>VXBL01003988.1:1024390-1173553 GCA_013400195.1 Aramus guarauna | reverse complement strand
CCGCCGCTCCGGGGTGGTTTCCAGGTCTGGTCTCTCGTCCTGCTGCCTGCGTGGTGCAGGGTCCGGGTACGGCTCTGCGCTGCCTTTAGGTGCTGCATTCGCGTCAGAGCGGCTCCATCCGTGCCCGTGCGGGGACGCAGCCGGGAAACGACCGCAGCAGCTCTGGGGTGCGAGGTGAGGCCGGGGAGGAACGGGGAAGAGGCAAGGCGCAGCTTGTGAAGGGAAACCTCACCTTGGAGAGGAATGCGCTGTGGGAATGTGCTGTCCTTTCATCACTCTGCGACAGAGCGTCTGGGGTGCTTTGGGTGTTGGTTTTTGTTTTTTTGTTGGTTTTTTTTTTTTTTTTTTTTTTTTTTTTTTTTTTTTTTTTTTTAAATTTGGTTTCGCCTCTTTGTGTCCTCAGTTGTGATTCTGCATGAAGCCATAGGCGCAGCTCTCCCAGCCCACCGAGCCCCTTCCCAAACTTCACGCTGTCTTTCTGCGGGGGCGCGAGTTGCCAGTGAAGTTCTTGATGCAGAGCTAATAAAAATATCAGCATCCAGCAAAGGTCATGCGCACCTTTTAATTTACCTCTGACAACCTTTTCGGGCTGCTGTGTGCACATGGTGCAGCTGAATGCTGTGAGCTGTCAGTCTATGTACATCACAGCCTTGCTGATGCTCTGTCCCTGTAATTTTTGGAGTCCTTATCACAAATGAAGGTCCTCTCGGTGTCCAAGAGCAATAGTAAATTAAAACATGACCTAGGACTTTCTTTGCTCTTGTATACTCAAATTCCTTGCTGTAATTTTACATTCATCACATTGCAGCTGTAGGATCAGCACAGCTCTACCTAGAATAATGGCTTTACCGAGTCTTGGACTAGCTCTAATGTGTAAAATGTGTTTGTTGATTCTGCTCTGGAGCTTCCTGACCCAGGAGACCTTGCTTTCGCTGCTTTTTATTCCCTGAGACAAAAAAGGGGTCTTTTGCCTGCACGATGTGTGCTGTGAGCCGCAAGGATGCTGGCTCTTAGGGCAGCTCTTGGTGCCGGAGCCGTGGATGAAGCGTGGGCTCTCAGCGTTTGACTGGGAGCTGTGCTTGAAGCACAGAATGGTGGCTATGATGTTGGAAGTCGTTGCATGGTGGATGGCGCTGGGCTGACGTGTCTGCGTGAAGTCCCTCAGATGTGGTAACGGCGAAGCCATCCTGGTCGACCCAGGGGCCTTCCCTGCAGAGGGTTCCCTGGAGCTGCTCCGACGGGGTGAGTCTGGATCGGGGTGCGCTGGGAGTGAGGGGTGGCCGACTCTGCGTGTCACCGGGGCACGCTCGTGCGTGTGCCCGTGAGTTGGCCACCCCTCTGGCTGCGGGGGTTTCCAAACCGTGGACTTCTGCAGCCTGCGAAAGGGACTGGGTGGGGTATCTTTGTTAGGCGCTGAATGGCTGTATTTGACATGAAAAACCACCTTTTGAGGGGGCAGAAGCAGGTTTGATGCATTCTCTGCTTTCTAGGAATTCTGCAGAATGTTTGGCTTCTATCTTACAAATGTTAAAAGAAAAGGACATGATGAAAAGTCTTGAAAGCTGTGTATATGTATCTATACCTGCAGCTAATGCTGTCATGCATTCAGTTTTACCCTTTTCAACAAATAAGTTTGTCTAACGTTTATCTCTATAGCCAAGAGGAAATGGACTCTGATTCTTTCTCCCTTCTCCTTATGAAAAATGTAAGACCTTTTTAACAGCTTTGTTGTAGATGAGTTTGCTAGATAGTTTTCCAGACAAATTCCCCTCTGTTGCGGTTTTGATTTGAAATACACAGGAGCTAGTTCTTCAAGAAAGAGTCCTGCAAAGCAATACACAGCAATTTTCCCTGGTAATCAAACTGATATTTTTAGCTGTAGACTGCAAGCTGCTGTTGAATTTCCAGTACCCTTCGGAGACATTTGTAAACAGGAGCTTTGATAAAAGAAGTTTTGCACAATAGCGAATTGAACCAGCTGAGCTGAAGGGATTGAGAGTGGCTAATTGCCCTCCTCATGCAGAATGACGGGCACTGGGGTGCACTTTCCCGGGTCTCTGTGCTACCTCCTGTCTCTTTGAAGCAGCTTCGCATGCAGGGACTTATTGTTCGTGATAAATTCCATCCCAGCAAGAGCGAGAAGGGAGGTGCCGGGAAACTACTCCCCTGCTCCTGTCAAGGTGGCCCTTTATATTTAAACACTCGTCATCTCTTGGATAAGTAATTGGAACTGAAGGTCTCCTCCAGAAATCAGAAGAGAGACCTGGGCAGAGGAGCTGACTATTGATTTTATTTATTATTTTTTTTTCCGAAATCTCCCCCACTGTAGTTAGTTGTGAAAGTGGTCAGAGACTCTGGAAGCATCGTCCGGCAATGGGTGTTGGGGCAAGAGCGGTCTCCCTGGAAAACTCCCTTTATTGCGACCGAGCGTGGTCACAGCCTACCTGGCCGCTCAGAAGTCCCGTTGATAATCTCGGTACAAACCGGGATGTTGTCTGCTCCCTGGGGCTTGTAGTGCCAGCTGATATAAGTGTGTTGGAAAATGCAGCCTTTCAGGCTGAATTTGCCCCTCCTGCTAAGTGGCAAATGCAGGCGATGACATTAGCAGCTGGCAGGCAGGCAGTAAATCTAGTTAGAGAAATATTGCCATAGGGTGGACAGAAGTGATGGAGAACTGAATGGCTCCCAAATTGTATTGGGACCTCGGATTTCCTTTAAATACCTTTTAACCCTTTGTTCGTTGATTAGTTTTTCTGAGGCTGGAGAGTTTCCAGCACGAAGAATCCTTCATCAGGATGAAATCTGTGCTGCTCAGACAGGGCAAATGCAAGGACTCTGCACCGTCTGAAGTGCCTTAGGTCTAGGTACCTACCGGGCAGAAAAGTGAACCAATTTTGAGATTGACCCCTTGTCCATCATGTGCAGGTGCTGGTTTCATTTCGTGTTTGTTTCTGTTTTAGTCTCAGCCCCTGGGCACACTGTGAGAGTGAAATTGCTTCAGGTGCCACTTTACAGCACGGCAGGGGTGTCCCATCCCTCCCGCCCCGCTCAAAGCCTGTGCTACGTGCCCTTTTCTAAAGCCTCCATTAAAATGCAGTTTGATGTCTTTGTGTGCGAGGGAAGGGGTGCGGAACCTGCCTGCCATACTGGGTGGCCAGGGCTCTGGCTCCAGGGAGCTGCTATGCCCTGGCACCTCTGCTCGTGAGCCGTACGCAGGACGTGGTGCTTTGCTGCTCTTTGTGCTCCCGTTCTGGCAAATTCTTTCTTTGCCTCTTGGCTGAACATGCTCGGCACCGAAACAACTCCTCTGCACAGTGCCGGTATCTTGTGGCGGGGGGGGAAACTCCTGTTCGACGGGATGCCTGATGGCTTGGGAGTGCTGTTCCCAAAGGGTTGGGTGCCTCCCAGACCCGCAGTGCCGGTGCCCCAGATCCGTCAGGAAAAGCTTTCTTCCCTGTGGCCAGATGGAAGAAGGGCGGATGGTTTCGTGATTACTAGCAATGCTTTGCAAAGAGTAGGAGAGTTTCATTTCCGTGCTGCAGAGGTGTGAAAGGGAGTGCAGTTACCACTAGGTGTGCATTGGGCAGGTAGGTTTCCCTCAGTGATGCAATAGTTGTGTTCCCCGTGGGATCAGGGAGTGGCCGTGGGTCCGCACCGCTCTGGAAGCTCTTGCACCTGGAGCGGAGCCGCTGTGGTGCTCAGCAGGTCTCCGGCAGCGAGAGCGCTCAGTGCTGGCTGACCTCCTTCCCAGGGACTGGCTCTCGGTGCATTCCCACGGTGACTCGGGCATCGCTGGCGGACCCAGTACCTGCAACTCCGGACTGGCCCAACGCTCGTCCCGCACCAGCGGCCCCGCAGAGCCCCTTCCGCGGCGCTGGGTACCAGCAGGAGGAGGGACGGGCTCAGGCAAGGCTGCTGCCCGATGCCTCGGCAAGGCCAGGGTGCTACGGCACCGGTGCTGGCAGGTCTGAGGCTTTGCCCTGTAGCTCGGGAGGTTTTTTTGTTTTGTTTCCAGTAATAAAGAGAAGGAAGCTACTCTGTGCGTGGCAGCCTGGGCTCGGTTCTTTGCTTCTGGTTCACGCCCCGCACCCAGGAGACTCTGCTTGTGTTCTGTCTGTAGTGATGTGACCTGAGGCCGTTTATCTGCTTGGCGCATCTTTTGCTGGTGCAGATCCCGGTGCAGAGTGGAGCTGCTGGTTTCTGGTAGGGGCATCTGTGCCAGTGGCGCAGGGGGAGGCTCAGGTCTGGCATCGCGCCTTCCACACGATCACTGCTGTCTTGGAAAGATGCTGGAGAGGATTTTTCTGTCCTTTGTGGCCCAGCAGGATGCTGAGAGCCGCAGTGTCTACCGTAACCTGGACGTTGCAAAGGTCAGTGGCCACAGGTTCAGCAGCGGCGCTTTACCCCGCTGCGTGCTGCAGCTCACAACAGGGGAGTTGCACGGCTGACGGTCCTTCGCCGGGGCTTCTGTCTCTTAAACAGACGTGCTTTCAAGACAAGAATAACACTGTGAGTTGCAAATCCCCCTCCGCCTCCCTCTTTGCCTGTACTCGGCAAACAGTCTGCCTTGGTATGGCCTGTGTGGGAACCTACGGGCTGCGATAACAGATCCTTCTTTAGGGGAACTACCGAGGAATGTTGATGAGATTAGAGCGCTGAAAGGGGCCGAGTTTCGCGACGGCATCTCCATGGATGCTGAGGCTGGCTGTGCCCGGATTCCCAGCGTGCGGCTCTGGGATTGCCATGGCTGCCTCTTCCAAAGTGCAAGAGCAAGTTCTGTCTTGGGAAGAGTTCAATGCCACTTGCACTCTGAGGCAGAGAAAAAATGTGGAGCTGCCCTTTCCATACCGAAATAGCTCCTCCCATGCTCCCTGTTGAGACTGGGAGCCTGAAACTAGCATACTTGTGTTCTGCCTCAGCACAAATCGTAGTTAAGCCTAAAAATATGTGCAGCTGGGTCACGTTCTCAGGCAGGTCAGTAACCAGTCGGACTGAAGTTTAAAGAGTTGCAGCAGAACCAGCAGCAGAAATGCTTATGCTGGAGTGGGTGGAGGATGGGCCTGAGAAGACATGACATGACATGACATGACATGACATGACATGACAGTCCCCAGGAGGATCGTCTCGCTGGGCTGGGGGTGCTGGGGGGGTGCTGCGATGCTGTGCGGCTCAGGGATGGAGGGTGCTTCTCCTGCCCGTCCCTGCAGCAAGGGCAGCCTGCCCTGTGGCAGCATCCGTCCTTTCCCCAATACAGAGCGGGGAGGCTCAGCCTCTGCAGGGCTGTGGGGTGTCCTGGGAATCATGGGGGGTGCTGAGGAACGGTGCCATTAGTGACAACCAGCTGGCCCTGTTGCCTGCTGTGACCTCTTAGGCAAGGAAAGGCTTTCCGTGGGGTGGGTTTGTTCCCCGCTCCGACGCAGACCCCTTTCCCACGGCACGGAGGTGAGTGATCTCCTCTCTCCTGCGGGCAAGGACAGCACTGCTCTGCTCTCCCTGGTTCTTCTCGGTGGCACCTCCTGATGCCACCTTAACGCCGCTTTAACGCACGTTCGGGGGCAAGCGGAAAGCTCCTTACCGAGGCGGTCGCATAAACAGGCCTGCAGAAACTCCCTGGAGCAGGGCAATCACACCCGTCCCCTGCCCGTGATGGATCGCCTTTCTAACAGCCCTCACCCAGCGTGGTGCCACGGACGTCCTGGTGTGTTTTGGGACGGCTGTTGGGGATGGAGAGCTCTGAAGAAGGCAGTTGGTGTGCGCCCCGAGCCCGTGTGTGCAGCGAGGACACGGATGGAGCTTTCCTTTTGCCCCAGAATCTGAAGATAAAATCTCCACTCGATTAAACTTCACAAGCGTACGGGCCCAGCCTCCCTGTGGGGATAAACCTTATCTGGTAGCCGAGCAGTCAGGGAGGGATCTGCTGCTTATGCACGGCAAACCTGAAATGTGCAACATTGCATAAAGATAATTGTGTTCCTTCAGCCCTCGGACGTGTTCCCCAAAGCCGGAGCGTGTGCTGGCTGTGCTGCGGGAACCCGTTGCTGCTCCTAGTCCTTGTTGTACCTCGTAGAAAGGATGAGAAGCAGGTTGTGGCGATGCCAGCTGCCCTTGTGACATGGCAAGAGTGCCAGGAAGGGACTTCTGGCTCCCATTTATCTCCCTTGTCAGCTGCCACAGGCGTGATTTCCAGCACGCTTGTGAGAAGCCTGGGCGAGCTACTCGGGCTGCCTCTGCAGCCCCAGCCCAGACGCTCAGCGATGCTCACCCAGAGACGCCAGCAGGGACTGAAGAAGCTTCCAGAGCTTCCTCCTGATTGCCAGTGAGGTTTGCATCCGAGCAAAGCTCCTCTGAACCTCTGTGAGCTGTGTGTGTGAGCCGGGGCACAGGATCTGGGAAAGGCAGAGGCACCTTGTGCCTGCCTGAGCTGGGGATTCCTCTGCCGGTAAATCCAGCGGAACAGCCTCCTCCTGAGTGACAGGTTTCCAGTAATAAGATCTGGAGAGGGGCCCAGAAATGCCACCTCAGCCCGTGCAAATACTGTTCCCTTCATCCTGATCATGCCTGTCCTGACGGTATGCCAGCTGGGCTGTTTAGTATAGCTCAACCTTTAGCATACCTATACCTTAGTACCATTTTTGTACGTGCATCATAAGAATTAGGAGCAGAGGTTAATTGTCCGAGGTGATTAGCTGTTGTTTCGGTCATGCACTTTCCAGACGATTGCTTGTTCTATGTCATGGAACAGTTTCCTCCTTTCCTACGCTTCAGGGGTTTGCAGTGATGTGGCCCAAGCAAGAGAAACGTCATGGTCCAGCCTCAGAGAAGCTTGTAGAAGTCCTGGGGCTGATGGCCGTGCCGTATTCGATGTCCCTTGGAGGGGTGGACCGGGGGTCTTTGCAGTAGTGGCCAGCAGTTCCGTCTGCTGCTTTCTGTCTCCCTCCAGCTTTGGTGGGATGCCTCGTCTCTCCTTGTTGTGCCCACTTTCTGGCAGGCAGGGCGTTGTGTCATTTCAAAACGTCTCTCTGACCCTGACCTTGCTGCCTGTCATGGTCGGAGAGTTGGGGCCCTCCCCACTGTGAGGTTCTGTCATACCCTAACTTCTGAAGAACAAATTCTGACCTTCTCTTGGCTAAAACCTTCCTGAGGCCTTGCCTGTAAGGATGGTGGGATCTCCTTTAGGGGCAAAGCCTGCCATCGGAGGGGTTTCGGTGGGAAGATGCAGGGGATGTGCTGGTAGAGGCTCTGCCCCTTGGGTTGTGGTGGAGATGGCCTCTCAGAGAGTCTGCAGCCGGCTTTGCCTGGCGGGGCTGTTTTCGTGGGCAGAGCCGGGGAACCCCGAGCAGCGCGGGGCACATTGGTGGTGGCAGGGGTAGTGTACGTGTTTGTGTCAGCATGGCATTTCGCACGTGGACAGCCAGGTCTTCGCTGCGGGGTGGAACTTGGCATGATGGCGGCTCTGTTTGACCCTACGTCGCCGGGTCTGCTTTGCTCTTACCGCCGCTCACTTTAATCTCTAATGGCACCAGTTGCTGCTTCTTTCGTAATTGTGACCCTGGAGTTGTGGGGTCTGGGCTTCAGCGTGCGGAACTGCCAGAGTCCGTCGCTACCGGTGTCTCCGAGTCTGTCACCAGTGCTTTAATTTTAATTCCCGTCTCTGCCACTTGTCACTCTTCTGGGCTGGACTCTAATGAGCGCTGCATTAATGTCAGAAACGGTTTTTGTATCAGTGGGATATGCGTTATCCTCCCCTTCCAGACAATAATCAGGCAGGCAGGGGCAGGGATCCTTAACCTGTCTCTGAGCCCCAGCTGAGCGGGGACCTGCAGGGTGCTCAGGAATATTGCTGCAGTTTCTCAATCTTCAAACCAACCAACAAAAAATCCTCTGATTTTTTTCTTTCGGGAGAGAGGGTCTGATTTCACACTGGGAGGATGAAGCTGGTCTCTGAACTCGTGATGGATCCGATCATTGTCTCCCCGATGTGCAGCTGTTGCAGTTTGGGAGGCAGCAATGGCCAATTTCCTGATCTCCTGTTTATAAAGCCCGTCAGCGCTAATGATACAGGGAACGAGAAGGGCATTGGCATATTCCGGTCTCTTGTATGCCAGGCACGCTGAACTATTGCTCTTCAAACATCGCCTTCTGCCTTTATAAAGGCAGCTACAATCTTCAAGGCAGGGACCCGTCTCTGCAGAGTTTATCACGCTCGTGGTTCCTCCTAAGCGAGAGATTGTCTCTGAGAAGCCCTTTGTTGTGGAGATGCCTGTTCCTGCAGCTCCCGGGCTCCCACCTTGCAGGAGGAGACGTCTTGGGGTGTCGTGCGAGCAGGATGCACCTGCAGAAACCCCGGGGAGACCGACGCTGGAGCTGTGCTGCGGGCCACGCAGGAGGTGGAGGTGGCCACGGGCTCGGTGGCTGCCGGTGAACACGGGCGACGTGTTTTGTGAGCACAGGCGGCTTCATCCTCGCAAACGGAGACCTGACCCTGTTGTGTGCGCAGTCGGGGAGCTCCTCCGCCAGGTCCGTGATCTGCCCGTTCCCACAGGGGCTGGCTGGGCCGTTGTGTGGTCAAGCTAAGTTGAGTCAAAGGACCGCGGAAGAAAAATTTCCTTCCTAGTCTGTCCCCAGCAGGATAAAGGGACTGGGCACGACCTTTGGGGCTGTTTAACTGCTGCCCTTCAGTGTTCCCTGAGGCTGAATTCCTCATCGCCCTCCACCGTAAACTCTGCCATTGTTTCTCTGGGCTGATTTCCCCTTTTCTAGCAGTGGGAAATATTTTAGGGTGACTCCGTGCCCTCTTGTTGCATCTGCTGAGGAAGTGGCAGCTCTGGAGTATCCTGGATGTCTCGGAAAACCAGCCGAGATTTTTGCGGGCTCACCATGGGGACCGGCCGTGCCTCTGTTCGGGGTGTCTGGGACAGCTGCCACTTCTGGCCTTTCATTCAGGGCCAGGTTTTCAATCCAGCATTTTTTATGCTTTCCCCTCGGTGGGCCCTGGGAGGAGACAATAGCCGGGCTGTAGCAGGGGATGCGTGCCTTTCTCATGCAAATGGTTGCCGGCATTGGGAGAGCCCCTTCAAAGCATCACCCTGAGGAGCTGGGTGAGGGGCAGGGGTGGGGGGCACCCAGCTGGCACGGCCAGAAGTTGCCGGGGCTGTCGCCGTCCCCTTCCCCGGCCGCCGCTTTCTGCACCGCTGCAGTCTGATGCGGGAGCAGCTGGGTGTGTTGTTCCTTGCCCAGCCACGTCTGTGAATCGTACAGAGATTTCATTTTAAGGTGTGCTATAAATAACATATATTATTGTTATTATTAACACCTTCATCATCATCCACCCTGGCGGAGGAACGACTAATCATGAAAGCCGTTGCATTCCCTGGCACCTCATGTAATATTAACCGGGTCTGCAGCGCTCACGCGGGGGAAGCACGCGGTGATGGGAACGCGAGCGTCCTGCTCCCACGCCAGACCTCTGCTGCAGCTGGGCGGAGGAATCCCTGCCTGGCCTGGCGAGGAGAGAAGGGGGCTCCGAGCCATGCCTCTGCACAAAGGGCCTTTGCCTCTAGTAAGCAGTTGCTCAGATAAATTTATCTGCAACAAAGAGCAACTTGGAGCTGTGGATTCAGCTCCAGAAACGCCTGTTTAACCTCAGGAAACGCTGAGCGTGTGTGCTGGTACACAGCAGCTCCGAAGGGTTTGAGCCCCTGTTTTGGGAAGCGCTGGAGGACCTCGCGGCTTGTGAAGCTTTGGTGAAGGGTGATTTGGACCCGCGGCAGTGGAGGGGATAGTGTCCTCGCCTCTGACGCTGCCTGAGAGGTGGTACGGGCTTCTTGCCACGCATGGGGAGAGGATACGGAGACAGCTGCACCTTGGTCCTGCTTTGACAGCTTTGTCCTCCGGACCAAGGCTTGGCCGAACTGCTGGTGGGATTTGTCAAGCAAAGAGACATCCTCCGTAGTCTCTAAAGGCTGCTGCTGCGCGGGGAGGTAACCCGAAGCTCTTCGGGCTTGTCGATGCAGCGCTCCAGAAAGCTGGGATGAATTTCTGCTTCATTCCGTGAAGGATGTTCTTGGCCGTCCCTGCAGAAAAGCAGCATGTGCCGCAGCATTGCTGGCTCTGGGGGGAGAGTTTACAGTGAGCCCTCCGAGACAAGTGCGATGCTGAAAAATTTAGGTCTTGGCAGCGTTCGTCTCTGTCTCAAGCCAGAGCTGGCTGGGGTTGCGGGAGCCCCTTGCAGAGCAGCTCAGGGCTCTGCATGCGTATTTGCTTTCCTGGTTTGTAATGTGCTATTGTTGGACGGAGGGTGCCCGCGTGAGGAGGCTCATTATCTCTCAGAACAGCTAATAAGGAACAAATGAAGATGAACACTGCTGGTGTAGGTGAAACAGCACATTTCAGTCCCCTGCCTGGGAGAGGCATCTCTGAGTCACGGTGCTGGGCGTTTCGAGGGGCTGCCAGCTGCTGAGGCAGAGGAGCTCCTCATGGCTCTATCTGCCGCTGAATTTCAGACAACAACCGCGTGGATTTTATTTTTAAGCTGCTTTTTGGCTTGCTCCAATTTTCTCTCTATAATCACGAACAGATGCACATAGGTCCTGTTTCTCGCAAACCTGGGTGCCAAGTGGGAGAATGACTCACGCAGTAAAGGAAGGCTGGAGCTGCAGACACACAAACCCTGGGGGGGTGTGTATGGAAGGGGGGGGTGTTCGGAAGTGCCAGACACTGGGTCTCTGGGGTGTCTTGCTGGAGTATCTGGAAGGTGTCGAGCTCTCAGAATCAATAAAACTGAAGACCTGGAGTTGAGGGAACTGAGGCTTTTGTGTTTTGGTGGGTTTTTTTAATTATCGTACTCAATGAAAAAAGTAATCGATGCAAAAATTAGATTAATAATCCCCCAAACAGAATTTCCTGATTCAGTCGAGACCTCTCCAAATAAAAGGGGAGATTACCTAAGTTTGGAGCCCAGCAGCGACCATCGGTCTCCATCAGTCTCCTGCGGTGGGGCAGAGGCTTCTGCTGCCGAGAGCGCGAGCGCTGGCTGTTACCTGCTGCCGGAGCAGCTGGTGAGCTGAGCTACCAGTGAAGGTTCCAGCGGCCGCTCCTGTGCTTAGTTGGAGCAGAAAGTTAATGAATATGAAGGCAATTTTGATGTCATTAAGAAAATGAGGTTCTCGACCTAGTGCATCCCTTCCCTCAGCAGCTCCCACCAGCACGGGGGGTCTTTCCTTCCACGGTCCCAGGTGGGGAGAGCACCATTCCTGGCACCGGGGTGGGGACGGCGGTGGTTCTGCGGGATAACGGAGGGGCCGTGCTCCGCTGCGCGCCGGAGCTGCAGGCTCCAGGTTGCTATGATACGTTTGCTGTGGCAATGTCTGTGCTGAATGGAGCCAAAACCACCTCTACAAAAGGAGCATTCCTGGGCTGGGAGGGGGCAGATTTATCTGCAGTGTTTATGTAAAGCTGCGGAGCTGCAGGGAGAGGATGTGTGTGGGAACGCTTTCCTCCAGCGTTCGCTGGGAGCCCCTGTCCGGAGGCAGATAACCCTCATGTGTGTGGAGGAGAGGGCATGGCTCGGCTAAAGGACCCAGTAAAAATCCAAGCGTGCAGATCAGTGCTGGATCTCACGTCTCATCCGGTAAACCCGCACCAGGCATGAGACTGAAAACTCAGTTCAAAGGGGAGCTTGGTGGTGCTGAGCGTGGTGCCGCCTTTGAAAGTGGCCTTGTCCTCAGCGGGAACTGGGTCACCTTGCTGCTGCAGGAGCGTGGGACGGAGCGGTTCACTGGTGCCAGCTCTGCCGGTCAGGAACTGAAGCAGCCCGAGCCTGAAGCCAGGTCAGAAATCTCCACGCCTGGGACGCAGAGTCGCCCTGGGGCTGTGCACCAGCCTGTCCCTGGAGCTGGCCGAGGCACCGCAGGGGCTGGACCCTTTCCATGCAGGGAATGTGACTTTCCCTCTGGGAAGAGGGCTGGGCTCTGCAGAGATCAGGGTCTGGTTTTTCTGCGTTAGATCCCAACTGCTTCTCTTTGCAGGGACAGAGACCTGGGCTGCAGCTTCTCTCCCGGGTGGGAGCGGGGGGTGCAGGTGCCTTTGCTGCTGTGGGCTGGCAGCAGCGTGGCCGTCTGTGAAAGCTGGAGATAACCTATAGCCGGTTTTGCTGTGAATCCAAATACGCGTGGAACCCCAGGGTGCCCGCTCCAGGCTCCAGGAGAGCGGTGGGGGCTGCGTGGGCACGGCTGGGGCTCTGTTGGTTGGAGCGTGCCCTGAGCGCTGTGCCGTGGAGGTCCCAGCGGTGGCCGCCGTTGGTGTCTTGCTGTGAGTTGGTGTCAAGGGGAGAACGGGTGGCCGGTCTCTGGAGCTGGGCAGGGTTTGGGAAGACAAAAATCTCAGCCCTCAGCCTTGCCTCGTGTGGGCTCTGGGCAGAGGAAGGAGCGGCCGCGGCCAGGTCTGGTCTCCTGGCTGGGTCTTGCAGAGGGGTGTGGGGTGTTTGCAGGGCACCTGGCATGCCGAGCTGCGCTGGAGGGGCTGCGCCCCGCTCGGTGCTGTACATCGGTTGTGAGCCCCCGTGCAGGCACGAGCCCCCGCGGAGAATCAGCCCATTCTCCTCTCACGCTTATCCCAGGCAGATTCCCATCCTGCCGGAAACATAAAGCCACCATCATCCATAATTCATCAGGTGCTGAACTTTATCAGGGAGCCAAGTGACACCCGGAATGGGTGCTCCACCCTCCTCCCAGGGTGGGAAAGTGCCGGTCCGGGTGTCCTGAGGGGCCACGGCAGGAAGCACGTCCGGTTTCCTCGGCCTCGGGGTGGGCGATCCTTCTTTCCGAGGAGGCAGATTCAACAAGGACTTTGGTGTCTCTGCTTCCCCTTTTCATAAATAAACATCTGCTTCTCATCCCTCCAGGAAGTTTAAGCCATTGCTAAGCCAAATATAAAACCGAAACAGGGTCTTTAAGTAGCAATGAGCTGATCGCTCCATTACTGTTTACTGAGGCATCCACAATTGCACACAGACTGCGCTTCAAATAAAAACATAATGGGATGATGACTTTAATGCCTGAAATTTGCATCGAAGGTGTGTGCGTGCGTGTGCACGCACGCGCGTGTGTGTGCGGCAGAAGCTGCGCAGGATTCCGGCTGGGCTCTCTGCCTGCTCACTGAGAAATCCTGCAGAATACAGAATCATCCCCTCCAGTTTCTAGCTTGTTCACTAAATCTTGTCACATCTTTTATGAACCAAAAAGAATCTGTTTGACTTTTTCCAGCAGAAATCCAGAGCAAAAGGCAATGCTTTTTTTAACCTGTCTTAAATTCTCACAATCTAAGCAAGCTCTCCTGTATAAAGATAGCAAGAGAAGGGTATGAAATAGCAGCAGCGTTCCCTGTCTTCTCTCAGCCGCACCTTTCCACCGTCGGTGACAGAGCAACTGCACGACAAGTAGTAGGATACGCACGCGAGTGGTGGAGAGGCACGTGCTGCTCTACGGTACTGCAGCCCTTCCGAGCTCCCTTTTCTGCAGCGAGCCAGCATGCCCCGCCAGCACAGCTCCACTGCCGCTTACTCGCCAGATGCTTACCAGGAGGGAGAGGGATGCAAAACTTGCATTTATTTCCACTCTGCAAAGGGATAAATGTAAGAGCACAAGGACAAAACCTCTGACTTCAACGCCTAAACAAAGGAACCAAATCCTCTGCGAACCGAACTGCTGAACCTAATGGTGTCTGGTCAAAAGTTTGGGTCAGCATCCTTTATCTCTGACAGAGCAGTTTGCATCCTGTGGAGATGTCTCCAGTTCCTACTGGAATTAAAGATCTCTCTGCCTGGCAGAGGGCTGGGGGTCCTGGCCTGCCCATTGGGGTAACACGCAGTAGGTGGGATGAGACTCTCTGCTCACCACTCTTCCTCCCGCTCCTCTCTGCAGGCTCAGCGTATTACGATAACGTTCGTCCCTTGGCCTACCCGGACTCGGACGCTGTGCTCATCTGCTTTGACATCAGCCGCCCGGAGACCCTGGACAGTGTGCTCAAGAAGGTGAGTGCCCGGCGTGCCTTCTGCCTGGAGAGGTGGGTCCTCCGCAGCTGCCCTGGGGTCCCTGCTCCCCGAGACTGTCATCGGGGCTAAAAGCTCTGGTGCTGTGGCCAAGCCTTGGCTGGAGTTTTTGTGCTCAGATGAGGACGGTTGGCTGCTGCCGATCCCTACGTGTTCTGTGCAGAAAGCGAGATATTTCCATTTGAAAGGAGCCCGGTGAATGGTGTAGCTCATGGTAGCTTGCGGCATGCGTGTGTGGGGGTGTCGGTGTGTATGCGCACATACAAATGTGGGGACAGAGAGAAATGTAGGGCATCTGTTCTGTTTTTCATGAAGGCCTTGGAAAGCGTTGTGCATCTCTTGTTAGCATAACCACCAGCGAGCGTGCTATGGATTACTTGCCACGGTTGAGAAATGGCCCCTGGTGCCTGTTTCCACGCAAGCAGAGAGCTCAGATTTTTGGCAATCCCCTCAGTTCAGCATCTGCACGGTCAGACAGACAGCAACCCGTTCCCTATAGCTTGAACAACGAGAATAATGAGCTGTGGCACTGAATTTCAAGTCCGTGAATGAATAAAATGAAATGGCACCGTGCTGCTGGACTGGACGCGGGGCCCTGAACACCGTCTGCCCTGGCAGAGCTGACTGTCTCCATGCTCTGCGTTAACAGCCGAGAGGTTTCTACCTGGAGGTTAGCACCTTTCAGCAAAGCAGATGTTTCCAGCTGGCAGGTCTGACAGGTCCCGGAGAGCCCCACGGGGCTGGGGATCCGCTGCGGAGCACCGCAGGCTGGCTTCGCAGCACGTCCCTGCCTGCCGTGCTTGGGGGGAGAAGTAGGTGGCAGGGAGAGGTTCCCATGCGAGGCTTTCGGGAGAGAGGGCATGAAGTCCAGCAGCTCAGGATGCTGCTCAGGGGAGAGGGTAAACGGTCTCCTGGCCATGTGCATCCCTCGGTCCTGCCCGTTCCCGGCTTCCTTCCGCGAGATTCGGGGAGCTCTCACGGCTGCGCAGCAAAGCTGCAGAGAGCTCACTGGCGGCTGCATCCTGTCCCAGAGGCGAGTCGTGGCTGACAGCTCGTTTGTGAAGCTCTCGGAGACACCGAGGCGTGAAAAGCACCACAGAATAGTGATTCCTGTTGCTGTTTGCCCCAGTGAGCCCTGGGCTGCCGGGGCTGGACTGGCCGCTGCCTGAACAAGTCGCATTGTACCGACTGCCCTCTTGGCCTCTCCGCATTTTACCAAACGTTGTGCTGAAGCAAGTGCCTCTTACTCAGCTTCTGGGAGGGCTGAGAAGTGGGCCTGTGTCTCAGAAGTGTCCTGGTGAGGGGACAAAGACCCTTCAGATAACTCCGTCAATGCCTCAGTGTTCGTTTCCAAAGCGGGTCCCGGGTACCAAGTGTGCTGGGTGGAGGGAGGCGTGTTTCATGTGGACTGAAAGAATTCACCGCTCAGCTCGGGAGTCAGCAGAATAATAATGCAAGCAAATCACTTAGACCTTAATGAGATGCAAACCCATCGATAATTAGCTGGGGTTGGGATTTTATTTATGTGTCTCTGCACACTCTTCATGTGAGTCCACACTGCTCAGTGCAAGGTCTTCCCTGTGCAGCCTCACAGATGCTTTGAGTACTGTTCGGCAACGTCTTCTTGATACGGTGACTTAAAATAAACCCTAAATCACAGGGGACTTCTTAAGTGCCTCTGAGTAGATGCCTTGTTTCCTTTGGTGCAGGCTTGCAGCCTGTGGAGGTGAGGAGAATTCCTAAGACACCATGAAGTTGAAATGGGTTTTAGCTTTTGATATCAGGCGAATAAGGAAAATAACCTATTCAAGCCTCAGGCAAAAATGCTAATTCAGCAGAGGAAATCTTTCTTATTGCTGCCCTTCTGATGCCTGGGCTGCCTGTACAGCGTGTACGGTTGAAGGGAAGGAGCCATCTGAGGGAATGCAAACAAGCAGCTCTTCATTTCATACAAAGCAGGTTTTCACGGGGCGGTGCCTTCATTTTGTCAGGTCTCGATAGCGCAGCAAACCTTGAGCTCCCTAAGGTGTCACTCATGCGAGCAGAGGGTCGCACCTCTCGCCGTAGACCGGGGATCCCTATGTCATTGCAGACAGCCATGACCTCTGCCTGCTCAGAACAGACCCTACAGCTCGATCCCTTCGAGGATTTTCATCCTTCAGGTAAATCAGGGTGCTTGAGTTCCAGCTCCAGAAGAACTGCACCATCCTCCTCTTGCGGGTGCGTCAGCCCTTGACGTTGTGTGGCTGCGGCACCAGAAATCGCCCGGAAGCTGTGCAGCCCGGTGTGCGGCCGGGGTGCTGGGGATGCGTGTGAGTCCTTGGTGGGCAAACGTCCCTGGCAGCAGGGAAGGGGGGTTCATGGTGAAGATACTTGGCCCCATCTCCTGGTGGAAAATAAGACTTTTCCATATTTTGCAGTTGCTTTGGTCTGATACTGGTTGAATGAAAATTGGGTGCTTCTTGGTACTTCCTTCCCCCCCCCACCCCAAGGCTATGGACACCGGGTTGTGGGGTGGTTTTCTTTCCTCTTCTAATCGCCTAGGGTATATGCTAATTCCAAATGACATCTTTTGCCGGGGTTAATCTCTCCTTATCACCTGCCTCCTGCTTCAGAAACACTAGATAAGAGTCCGGGGTGTTGACACGCTGATGGGGCTGTACAGGTCTCCCCTGGGGGAGGTCACAGGCGATGGTTTTATTTACTGCTGTGGACACTTGGCTGCACATGGGGCATTCATTTTCGGAGCTCTGAAAGGGACCATTAGTGCAAAGAAAGTGGATGTTTGCCCCGGCCTTCTCCTTCCATTGCTTCAATTCTTTATTTCCCTGGCTGTAGCTACGCTGTGAAGGTCTTAATGTCTTTAACATGTGGCTCCCAATAATAAACAAATAATGAGTGTGCTGTGCAAAGAGCTCCCCGTGGTTCAAAAGGCCCAGCGAGGCTGATCTTTGGAGTCCCAGATGTGTGCACCAGACTTTGTGGTCGTTATTTCTCCACCTTCTCTTTCTCGTACCCAGGAGTGGTCTCCCGTGGCCGAGCGCAGGGGACCGCAGCTTGGGTTTAGCAGGTTTGCAGGGCGTATCTGAACAAGCGAGCATAACGTTACTGGAGACGCACTCCGACCATTCCCATCCTTGCCTGGGGCAGTCATTAAGGTGCCCTGATGAGCTAATGGGTCTCTGAACAGCTGTGACCCCCGTTGGGAAACGCTGTACGCACCAGAGTGTACGGTCTTGGCCTCTGACGTCTGCTTTCCAAACCCGATCCAATTTGAGCCTCGTGTTACATTCAGAACACCGAGAGCCGGCTGTCCCCGTGTTTCCCGTCTTCAGCACAGTCTCCAGAGCCGCTCCCGGCCGGCGTCCTCACCGAGAGCCCCTGCTGACGTGGTGACCACCATCGCCCTCGACCCTTCCCCTCTTCCTGAAATCGGGGCACGCAGGCTGCGGCGGGGCCAAAACCAGCCTCGGTGCTGGCACCAGGCACCGCGGGTCCCAGGCAAGAGACCTCAAAGGGGTGTTGTGGTGGCTGCCAGCAGCAGTCCTGGTTCCCTGACTACGCCAGTCCCGGGTCCTGTGCAGAGGCAAGCTGGGCCAGGGCAGCTTGGCATCGCGTGCTGATGGCCAGGAGGTGCTGGGACCCCGGGCTGCCACAGCCGTCGTTCCTCGGTGGGAGAGGGACGTGCCGCTTGCTGGTGGGAGCAGGAGAAGCTACGGACCGGACTCGTGGGCTGTGCCGTGGTGGTGAGGCATGGAGGCGTTTGGCTGGATGGTGCTGTCCGGTAGGAAGGGATGGTGTGACTCGTCTGGCCCGTCCTTCCCCCCGGGACTGGGGGCTCTTGGATGGGGCTCTTGGCCTGGTTGGAAGGGGGCTGGGAGTGGTGAGCTGAGACCCTGCGATTGCCTTTGTTGTTCCAACCTTGACCCTTTTTCAGGCTGCCAAAATTAACTTGACGTGGAGGTGCCGCTGAGCCGCTTGATGTGTCTGGTCCTCCAGCAGCCCCTGAGCACCTTCTCCTTCTTCTCTCCTCTGCAGTGGCAAGGGGAAACTCAGGAGTTCTGTCCCAACGCGAAGATCGTGCTGGTCGGCTGCAAGCTGGACATGCGGACAGACTTAAACACGCTCCGGGAGCTTTCCAAGCAGCGCCTCATCCCCGTGACGCACGAGCAGGTGTGTGTTTAACAGTCGTCCCCACGGGGCTCGGGGAGGTGAGGCAGGGACTTTTCTGCAGGATGACTAGTACAAGGAAGCTCAGCAGCAAATGACCCACTGTGGCCAGGTCTTGGTCTGAAGCTGGTTTGATCTTGGCTGCTGGATTCTGAGCTGCTCATGCTTACAGCCCTCTTTTCCCCAGCTCTGGCAGACCTTGGCTTATTCCTGGTGCTCCGGTGAACAGCCTCTTGGTTAGGAGCTGAAAAGTCTTTCCTCAAAGGTGGTGGAGATGCCTGATTTGACAGGTTGGACTGGCTAAAGGGGAGTGTTGTGCTTCTGCATCTCCTAGTTCAGTGCAACTCTTTCTGCTACGACTGCCTCTCCTGCTCGGGTTCTGTGTTGGGGCAACGCTGCCCGGGGTGGTCGTGGGGGGACAAACCACAGCCGGGGGTGCTGAGGGTCTGCTGCCAGGCTGCTGCGGCCACCCGTGGACCCAGCAGTGTCTCCAGGCTGGCCCGGACACCCAGTCTCTGCGGTGCAGCGTGGAGGCGGCTGCGCTCTGGGCTGCTCTGGACCTGGCTCCGTGTTGTGCAGTGCCCGGTAGCACTGTCTGCTCGGGAGGCCACCCTCACCTCTGGTGCTCTCGCAGACGTTTGCACTTTATTTACAGAGGTGACGGGTAAATGTTTTGAGAGCCGCTCCCGGCTGTGCCACGGTGTCTGATACGGGCTGCCAGCACGGACAGGGCTGATGGCGATGTGGGGGGATGCTCCCTGCCGCGCGCTGGTGTCCTAACCTTCTTCCCTCTTCCTCCCGCTCTCTCTGGACCGCAGGGCAGCGCGCTGGCGCGGCAGATTGGGGCAGTGGCCTATGCAGAGTGCTCCTCCAAGGTCTCGGAGAACAGCGTACGGGATGTGTTTCACGTCACCACACTTGCCTCGGTCAACAGGGTGCACAAGAACTTGAAGCGCAGCAACTCCAAACGGGGACTGAAGCGGGCATCACAGATGTCTGGCAGGACGGACTTACTGAATGACACAGAGATCAGGAAAGACCGAGCCAAGAGCTGCTCCATCATGTGAAAAACAGGCTGTAAATAACGTGTGTGTGTTGTCCATTTTGTACAGTAACTGGCTGAGACAAAGGCATGGTGCTGGCTGCAGGAGCCAGCCCGCCTTTCCAAAGCCTTTCTCTCAGTCTCTAGGGCTGAGCAAAGGTCCCAGCTGCAAACCGGGGTGCACGAGTCACCCCCCACTGTGGAGACTTCTGGGTTGGGTGCTGCTGTGCGGATTGCTTGGGGTGAAGGAACCACTTGGCAGAGGAGTATTCAGGTGCTGGAAGGTCAGTGACTGGGTGAGACAAAGCAAAAGGGAGCGATCCTGTGCGTGTGCCACCCTCCTGTACCCCTGGCTCAGCCTCCGCGCCTGCGTGCGGCTGTACAGCACACGCAGCGTGGGGCCGGGGGCTGTGCGGGACCTGGGCTGGAGGGTGGGAGGTGGGTGGAATTGCTAGCGGCAGAGTGCGATCAGGAGAAGGTACTCTTCCAATCTTCCTTTAGGAGAGAAAGGATGTTTGAGGTAGTGCTGCCTTCAGCTAGGCTGGGCAGCAAGTTGCCATGGAAGGTGCGGGTCTGGGCCAGAGCTGGGAGGGAAGGCACCTGGGAAGGAACCTTAACCTGTCGAGACACCGCGGTAGTCTACCTCCTGCGAAGAAAATAGATAGGTGGCTCTTTACACGATATTTTAGATACTTGAACTCCATTTGAAATGCAGCAGAGTGGATCTGGCTCCAAGGGAGAGGTCTATCCCAGTAGACACATCCTGAGAATTGTGGTTCTCTTCAGCAAGCAAATGCCACTCAGGAGCTTGTGTCCCAGCTGCTGACAGCCTGGTTACTCATCCGGCTGCTCCCCGCTGCGCTTCCGAGGAACATCGCTCCTGAAAAAGCAGACTGCAATAACTATCCATATCCTGCTCTCCACCCATTTCCAGCTGCAGATTGTATTGCATGGTGCTGTGTTTGGTACAGATAACCAAAAAGATTATATGCGTATCCGCACCGTCTCCACTGCGGCGGTGGGAAGGAAGGTGCTCCCTGCCCCTCTCGCCCTGCTGTCCAGCCTCCTCCCAACACCTCTCATTGCTTCCGCTGCTGCCCTCTCTGAATGCCTTTGACTACGGTGTTAGCCTTGACTTCATGTCACATAGACACTTTAAGGAAAAAAAGAATCTGCTCCATTGCCAGATCCAGCTGTGTCAGTGGGCTACGGAAAACAAATAAACATCGTTGGAAAATGCACCGTGCTTGGCTCTTCGTTTTTAATAGTCGGATCAGGCATCCTCTCAACATGTCTTACTGCCTAACTGCTGTTTGTGTCCTAATGTAGCTCTCTTGAAATACATTCGCACATACACTTGAGTGAAAAATGCAGAGGACTTAGCTCATGTATTCATTCCGGAGCTGAAACACGTGTCTTGAATAACCCCTCACTCCCTCCTGAATCCTTCAACACTGTGGAGCACTTGCAGGTTGTCTGTGCCCGATCCACCAGTCTGAGCTGCCGCAAGCTGCTCCTGTCCTCACTATGTCAATAGCTGCAAGTGAAGATAGCTTTTGACTTAATACTTTGGGTCTACTCTCCCACCCAGGTCTTAGACTTCAGCTGCATCGGGAAAGCTATTTGGGGAACTGGAGCAGCTGAGTTACCAGCACAAGAAAAGCTCAAGCAACGACTGCATGCCGTTGTGCTGGGGGCGGGTTGCAAGAGCATGAAAATGCAGGCTGGGAGGGAAGAAACCGAGCAAGGCACCGTGCCAGGAACAGCCTTCAGCACCACGATACCTTTCTCTTGCTCTGCAGGGTCCCCAGAGCCTTTGCAAACATTAGTGAACAAAACCATATCCCTGCTTGATCGGTAGCAATCGCTGGCTCACAAGCATCACTACCAAGTCCTCTTAACCTGTTGCATTTGTTCTCATCATCCTCGTGTAATTAAATCACTGTGTCTTCCTTCTCTCCACACAAGCACAACAGTATTTGAGAAGCACGTCTCCCTTTTTCTATCATCCAGCACCTTTTAGGCTTTTGTATTTAATCTGGCAGTCTATACAAATGCAGTTTCTGGTCCACTGATTAGTTTAAACTCCCAGTGGCTCTACAGCAACTTGTTAGCTCGCCCTATAAGCAAATCTCCAGCAGTGGGTGGCAGTTGTCAAACCTGAGCTGTGCCGAGTGTAGGTCTATGAAGGAATGGGCTGTTGCTAAAGGAGGTGGCTGTAAGTCACACTGGGACCTCAGCTGCGTGCCTGTTCCCCTCCAGCTCCTGCAAAGAGAGGTCTGGAGACGTGCAGGAAACCCAGCAAAGCCTGCAGAGGCACTGCAGGTGTCAGGCTGTTGAACCAGAGTGGAGATAAGCAGGAGGGGCGATGGCTGAGGTGTGAGACAGACCAAGCAGACGAGTTTGGCAGGAGAGATGCCTGGGAAGCGGCAGGACCCAAGTGCCAGGCAAGCGGCTGCTCGCCCTCCCTGGACAGGGGCTGCAGCTCTCACTGCGGGAGGAGATGGTGCTGCTGATGGTGCTGTGCTGCCGTTTGTGCAGAGCTGGTCCTCAGCTGGAGACAGGCTTGAGCTGCCCGGCAGCTCCCCACGATGCCGTCCTGCCTTCGTGGGTCATTGGTGTGGAAAGAGAACTCAGTCCCCAGTGGCCCTGGCTGTTAGCTCTGCTGCGGCCACAGCGGTGCTCCCCTTGCTGCTCCGGGTGATTTTCTTTTTTGTACAGTGAACTTCCCAGGCTCTCGGTACTCAAATGGCCCTCGGGGATGGATTGTGGTGGTGTAAAGACACACGTCTCAGCAGCAGCTCTGGAAGAACCAGTCAGAATTAATGGCAACCAAAACCTCTCAGGAGACTAAGGCAAGTGAAATGGCCTCCAAGACCATTTATCATGAAGCGTCTGAGCTGGATCCTTGGGCAGGGGGAAGTACAGATGTTAAAGCCCATGGAGGGAAGCTCCTTTCTTGCAGGCATTTGAGCGTTTCCTGCTGCTGCTCATGGCCCAGGTACAGAACCCAGGGCAGCCAAAGGTATTTTGGGGTGCTGACCTCTAAGGAAGAGGTTTCCAGGAGGATGGAGCATTGCCGTCCTGCTGCGTCAGTGCATCCTCCTGCCTCTGCACGGTACTCAGCACCTCTCTAAACACTTGGGGCATTTGCCATGTGCTGCTGGGAGCACCTTAATGTGGAACCAGGGCTTTCCTCCTGCCTGCCTTAGCAGGAAAAAACCTGACACACTGCACGCTGAGAGATGTGGAGGGGCAGGAGGCTGCAACCAGCAAACCCAGAGAAGGCTACTACGGCCCGAGGATTCCCAGCCATACGTGCACTGGAAGCCATGAGAGAAGAGAAAGGTGCACCCTGCTTGGGGAGGGGAGCTGCCAAAAGGCACCACGAACGTGCTGGGCTCAGCTTTTCGCTCTAGAAAAAGCTAGCTGCAGCTCAGGCTGCAAGGAGAAAGCTACACCCGACGGTGCGCGGTGCCTGGGGAACAGGGGTGCTCGGGTGGGTTTGGGGTGCCAGCGACCCTGCCCAGCACACACACGGCTGCCGTGCAGACCTGCATGCCCCCGGCCATCCCCCCCAGCAGAAAGCCACGAGCACCAGAGCTCTGCAGAAACAACCCACGCGGTGCCGAAAACCCCGACGGCCAGGTTCAATGGCCATAGCCCGCACCGGGCCCGGGGTCAAGGTTAACAGGCTCAGGACTAAATGCAAACTGACATTCATGGAGGGCTCTCCCCGCGTACTGGAAATGCACAGAGACGTGGCTGGGTCACTGCTGACAAGCAAAGCTTGCTAGATCAAAAGCAGAAGGCAGGAAAGAGCCTGACCTCTGTGAACCAGGGATGGGCTGGGAGGGCAGAGGGAGCCGGCAGTAATCACAGCTTGCACGCACCAGCCCGTCTGTTCACAGCCACCGAGAAATGCAGAGAGCGAAGGATGCTGGCGGTCCCTCCGACCTCGTGGCAAGTAGTCATTGCTCTGCTGCTGCCTCTGCAGTGTATCTGGTGCCTATTTATTTGCCCTCCGAGTGGGAGGGAGCAGGGAGAGATGTGTGGAGCTGTAGGGAGGGCAATCGGGCAAGAGAACATTTATCTGGGAGCCTGAGCCCCTTCACTCCCTCAGTGCTGCTGTTAGCCGCAGGCACCGTGGGTTTAGGTTGGATGGGCGAGTGCCCAAAGATGTTAAACTGGACAGAATGGATTCATCTGGCTGGTTGTCCATCCAGCTCTTGTCCCTGTGCTTTGCCTTGGCTTGCAGCGGGGAGGACGGAGCAGCAGCCACCGTGGCACTGCTCGGATGCAGCCCGGGCAGGGACAAAGGCAGGCTCACTTCCACCCGCTGGAAGCGATGGTGGGGCTCTGGCCGGAACGCCGTCCCCTGTGGGCTGGGAGACAGACAAAGGGACAGCGGGACACTTCCCAGGATCTGTCCTGAGGGGTCACAGCTGAGAGAGCGGGGCTGTGCGGGGCACCTTCCCCTCCCCAAAGGCTTTACCCACGTGCATCGCCGCAGCGTTTGCGCAGCACGCCAGACTAAACCTCCCAAAGCACGCCTTGCGGGGGCGCGGGGGCCTCAGCACCACCTTTGCAATGCACGGAGCTGTTTCTACCGTGTTGAAGGCTGTGCTGGTGCAGGCGGGCTGGCTTGCAGTGCTGAAAACAGAACAAATGTGTTGATCAAGACTTGCGGTCTTCCCTCGGCTTTTCCACGAGACGCATTCAGGTGACATCTCCCAGGCATTTTCAGCACTCAGCACCGCAGGTGAAGCTGCAGTGCCAGGAAAGCAGCTGGTGTTTGGGGTTATACAAAAGTGACAGGATCTTTCTTGAAAGCTTCTGGTTCTGGTTTTGTGAATCTGTTTATTTTCTGGACTGGAGGGAAATGTCATTGCTATCCCCCCCTCCCCCCCCCGCCTCCAGTATAACTTTAGCTAGCTGGAAGCCTGTGGTATGAAAATAGTGATATTGGAATGAAAGTAGTTTGTGCCCAGCTACTTCTAGAACAGCCAAAAAAAGACTAAAATGAAAAAAAACCCAACCATGTAGCAGCCAAACCCTGTGCATTCTGCCACAGCGAGCAGGACCAGAGCTCAGACGCAGATCTTGGGGAGCAGAGGTGGACAGGGCAGTGCACAGCCCGCTACCGAAAACCAAACCGTAGGTGCTGCCACGGCTGAACCGAACCCAAAACGCGCATCTGCCACGCTCGTACGCAACCCAGACATCAACTGTTTGAAGCCTTCTTTGAAGGTTTGGGCTTGTGACTTCAGAGTGGGATCGAATTCTGGGCGAATGAATGTCCCTGTCCCCTTCTCTCCCCCTCCTGAGCACTCTGAGGGCCGCTCTTTGCAGCCGCCATTCAGCACGCAGCTTAATATTCTGGCACTCGCTTCTCCACCAGCTTGCTTGACTATAAAGAGTATTTGGACTCCCACAGTGGTTCATTTAACCAGACTTTTCAAAGGAGTCCCTCTCCCTCTCCCTCGCTCTCCTTCTCTACAGAGGAATAAACAAGATAAAACAGGAAGCAAAAATCAAAAGAAGTTGAGGAAAGGAAAAAGAAAAAAATATCTGAAGGAGGAAAGGAGAGCCACAGGCACAGAACAGAGCAAATAAAACCATTGTTGGGTGCCTACTCCTCCAAATCAAGCCAGCAGCCTGCCTAGAGCGGTTTGGGAGATTTCTTGTACATAAGAGCGTAGATGGAAAAGTAGACAACGAAAGTGATGGGGTTTTTTCAGCTCCAAGGAAGCTGCTGAAGCCAATGGCAGGTAATTTTGGAATAAATAAAAGGCAATGGTACATCTGTGCGCGGGATGTAACAGTGGCCTTCCCTACCCAGTGGTCAGAGCGCCAGGCGCCCTGGATGAAAGGTGCCAGGGAACCTAGTAAGCAACGACAACCTGCTCCGGCTGCACGGAGCGCTTGGATCCCACGGCGCGTGATTCTAATTCTCAGCTTCTGCAACCAGGAGAAACGCGCGCGGACCTGACCTCAGCGCGTGGAAGGCACGCATTTTCCCACCGTTATCTGGCACAAAAGGAGGATCCAACACACGTGAGGAGGGCAGGAACTGTACCGACCGCAAGCTGGACGACCTCATGGTCAGGTGGGGATGGGGGTCAGCTAGGAGACTGGATACCCCAGATTCCTGCATCGCCAGCGGAGGGAACCAGGTTCCCCGAAAGAAGGACTCAAATCACCAAAGCTAGCTTCTGGTCTAAATCACAGCCTAGAGAGCTCTTGGTCAGCTGGGAATGCTGGACCTTGTGAAAGTTGGATCAAGCTTACGTGGCGTGAAATCCCTGCTCCCTCTAGGCTGCCCGAACGCCAGCTTCACACCTCGCCTGCCCGTTCCGGCACGGTGCAAACCCGTGACTCGCAGGCGCAGGACAGAAGGAGCGACTGTCTCCAGAGCTCACTGCAGGACACCGGCCACCCGAGGAATCTCCCGACACGCACGGCTGGCTTCGGCAGATGAGTCAGCACAGAAAAGAGAGAAATGCAAACAAGCAGATGGAAGAAGTGGAACTGACACTTGAAAGACATAGCAAGCGAGGAGGATTTGAGGTCTCTAATTAGTGCCTGCAGAAAAATTAATGAGCAACACTGCCAGTGCAGGTGTCCTGCCTAAAAAAGCGTTCCATATCCATGGCGTATGATGAGCAGCTAGCTGACTGGGACAGACAGCCCCTTCGGTCTGGATCACAACAGAAAACGTTCTGCTGCTGAGAGTGGTAACCTGATAATTCTCTTAAAGCCCAGATCTCCCCCAGGAGAGCTCCGCACCAGCTGCTTCCGCAAGGATGGTGCCCCATCGTAGGAGCTGCGGCTTCTGCGCAAGGACGCAGGTGTCCGTGCACCAGTCGGCAATGCCCCACTGGGCCGGGATATATCCTGGGAAAGACGAGCTCTGACACCAAGGCTGCGTGGAGCCGTGGGCTGGGGGGGATGACTCAAGCGACGGAGGCAAAGCACAGGTGCAAGAACCGGCAGAGCAGCTGCTCCTGCATCCCGCGCTCCCGTGACTAACAGCAGTAATTGCAGAGCCGTAGAGGAATGGGTGCTTCTTGCCAGCCTGCGGTAGTAACTGTGTCCTCGGAGGCCTGCCCATCTCCACAGGAGGTCTGCTTTCCTCTTGGCGTGATTTCTGGATAGCCACGGTATCTAGGAGTAAATTAAGCTTGCTCACAAAATATGTTTATACCCTATGTACGTAACGCTCTCGTTACTCTTGTCATCAGGATCTTACTACAGGGAAAAATAAGGCCAATTAGTTCTGCTAAAGAAAAGGCAGGACCCCACCGACAGGAAAGGAGAGGACATCTATACCAACAAATGTCCCATAACTATTAATATCCCATTATTAAGAACACCTGAGAGGTAAATGGATTCCTTGCTCCTCATTATGTATCACTACCTTATATCACTGAGCATCACTACTGATCTCTGGGATTTTCATAGTCCCAACCCTGTAAATGAATTAGCGTGTGCATCTGTGTACATGGAAACAGTACCTTTCCCCAAAGCAATCCTCTTTTATAAAGGTATAGGGCTTGGAGGAGTTTTAGGCTGTGTTAACAGAACCCTAAGGTCTAGTCTTTCTTGATGGATCTGGGTGAACCTTCTCCTCTGGTGTCTTCAGTGTCAGCACAGAGATGGATCCTTTAACTCGTTCTTGGAGCTGTCGGAACACCGGCAAGTCAAAGGTGCTTAACCCTGCCAGGAAAAGGAGGGGAGTTTCAGCACATACCGAGGAATGAAGAAGTAGCTGTGGCTCGCCCCCGGGACAGACCCAGCGCTTGGCCACCGCACCCAACGGCTTCCCAGGGCTTCACCACTGAAGCATTTTTTTAGGTGCAGCCTGCGTTGCTTCTCTCGTCTCACGGTGTAAGACTGGTGGGTATATTAATAGTTAATTCTTGAAAGTAACAGGAAGCCTGATGTGAGAAAGCTGGCAGCACAGAGCTGCTTTGGTCCCTCCTGCGCGGAGAGCAGAGTGCACCCCCCCGAAGCTGATAACAGGCTTCCAGTCTGAGGGGCGTTCGGCTGTTGATGAGCAAAGGCTGCTAAGTTATCTCGCACGCTGAGAAAAGCGCATTTGTGTGCGCTGGATTCATTCACAACAGCACTATTGTCTGCAGCCCCTAAGCCCAGGCTGCCGTAGCTAATTAGCATGTAGAAATCAGCATTCTTGCTCTACCCCTAATATCACCCGGGGGAGAGTGACACACCGCCAAGCAGTTTCCCAATGCCGTGCCTGTCCCCAGCAGGGAGCGAGGTCTTTTCTCTCTGCATTTGTGCAGGGTTTCTTGGATTTACACCCCCAATACAACACAGGAGCCCCTTATGCACGCTAGAAGCAGGTTGATTAGGACAAGCCGTTGGTGCATCAGTGACAGGGGACCACAAAGCAGCAGAGCTGCTCCCCAGGCGCTTGACTCAGAACACGTACTGCAGCAAGCAATACAAGTGGGGAACCTCTAGCCCTCAGTTTCCCTTCGTCAGTCCACTACTGTTGACGTCCCGACTCTTACTGGACATCAGAAGGGTTGCTATAGCCTGCCCAAATATGTTTCTATTTTATCCTAACTGCATTCTGCTTATTTAGTCTCATGCTGGGGGATGCGGAGATCCCAAAAGAGCTGATAAAGCACCCCATCACTTATACAGCTTCCCATCGGGTTCAGAAGCTGGCAAGGTCACAAGCAAAGCACATCTGCATGTTTCCATAGGATTTCTACTTCCTAGAAAGACCGAAAACAGGGGATGTAGGAAGAAAAGTTTGTTTTCTTCTATAAAAAGAAGCTCCTAAACCTCCACAAACCACAAAGAAACTTGCAGGTCCATTTAAACATTAAGCTGGTATTTCATCTAACTCCGACCCTCCCCATTAACATAAAACTTCTGGAGGTCCCTTTACCAACCACCTCTTCCCACAAGGGCCCAAAAAACCCTGGAAGGACACATGGCAGGTCCCAGAGGACCTATCCTCCAACCCATCTATTTAATAAGTCAGAGCAGCTGCAAGACATTTTAATTGCAAAATCAGGTGATACCAATTTTCTTGGAAACTCAAACAACAGGGTTCCTATGGGTTTACAAGTATTTTGATCATCATCATCTGAGTTCCAGACAACTCTGGGCTGAATCTTAAGTTCTCTGTCTAAAAGAGAATATTTTTAGGAATTCCCAAAGACAGCAGCCTGTCTTGCCATTGACAAGGAATGGAAATCAGCCACTGTCCGTAAGGCTTCTGCATCAGCAGATGCATCACATCCACAAGCCCTGTTCCAGAAGTACCTTCTTTGCCGTTCACAAGCTCGCAAAGTATCTTTCTTTCACCAGAATCCCCGAGGAACTACCAATATGGCTCAGAGAAATACAAACCTATTTTTATCCTACAGAAAAAAATAGGAAGATGTTATGAACAATCAACAAAGAGGTGTTTTGATGCATCTAGTTTGGACTAGTAAATAAAAGGTCCTAAAGACAATTAAGGGTATATTCCTGACACACAAAACCACCGAACCTCCTAATAGCATGTCAGGTGATGTGGTAAGGAGAAACCCGTAATTCTGGCTGGCATCCGCAGCCCAACTGCTTATTAGGAAGCCCTAAATAAAAAATAATGGATATTTCCTTCAGTATGAAAGTCCTATGATACACTTTGCACATCTAAATCTGCCTCTAAGTAATAATGAAAATAAAGATTCCAAAGAGAAAGAGTTAAATCACTGGACTAAACACCAGAGATATAATTAAACCTGACACAATGTGGAAACTGAAAACGATTATTGGATTATGAAGACGCAGTGCATGAGTCACCAGGAAAGATACTACTGGAAAATGGTAATAAATGGTAGGGACATCATTCCTTCGGTGAATTACTGAAGCATTTTGAAGGAAAATACTAAAAGAAACACCGTTCCCTTGAAGTCCAGAAAAGGACCGTCTCAGTCTTTTGGCCTCAGATTTCCGTTGCTTTAGCGACAGTGTAAAATGCATCAGCAGAGACACCCAGAGACAGGACACCAGCCAGGACACGGGTGTTGCTGCTGCCGGTTGTTGTGCTGACACCAGCCCGGCACAGCCCCGTGCGGCTGTAGGTCGCTGCAGTTCCCCGGGGGTCACTCCAGGTACCGGGCTCGAGTCAGGCGTAGCAACAACTGAACGGCGTTAGAGCCAGTTTGGCCCACGTGGTGCTGAGCTAACAAAACCAACCCAAGTATTCAGAGCACAGGACGTGCAAAGGGATTTTTGTTTGTTACCAAGCAGAAACGTTCAGCTCCAAACAGCGCGTCCATCCCTGGAATGCCGCGGGTCTGTGCTGGCTGCCCATCTCCTGGGTGAAGCAGAGCATCCCAGCTTCTTTCAACCCCTTCACAGAAAGGGTTGTCAGGCTCTGGAATGGGCTGCCCAGGGAGGTGGTTGAGTCCCCGTCCCTGGAGGTATTTAAAAGAAGGACAGATGAGGTGCTTAAGGACATGGTTTAGTGGTGGGATGGCAAAGATAGGTTAGCAGTTGGACTTGATGATCTTAAAGGTCTTTTCCAACCTAGATGATTCTATGGTTCTATGATTCTATGATCCCTGTCTGCCGGCACCAACATCCACCCCGTCCCCGCCGGAGGACCAGCCTTGTGTGCAAAGGCTGCCCGGGGCTGAACGGCTCTGCGGTCCTTCGCTCCGGCCGCTTTCCGTTACGACAGTTTCCCTCCTCCTTTCCTCCCTTCTCGGCATTTCTGGAGCGTTTGCTGGTACGAAAGGGGTGCTGTGGGTGTGCAGAGCAGTCCCCCAGCCCCGGGCTCTGGCAGCGGGGCTCCAAAGGGCGACTCTTCCTCCCCGGCACCCCAGCTCGTGGGTCAGCTGCTGTACCCATGGGACCCCCGGAGCACCCATGGGACCCCCGGAGCACCCATGGGACCCCCGGGCCAGCACAGCACGGGTGCTCAGAGGATCACAGCTCAGGGGAAATTGCTCTGCTGTGTTAAAATCTTACCTCAACAGTGGTTTTGTAAAGCAATCAGCGTATGAACGAGCGAAAAAAATGACAACCTTAACACAGCAGCGTGACAATATGATGCGTAATGCATTTCTGAGGCTCAAAATGTTGCGCTGTTTCTTGGTATAATGCAGGACGGTTCCAGACCCCCCGTGGCTGGTGCACAGGCCAAAATGGTGTATTTGCTTTCAGAAATCAGCCTGAATTTTGTCATTAATTTGAGTCAGGCCTAAGAATGACCTCGCGTGTCTAGGGTGTGACATCTGCTGCTGCAGCAAAGAAACGTCACAGGTTTGTCCAGAGTAAAGCTGTCATTGTTCAAATGAAACTCTGCTTTAAAAGCCAAATATCATTGAGTTCATAAATCAATATCTGTCGTTATCTGACAAGAATACATAAAATACAGCTCTAAAAATCATTTAGGACCGTAACATACTGGAAATATTTTTCTCGTGTGAGATTTCACTATTTCCATAGCCTTTGGAAAAGGTGATATTGTAAAGACAGGGATTCAGCAATTAGGGTTCGTTAAAAGAATGCCTCTGCCATTTTCAACAGGGTTACTTGTTTTTAACAGTTCTGAAAGCTTGCTGAAAGAAATACTAAATATACACAACAGGTGCGTTGAGGTTGGGGTTAAGTGCAGTTAATGAATAATCACATTCCGCGGTAGTAATGCGTCTTATCTGAAGGGCCCTGGTTGCTTGATAATTTCTTGTATGGCAACATTTTTTCTCGCGCGTGTCTAGAATGTGAATTTAAACGTCAGAGCAGCTCTTGAGCTGCCACGCACACTCGGATTCATTCCCTGTCTGCGCATCCAGGGCAACGGCAAATTAATTTTACAGAGTTTAAGTTTGGCCACAAAAGCCGTGCGAGTGATTTCTCCAGGGGGACAGGCGGAAGGAAAAAAAAACCCCAGTTCTCGGTGGTTAGCTTGGAATGTGATGTTAAGGTTTGCTTCGATAAGCCTGTGTTACTCCGTTTGGAAGCCGTCTGAGACGTCTTCTAACTGTGAAGTCCATCACCAAGAGACTCAGAGCAAGGCCGCCATCAGCCTCATCAGGACTCCGTGCTTCCCTCAAGGGCGAGTTGATGGCCTTTGTAACGAGCTCAGGAGATCTCTGCTTCTGAAGGACAATGCTGATTTAAGTCAAAGAAAACCAGCATGAGGTAAAGGTTCCTTGAGTTGTCTAAACCCTACGTTGGTGGTGCTGGCTGGGGCGCTGAGGCCCTCCCCAGGCCTGATTCTGCCACCTAGCCCAGCCGGACACGGCTCAGCGTGTAAAGGACGGGCAGCCGCCGGAGCCCAGCGACGCCGGAGGCCGCGGGGAGATGGGGCAGGGGCTAGAGGAGCTTCTGACCCCTCCTGCCAGGGCTGCCAACGGGTCTGTGTGCGGGCAGGCCTTGTCCGTGTCCTCTGCTCCGCAGCAGTCCTTCCAGTAACGTTGGAGAGAGGCGATTAATCAGGGTGTGTGAGAATGGCAAGAACTCTAATAAAACTCTGTTATGACTCCAAGTCGGGGTTTAAGTGTTAATTAATGGGCACCTTCCAAGGCAGGATAACGTTATGGGGACAATTTCCTGTCAGCAATCCCGTCTTTATTAATTAATCTGGTATTTAGTGTAATAGCATTGACCATAATGAACTTAAATTATTGAAAAGAAATATATAAAGCCTTTGTGAATCATTAATAGCATCTTCCTGGTGCATTATTTTATTAAAGCTCCCTGACCTGTAAGATTAACAATCAGAGGACCCAAGGGAAAAAGAAGCCGAATGGATGATCAAACAGAAAGAAATCAAAAGCATTTGAAGAGTTTATTTCTTCCGTTTCAATTTACTTTCAAGCTCATGAACTGCAGTAGGGGCACAAAGTGTCTCCAGATTTGACCACTAAGTTGAGGTCCTATCGATTAGAAGGAGGGGCTACCGAATATCTATTTGAATATAAAATGTCTTTTTCCTTTCTGACAGTGAAGTGAAGCTCACATCAAAGACTCTTCAAATGGGCTGTCTGAAGTGGAAACCTGTCGCGGCTCACTGCAGGTAAGACTGGAACGGACTGAGTGAAAGGAAGGTTCTGTGTGGTCACCCGGAGGTTTAGAACCAGGCAGGGTCCAGTGCAACCGCTCACTAATAACTGCCAGGTGTTCAGCTGTAACTCTAAGGTGAGCTTGCTGAGAAGGATGTCATTATTTCAAAGAGAAGGGTTGCGTGGCACTTCATAACCTTGTACAGCTGCTCTGGAATAAGCTTCGGGATCGTATCAACAGTGTATTGCCATTCAATGACGTCACCTGTGGGATTCCAAAAAATTTGCTCCTTCTTACGTGCCCAGGATGGTCCCAGAGGCTCGTGTGGACGAGGCACCACCAGAGCTGCTCTTGGTTGTTTTGACCGGCTCTAGATAAACTGAGAAGCTTTCTAGTTTCCGTAGGGTGCTGGCTGTCGAATTCTGTTGCAACTGCAGCCGCGGGGGTCTAGAAATGGTGTTTGATGTATATACTGATAATTACACATGTAGTCAAATGGGAGTCGTCCCTCTGACATCACCCACGTAGCTCTTTCTTGCAGACCTTATGTTTTGGGCGTGCTATTCTGCCAGTACAAGAACGCATTTGCCTTCAGTATATTTTGTAATGTTTATATCCCCTTCCAGACTGTTTAGACCTCCACCCTTCCAGGAATGAAATGAGATCATTTGCTCCAAACCCATGAGCCTCACATCTTTTCCTCTGGTTTGACCTTGCAATCTCCAAACTCTGTTTTTTAATAATGTATTTTTTAGTAAGACAGTATGAGCAGATGCCCACACCCTTCTGGATACATGTATCACTGTAAGTTAGTTTTTATTAGTCCAATTATCACAATACCTGGACAAATCACAGTCTTGTTACGTGGGGTACCAGTTTTTCAATTTCTGCATGGCAAAGTGTATATATTTTATAAAAGCACATTATTGTTATTTCTTCGGAACTATGTGGTCTCCAGATAAAGTAATAGTGCTTTGATTTTTCCCGTTTGGTGTGCTTAACATTTACCATCATTGTTCTCCCTCTATTAGGCATCCTGCCTTTTTTAGGAGCAGTAGCGCACTTTCAAATTAAATGTTTTCAGTTTTTAAATCTGCAAGTCACCAGGTTCCCTTAAGCTAAGACATCCTAAAAACCACCACGTTTTCAGCAGCCACTGGCCCTCTGCTTTGCAAAATAACATTTTGAGTCAGGAAACTTCACGTTTCAGCTCTGCCCTTTGCTCACTGGTGGAATGATCTGATTTCCTTTCGATAGGGCATTATCCTGTTGCGTACCAGTTGACTACATCCTGCTGTTTAACAGACAGACATACAGTCCTCTTACAAAGGGTAAATAGACTGGAAGTGTTGAATTCCCATAGTATTTAAAAGAATCAACTCAGAGACAGGAAAACAAACGATCTAGCACGGAACACAGACATGCTTCATGCTCAGCTGCCTGTTGGCTCACAAGTGAGAAATAGATAATTACCAACAATCTTTGGCTCTATAAAATATTTCTACAAGTAACAGGAGAAAATAATCTCTGACAATCCATTCCCCTGGTAGCGTGTCTCCTCCTTTAGGAGCCAACTTCTCTCGTGCCCGTATTCTCTGACTTCAAAACCTATGTATGCATCCTCACCCACAAATTCTCCAGCATTGGAATCTATATGCATCTGAAGTGTTAATGTGGAAGCTTTGAGTACAGATGCCGAAGAGGGAGTTAATTTTGCTGTTGGTGTGATTAGTACAGCAGAGTCCTGTCCAAGACAGTCTCCTCCACTGAGCAAAGACCACACAGGAATTAATCAGCTACAGGTAGTCCCAGCTATAGGTAGACCCAGCCATAGGTAGTCTTGTCATAGAATCATAGAATCTTAAGGTTGGAAAAGACCTCTAAGACCATCAAGTCCAACTGCTGACCCAACGCCAACATGTCTACTAAACCATGTCCCAAAGTGCCACATCTACATGTTTTTTGAGCACCTCCAGGGATGATGACTCTACCACCTCTCTGGGCAGCCTGTTCCAATGCCTGACCACTCTTTCCATGAAGAAATTTTTCCTAATATCTAATCTAAACCTCCCCTGATGCAACTTGAGACCATTTCCTCTTGTCCTATCACTTGTTGCTTGGGAGAAGTGACCAACACCCACCTCACTACAACCTCCTTTCAGGGAGCTGTAAAGAGTGCTCAGGTCTCCCCTCAGCCTCCTCTTCTCCAGGCTAAACACCCCCAGGTCCCTCAGCCGCTCCCATCACACTTGTGCTCCAGACCCTGCTCCCTTCGTTGCCCATCTCTGGACACGCTCCAGCACCTCAATGTCCTTCTTGTACTGAGGGGACCAAAACTGAACCCAGCACTCGAGGTGCGGCCTCACTGAGTACAGGGGGACAATCACTGCCCTGGTCCTGCTGGCCACACTGCTCCTGATACAAGCCAGGATGCTGTTGGCCTTCTTGGCCACCTGGGCACACTGCTGGCTCAAGTAGTAGACTAGGAGCCTTTGACCATGAAGGAAGGCAACATACCTAACTATGAAGACCAACGTGCTCCAGGGTGGCAGGAAGTGATCAGCAAGACTGAAAAGTGTCATGAAATGGAGTATCACGGAGCTCGCGGTTTTGCTTTGCTCTGGCACAGCAAGAACACACTGCCAGGCTGAATTTCCCGAGTTTCTGCATAGTTAAATCTGCTCCCCCTTTCACGAAATCTCTGCAAACTTCTCTGAGGTGGGACTGATTTGCTCTGACAAATCGTGTGGTGGCAGAAGGAGAAGGGGCGACACAAAAAGCCCAGTGTTTATTAATAATATTACTACTCACCAAATCTGTGTATGTAGTAACAGTGATCCCTGCACCATTTCTATCCAAGACTTCAGGCAATAAGAAAAAACAAAGCTTATTGACAAGAAAACACAATGCTAGCAGAAAGGCTGCAAACACGATGCCCAGACTTGTTGGAGGAAAACCTGGTTGTTTGCCCGGATTCTCAGCTGGCACCAGCAAAGCCGCTCTCAGCCTGAAGCGTCGTACTGACTCCAGGATTAAATGGGTTTTGTTTGCGGGTCTCCGTTTGGGTGATATATACATGAGCAGGGTGCCTAACAGGAATGATGTATTGCACTAACTCATCAGCCTGGCAGCCCACCGTTCCCAGTGATAGATCTTTACAGGAGTATTTTTCCAATGAGAGCGCCATGCAGCAGAGATGAGATCTGAGGCAGCAATCCTTCCCTGTGAGGGTGCTGAGGCCCTGGCACAGGGTGCCCAGAGAAGCTGTGGCTGCCCCTGGCTCCCTGGCAGTGTTGAAGGCCAGGTTGGATGGGGCTTTGGGCAACCTGGGCTAGTGGAGGGTGTCCCTGCCCATGGCAGGGGTGGGACTGGATGGGCTGTGAGGTCCCTTCCCACCCAAACCTGTGATTCTATCATTCTATGATTCTCAGTCTCTAACTGGTAGGAAGCTGTCCGTGGGTAGGGTTTGATACTGATTGCTCCTACAGCCTCCCCCAGGCTCTGAATTTAACCATCCTTCTCTCTCTGACCAGCTCCATTCTCCCACCCTCCCCTCCCTGGGCCAAGCAGGCTGCGAGGTCCGGGAGCAGGGCACCGTTTCCCACCGCGCAGACGCAGCATTCGTGCATCACACTCCGGGCAGAAGGATGCAGGGGCTACCATGATACCAACATTGAAGTCACGCAAACATGACAAAGGCCGCTGCAATTTCAGTTCCTCTGCTCCTTTTTTCTCTGCGAGCTTCTCTCCATTCCCATTTTCATGGTTTTGCTTTTCTCAGACTCTGCCCTCTTTGCATTTCTCTCTCCCTCTTTTCTCACGCTTCTCTAATCTGCAGGAACGGGGTAAACTCTTCCACTTCTACTGCTGGACACCCAGCAAGAGATGGACCTGTTTGTCCTGGAAAAAAACATTTGTAAGGGGGAGCTCTGGGGAGGCACATGCTCTCTGATTTCCCAGCAAGAGGCTGTAGTTCTCAGGGGTTGAGAGAGGGGTGGAAGCAATGGTAGAATCATTTGAATTTCGGGGAAAAAAAAACCAAACCCCCAACAACCCACACCTCTCCACCTACAGAAGCAAAATGACAAAGAGAAAATTCTGCAGAGGGAAGGGAATACACAGCAGTAGGGAGCCGTAGGGATGAAGAAGTGAGACCCACTCCCGGAGCTGACCTACCGGGAAAAGATCAAACCCACACCTCAATATATTCAAGCATAGTTTGTAAAAATGCAGTTCTGCTCTCCACGTCTGGAAGGACCAATATGCCTCCCAACAGAAACTTAATTTGAGGACCCAACTGCGAGTATGCAAAGTTCCTTTTTTCCCTTGCATTTTAAGACATACTAGATGAATCACAAACGCAAACGTTAATAGTTTACAAAAAAAATACAGGTTTGCAAGTGCAGCTATTAATTTTTATTTATTCTTTCAGGTTTTTACCCCTTTTATGCTTTTGTTGTCATAAGACTTAGATGAAGAAATCAGATACTGGTGATTGTAGTTCTTGGAAGCACTTCGACTGAGTGTCAATCTAATTATTTAGTGCTGTGCCTGCACCAGAAATCAGCACATAAACAGGCAATCTGTTTTATTTCAAAAATGAAAAAAGTAGTAGATATATTACATATATGGAGAAATGTCTGTACATTTTCATAAGCTGCCTTTGGAACTGAACCAAGCAATTAATACTAGGGAGTTTCCATTAGCTCTTAGATTTGATGGCTGCTAGTGATATTTATTTAATATCTATTGGAAAAAAGTTATCATATTTTGAGGTGACTTTGCCTGATCTATTCTGTTTAGCAAATATTTGCCTTAAACACATTTAACAAGAGTCATTTCCAAGATGATCAATCTGTGTTTAGACTCGCTGATGGAAGCAAACTTGAAAGCGATCCCAGCACAGGTCACAAGAGAAACGCCAGACCCCAAGGAGACAAGAGCCAACCGCGCACCAGGTCACCGATCCGGGCAGGGAAGACGCTGCGGCACGGCCGGTGTGCTCTGGGCACACCATCCCGCTCGTGCCGCACGCACGGGCAAGCGCTGCCGGAGCAGCAGAGCAGCTCCCCGTGGGAAGGGTTGGTGAGATTGGACTCTGCTGAGGTCCTGATCTTCTGACTTATTTCAAACAGTCAGGGCACCCAGCAACTAACAAGACATTCTCTTTTGCTTCTGAGAAAACACATCTCCATTGTCCCGTGTTTACAGGTGGGAATTAAATGTTGTCCCCAAACTGGAAATATTTTTTACTGTTGTCCAGACTTTTTGGAGCAGACCCAAGCAAAACGTTAACGGCATGCGTATCCTCAGCGCACGGATAACCACATCCTCTCTCACAGGGCTTCCATCTCCATCCAAACAGACCTGTCACGTTCCGCAGAGCGGCACTGACGCAAACCTCTGTACCCAGTACGCAGGTTCAGCCTATCTCATGCCAGCAGAAAACAGCCGAGGCACGACGCTTCCACCCTGTCAGCCTCCCAGTTCATTCCATTGGTGTTTCTCAAAGCGCTCCAAGCAAATTATTCAACAAGCTAAATATCTGTGGAGAGAGGGTGTATGAAACACATCTCTAGCCAGCAGACCACCGACAACATCCCGTGTGGATGGATGACTATTTCCCATTAGTGTCAGTCAGCCTGTGATAAGGGATGGAAGGGGAGCAAGGATATTCAAATTCTTTTCTCAAGCAGTGCGTGACACAGGGCATTGCTGAACGGCTTTCTCCTTGCTCAACTCACCATGGCGCAGGAACGTGAAGACAGTATCACACAGCAAGAGCTGGTCTCTGCTAACTTGAGCAGCAGCTATGAGGTTAGTCCTACACCTTCTCAGTCCATAGGTCGTTTATTCTTTAATAAATAGCTGATTCATGCTGAGTTCAGCATCTTTTTTCCAATAACACTGGGAGCGCGTCCCCTGGCAGCCCCATCGTGACATAGCTTGAGCTGAGCGTCTGGACGTTTCTAGTTTTGAACCTCGAAGCCAGTCACAGCCAGAGAGATGTAAAACTCTATTCCCAAAATATCCTGTAGCCCAAGGAGCCTGTTCCTGCCCGTTCCCACAATTTTCTGGAGATAAACTCCGTGCAGCTCCGTTGTTGAAAGCTCCGGAGCAGTTAAATTACCAGCAGTAATTTTAGATGGAGCAGGACAGTGTAGATGGGTACAGAGGTGGGCACAGCCCTTTTGCTATCTAGGGAAGGGTCTAATCACAAAACAAGAGTTGGGTGTCATCACTGAGCCTACGAGTCTTGGAAAACCAAGCGATCCTAGTCCGTCTTTCTCTGCAGGCGCTGCTGTGAGTTATTAGTGATGAAAGGGCTTTCTAGCAGCCCTCTGACCTCCACTGCTTTGGCTTTGATTCGGGTTTCTGGCATGCTATCATGTCCCAGAAAGTCCAGAAATTAACAGATTAAAAATTCCTCACAGAACAATGAAATATTCTCACGGAAAGAAGTTTGTTAAATGTACCAGAAATTCTAGGCAAACCTCAAAATACTTGAGCTCTTCTTTTGTTTTCCCTTGGAAATTAAAAAAAAAAAAAAGAAAGTTGTATCATGCCTAGTGTCACTTGGCACTAAAAGCACAGTATTTCTTAATCATTTTAGCAATGTACACTTAAACACTGTTTTAAACCTCTGAAAAAATCCACATGACTCAATTTTGTAATGACAATTTAGCAAAATTGATCTTGGGAAAACCCAACAGTGTAATATCCTATGCTGAAGCATATTTTTCTCATTCCACTAAATCCTGTTTTGAGAGTCCAAAGGGTCAGGGAAAAAACTTACTCCATCATTTCCTCCAGATATTTTGATTTAAAATCCGCATAAGCTACTCATCCTGGCGTCAGATTAACACATTCACATATTAGCTGCCACTGATTCTATTTAACAAGGAGGTCGCAAGAATGAGAAATGGAAAACCCGAAGACTTCATTCTTACATACGTTAATTCCTGCTTACACCGCTCTGACATAAAACCCCGCCATAGCCCATCTGAGCCTTTGTTACACTACAGGAGAGCCGTAATACAAATGTAATTCAGACCCTATTTGAATACATCTACTGCTGCTGCTGCAGAATTGCGCCTTCCGAGTTTTCCTGTATCCAGGAGGAGGTAACTACATTTTGGAGACGGCTGCAGAGAGGCGTTACCTGCGAGACGGTGGCGTAACGCAGAGCGAGCGCGAGCTGATCCGCAGAGCCAAAGTGGCCTTTCTGCGTTGCAAGGCGTGCTCCTGCAACCCTGTTATCCATGCCGAGGTGAATATTTATTAGTGTTGATTAGCGCAGCGAAGTATATGCAGTAGTGCTCAAGCAGCAAAAATCACAGGCTGACGACTCAGAATTATTTGCCTGGGATTTCTTTGCTTTATCTCTTTAGTTCGTAACAGAACAGCCTTTTTGGCAGTTTCTGAGCGTAATACACATCGATAGTGTGCCTTGGTCAAAATGCAAGAAAATGTAACCGAAGGCAGGCATCTCTCTGCATTCCACTGATATGGGCTCCCTGATAAGCTTTAATGTCAGATTTGACCTTGGTCGTTGTCTGAAGAAGGAATAGAAGTACGAGATGCTGTGTAACTGCTGTCCAAAGTGGTTTAACTCATTAAACGTCTACATGAGGAACCTTCTTCAGTTCCTGGTGTTGCCAAGTGGGCTTTAAGGAAATTAAAATCCTAGGTCTTTGTAATCAGCCTTGTAGCCAGTTGGGTGATAATTAATGAACATATCTGACATCATTAAGCCAGTAGGTACTCCTCTGCATCACTAGTCAGCATGAACTGTAAGGGTGGCATAAAGAATAGTTCCGGAGTATTTGAGGGAGGAGCTGCTGACCATTGAAAACCCAGGAATTTATCCTTACAAAGCACCCTAAAGGGCAGGAGATACCATTTTCCATACCATACAAGTGGGAATGGAAGCAAATAAGGATGCATTCAGAGTCAAAAGAAGAATTGGCATAAGAATTAGAAACAAAACTCTGATTTTTTTTTTTTTTTTAATTTTTTTTAAATACATAATTGAAGAAAAGCGCTCCCCACCTCGAGTCCTTTACCGCAAGGGTAAAGCTGGTTTCAGCATGAGTTCAATTCTCAGGAACTTGCCTGAGACCTTTAGAAAGAACCTAGAGGTAACAGCGAAGAGCAGGATAACAACCCGAGCAGCGTCCCGGGGAATTGGGCTGTTCGCAAGACTAATCTCATTTTCCTTACAGCTTGTACGATCCACCCGGTACACTCAGCGGTACCACGCGAGGCGTCAGGCTGCGCGTAGCAGCGTATTTAAAATCCCTTGGAACAAGCAGGGCTGGTGCCTCTCCTTGTACCCGTTATTCTCACCGGCACCGCAGATGTTTCTCGACCGTGTAGACACACACACACGCGCGTGCGCGCGTCTGCCCCCGGTAAGCGGAGAGCACAATCTCAAAGGGTTGCCTGTAATTCATAAACCAAGAGATCTGCTATTGGATCTGACAGTCGGGAATAACATGCTGAGGGTTTTTATACAGTAGCTTGGAAGCGAGCTAAATCAAAGAGAATTCTGACATAGATGAGGTGATCCCTGAGATAATTACTGAGTATACTGAACAGTAGTGTTTACCTACATATTAATGTGCCTACCCACATATTTATCTGTGAGATTATCACTCTCACACTGCCCTCTGCTTCCTCTAGGTTTGTCCCTGATAGTTAATGGTTGCTCATTATGCGGCTTCTCAAGCTGGGCTTTTACCTTTCCTCCCAGCCTATCCTTGGACTTAATTCTGGGGTTAAGGTCTCTAATTAACCAGCAGTAATTTGACATTTACATTAAAAAATGTCAAATTCTCTTTCAGATAGAAAATGTTTCTATTTCATTCTAGTGGCAGGAAAGCTCTGCAGGCAAAGACAGGCGTCGCTGAGGTTCTTACAATTCATTTCGTGGGTTCTTTGAGTGCTGGGTTGGTTTTCACTGCCTTTATCGCAGCCCGCCAGTGCTTTGCACTAGTGGAAAATGGCGAGTACAGAGACACCCAGCCCACAGGAACGGAGGGGCCGTTGCCTCGGCTTTGCTGCAGCAAGGCAATTCTGCAAACTTTGCCAAAAGTCACAGTTTGCAGTGGCCGTCATGATTTCAGCGCTCCTGTCGTGCTGCCTTTTCACCCCTTGGTTATTCACCTCTCCTGTAGACCTTGTCAGAATGAGACCCCTTCCCCTGGAAACCCCTGTCACGTTAGTACTAAATAAGCAGAGCTTATCAGTGATGGACTTTCTTCTGATTACTTTTCCAAAGCTACCCGGACAATGATCAGTCCTAAGCTGGGCAACTTAGATTGTGGTGAGTGGGCTTGTATCCTTCTCTGCTACGGTGCTTGCTTGGTTTTCCCCCACTGAAGAGCTATTTTCACCTTGGAGCTAGAACTGCAAAATCATTTATTATACCTGAGCAACAGAGGGAGCTGGAGAGAAGAATCTGGGTAGTCAATAGGTCAAACCAGCTTGTGGAAACCAGGTGCCACCCTGGCTGGGTGAGTGTAGGGAACAAAGGGCAGTTTTATATTTAGTTTTGTAACATTTACTGCTGGTTGCCCTGAGAAATCCCAACGGAATATGTGAAAACCCCCCAAACTTTCCTATACAGGTAGATTTCTGAATGGCTTGGGTGCTCCTCCTCCTACCTAACAAAGACCAGTCCCTCAGAGAGATGGAAAACATCAAACCTGCTGGTCCTGTGTGGTTTTGTGCACTCCCTGGGTGTGATTTACCCACTTCACTCGTGTCTCGTGTGGCCCAAGGATCACTCGGCACGTGCTAGCCCTTCACAGCAATCTCAGCGCTCCAGGGCAGTAAAGGAACCCGGAGCAATCCCCACGTTCTGGAAGGCTGGAGTACAGACTCAGTTCCAGGAGGAATTTGACATGATTCCAGGCTGGGATTGTAAGTAGGCAGACAATTGCTTTTTTAATATTTTTTTTTAACCATACATTACTGAAAGGTTGGACCCTCAGACACCAAGGCTGCACGTGCCTTTTTGATGATCCTACCTCAGCAACGTTCTCCATCGATTACCGAATCAGATATTAAGCACAGGACTGGTTTCACCTATCTTATGCTCAGAGGAAGACCAGGATCAGGACACCAGGAGGTGCCGCGGGGACAAAGGCAGCATGTCAGCAGATGTACGCGCAGAGAAGCTGGTGCAACCCTGCAGCAGAGCAACTGGAAGTAAGACCGGAGCAGCGCGTATACGGATGGGAAGAGATGCCTGTAAGAATCCAGCATTGTTCTCAGCTCTGACCGGTACCAATAACCTCTCACAGTCACGGCAAATAGATAATGTGAGAAAGAAATGCCTAGTTCAGAGCATGGATCTGCACCCAGGAGAAGCGCAGGGAAGATACGGGGGTTTCTGGCAAGAGTTTTTCAGTGAGCAGTGTCTGCCTCTGTCATAAAGTTCTTCCTTCTGTTTTATCAGCGTCCTGTTCCAATAAAGTGCCCAAACCCCCCCGTATCTAAGAAATGGCAGAGAACCGTTGATCGGAGGCAAAAAATCAGCCTGCAAGTGAACTACTTGTCTTTTCCACGTGTTTACTCTGACCCCAGCTGATTTCTACAACTGTCACTTAATCATCTTATTTCATTTAATCAATCAAGCCATTGTAATTAATTGAAATGTATGTATGCAAAATGGCAAATGCTTCTCTCAGGAAGGGCCTTGAGGGAACGTGCTGCCAGCAGCAGCGCTCTGGAAAGCTCGTTCCGTTTATATAAATGAATAAATACAAATGCTGATGACTTCATGGCCTGAATATTAATGCAGGTAATTAAACATGCTTGTTCTGGCAGGTAACAGCATGCCGTGCCCTGACCTAGGGAGGCTTGAGAAACAGAACCTCTTCCCCAAGCCTCTTGCTATTGCCTCTGCCTTCCACCTCCATTTACAGGATCAATTAGAGACACTTCACGTAGAGATGTTGCTTTCCACAGATTTTACCTGATGGAGGTATGAGGGGAAAAAAAAATAAATAAAAAGAAATCACGCTGTGCCTCTCTGTACAGTTCCTCCCAGCAGTGTGACTTAATCTTGGCTTTTCACAGCTGTTTTTCTTATAATCCTCCGTAGTTGTGGAGTTTTAAGAAAATGCTCCATAGGTCAGGTATAAGTTCGTATCTTTACTTGTTTACCTGGGTACGCTTTCCCCACCTCTAGCCAGATTCTCAGCTGCTCGGTTTTCATCTACGACAGCAGAAAGCATTGTACTTGCTATGGGACTGCGGCAGGGGAAACCGCAACCCCTCTAGTCTGGTTGCCAGAGTCAAATTAAGATTAAGAAGGGGTCACTGGTTTTTAGAAAGCTGCAGGGTGATCAGCAAAATAATGAGCTGCCACTGTAAAACAGAGAGTTGGCTGGGCAGGGCTCTGCCAGCAGTTCTTTGATTAGTATTGCCAGCACACGCTTGCACAGATGCACGTCTGGTTGCTTGGCTAAGGGCAGAGACAATTCAGCCTTCTTTCCCCCTTCTCTGCAACTCCCAAGAGGCGTATTAACTGCAGGACACGCCGCACAAACCTCTCTACGATTCACTGACCATACAAAAATAAAGTTATTTAAAAATTCAAATTGATATTTCGGTGCTCAGCAGTTCTCAAGGAATGGCTCCAGAACTCTGTATGATACACTGAGCAGTCGAAAGCCTGCATCCTCGACAGGGACTCGGCACTCAGTTTTCTTCCTAGGACAAGGGAAAAATAGGTTTCCTTCACCTGCTAATCTAGAGAAAAAGCCTGGTGAAGAAAAGGGGCATCCCAAGAGGCTATGGGATCAGGTGCCCTGGATGTAAGAAGTTAGTTCCCCAGACTAGCATCGAGGCGGCAGACCAGACCTGACGCTTTGAGTAGAGCGGCAAGGACACCATCAGCCTCTGGAGCAATCTGCCATGACAAATAATCGTGATCGTCAAACGAGAAACAGGTTATAGACAATTCTTTGCAGCTTTCCCTCACATACACTCCGTTCTAGCCAGTGACAGCCTGTCAGTACTTGGTTGATTGATGGTGAGGCTTTGGGCACCAACCCCTCTTCCTCTAAACTATCAGCTTTTGATCTATGTTGGTCTAATCCTGAACAGGTTCGAGGTGTTTCTCCCACCAGTATTGATGATTTTCTCCAAGAGCCTCAGTGAATCAAAAAGTCCTCCAAGCCAGGAGTGAGAAATGTGTGAGCGCAAGCAGAGGGGGAAGCCTCCACACACCTCCTAAGAAAGTTTCTGGAGAGGCTCTTATGAATAGGAGAAAATGAACAAAGGAATTAAGAGCTCGTGGGAAATGGTTGACCCAGCATCCCTGTGAGAGCAGCGTAAATAGCCGCCCTGATTCACTCCATTCACGTTGGATCAGACTGCCCTTTGTCAAATCGTGCCTGGTAAATGCTTGAAAAGTATCTCAGCAGCAGCTCTGCCAGCTTCAGGAGAAGGCTCAACCTTACTTCAGCGTTTCCTCCCGTTCTGCACCTCTCCACCAAATGGGCTTCCGTAGCCTGGCTTGGCTGGAGGAGCTAAGCCAGACCCTAAACCAGCTAACGCTGTTGGCAGCCCTGCACTACGCAGCGGAGCCAGCTCCAAGCAGCAAGCACACAGCACGGTGCTGTGCACCAACACCAGCTTGAGCTGAAACGGTGCTTTTATCTGGCTTACAAGCTGCGTTTGAGCAGGATCCATCGGCGGGACGCAGCCACATGCTGACAGCTTTTCTGTCTTTGGCTCGCCATTCAACTTGTGAGGGTTTTCTGCTCAGGAAAACCTGGCGCGGTGCGACGCGTCCAACTTTCCAGCCTAACACAGACCCACTACGGCGTAGCCCTGGCCGAACCACTTCATCCACTGTAAATTCAGTACCGCTCCTTCAAATCTTCAACAGGCTGCTAGAAGAGAGCCCACAGACAAACCAGCCACAGCCTCCACCCAAATCCAGTTGGGGCAATCCCCCTTGTCTTTAGGACAGGGCACTGATGTCGTGAGCCTCTGTTCATGCATGCGTCTTCATCGGCCGCGTTGGAAACGCACAGCACGTACAAGGGAACAGACGTGATTGCACTGTACCCATCTGCAAGACGCATGCATGGAAACCCTTTGGTAATGATGCAGCGTTAGTATTTCTGGACATTTTGGTTCCCAAGGAAAAGAATTTAGAGGTTGCTTGGGAGATGCCCAGAGTCCCAGGTTTCACTAGCTGATAAAACCACAGTATCCAGGAATCTGTTTGCTGCATGGATTGCGACGGGACAGAAACAGAAAGGACTGTAACGAGCATGAGCGCACTGGTTACGTGCCCATCCTGTCTGATGGAAACACGAACCCGCGTGTGGTAGGCACAATGAGCCAGGACAGCCCGGCATCCAGAGAGTCAGAGGAACTCGCTGTGCACCTGAACCGGTTTTTTGATGAGCAGTAGCACTTTCAGCAGATACCGGGAAGCCAGCTCTCATACTGGAGGGTACCTTCCCCACGGGGAACTGGAAGGAAATAACTGATTCACTGTGCGGTTTGGTCAAGCTTTGTGCTTCTCATCCAGGAATTGGGTACTGATCAAGGAAGGAGAAGAAACACAAAACAAAAAACAAAACAAAAAAAACACAAAACACCACCACAAACCACAACTAGTCAGACCAAAGGTTGTTTTTCATAGAAAGAACTTGTCGAATCTTTGTACAACTGAGTACTTCATTTCAAAGCCTGCAATAACCAGACTTGCAGCTCATAAAAAAAATTATAAAAAAAAAATCCCAGCAAGTTTCTCCTGCAACCTTTTGACTTCCAACAGCAACCTCAGTACTGAAATGGTTCCTCTGCAGGTGGGCAGCATGCCACCTTAACATCAAAAGTCCACGTCACGCCAGATGTCTATGTGGAGTTGCAGGCAGATCTCCCACCTCTCTAAGGGCTAAGTGCTGTAGTTATTTAGCAGACACAGCAGCAAACAACGTGTAGAAGGGAGAGCCTGGTTACTGATTCGACCAGGTACACGCAGGTACAATTGCTTTGCATCTTGCTTTAGGGAAAAAGATGTTGCGTTCTGCTAAAAATCTGAACTTCACAGCAAACCATCTCCTGAATGCCTTTTTTTTTTTTTTTTTTTAGTGAGATGCTACTGCAGCAGCACTCAACACTTCAGTCCCAGCCTGCAGAGCCTGCCCTCCCTCACGTGCCTATGAAGATAAGTACCTGTTGCTCACCAAATTCTATCATTCCAGCGTTCTCAACATTAAAGGCTCAGAGCCTGATGAGCTGTGAATGTCTTTGCTCCACAGCAGAGCAAGGAACTGCTTTGCAGAAGTGCTCTTTACATCAAAGAAACAAGCAAACAAGAATTATGTTTTTCAAGTCCAAGCTAAGGCTTATAAGCTGCTGGTAGGCACATAATAAATAGCACATCCTTTCAAACAGAGATGAACCTGCATAGACAAGAATGAGTTCAGAGTCTAATGTGTGTATGACTTGAGAGCAACCGTACCACCCTGCTCCGTTCTGTAACCTACTGGTAATACACTGGTCCAAGACTAAGACTACCTGTCTCAGATCCTGGCCCTTTCATAGACTGCAAGGAATAAAAATTCATCTTCAGGCCTCGTCTTGTGGCTACCCAGCAGTTAGCTGTAACCGAAGATGGATTGTCTCCACGCTTTGGGCAAAAGGCAAAGCAAGAGACACTGTTATTCCTACCCAGGACAGGACAAAGAGATGCTTGGAAGGACTTTCAGCACCAACTGCTTCTCTGCTTTCCTTAAGTGACTCCTAAACTCAGACCGTTGCTTCTGGGAGAGGTGGTTGAGCATCGATCAGCCCTCTTTGTGTGCTGGCTGTTCCGTCTGTTGCAATGACCCTAAAATCAGACGGGCAGCATAAGTGACAATCCACCAGTTTTGCTTTGCTCCAGCAGCTTTTACAGGACACGGTCACACTGCCACCACGGAAATCAAGATTTCTTGACCTTTGGAAAACACACTGCTGTGCTTCGTGGGTGAATGACTTGTTAAAGCAAAGTCCTGATGGGTAGGCATTCTTATACAAGTCCAACACAGCACCTTAGGAACCCACCTCTGAGCTGCAGAGCAGTGTCCAACCGTCCCTGCCACCCCAGAAGAAGGGAGTCTGTCCTCTACCCCTGGCCTCCACACCTCCCAGCCTTACCCGGTAGGTAGCCCCTGCACACACTTCCCCACCTGTCTGAGAGTGCTGCACTGATTTCATACGCACGAGTCTTGAAATCCCTTCAGAAAAACCTTTCTCACCTCTTTTCTGGGAAGGCATCTGCTCTTACTGCCTGTTCAAGACAATCTATCGCCTATACTCCAAACAATTAACAATACATCAAATCGATCGGCTTCAGCAGACTCCACTCTGATACAAGCCAAATGCTTAACTTACATCTTCAGCAAAGAAAGGCACGTAGCGCAACTTGCACTAAAGAATCCCTGCGCAAAACCTGGAGAGTCTGAACAGTCCTTTTGCAGGATCCTAGTTAAGATTCTGAGGGAGAGCCAGCAAACCCCCAGAATAACGTGAAGAAGAGGACAAAACCCTCATCTTCCCTGCTGAGCCTCACCTCACATCATCTGTCCTGTCAACCAGGTGAATGCACGGGCATTTTCTACCAAGATGGATCATTATAGATTATGCACAAGGTTTTTATTCCTAATATCAGCAAAATAAAACTGACACCAGACCAAAGATGAAAACAATCCGGCAAATCACCAAGAATAATTATAGGAACATACTGAATATTTCTTTGATTTACCATTAACTGTAGTAATGAGTCAGACAAGTATTCTAATTGCATCCATGAATAAGCTGCTCTCTTATAAATGGCTTCAGATCTGCAAGGAAATAACTCTTTGTGTATGGCTCCAAATGCAAAGGGAAGATTTTAAAGAGCAAACTACTTCAGCAAAAAGCCATACATGTAGTCATCGCTGCTCATCAGCAGTATTAGTAGGTCAGGTACTGAAATATGTACGACTTCACAGAATTCGAAGGGAACGCTATTTCAAATTTCAGGTACCCACAGAAAAGCCAGTCTAAGGCAGCAGAATAAAGTTGTTGCAAAAAGATACCTCTGCTGAACAGATCCCTCCCATCCCAAGCCACAATTGAGCCGTTGTCGGTCTCCTTTCACAGGGAAGGAGCAGTTGGTCTGGCCAACAGACGCTGTCTAGGGCTGGGATGCCTCCAGCCTGTACACAACCAGGTTTGCCAGAGCCCACGGTCCTTTAGTCAGCTTGCACCGGTCCGAGGGTAGAAAAGGCTCAGGCACTCTCCATACATCAGTGAAGTCTCAATAATCTTTGCTCCGCTGCGGGGTTGTGTAGAGAAAGACCCTGACCAGACAACGCTGCAGCCCCCCTGGGATCCATCCTTCCCTTCTGGAAGCCCTGTGCCACGCTAACACCCACCAACTTCCACCATCAGTCCCGTAAACGGGGAGCTACCGCTCCTTCGAGGGAAGGAGGAAGGCAAGTTAGAGCTCCAATAAATGAAAGATGTCCAAACAATAATGACAGAGTGAAGGGGCAAGGCAGGGAGCGCAGGCTGAAGAGCTCTCCCCCACTAAAACTCCAAGCAGGAAAGGACGAGGGAGATTTCTGTACAGCCCGATCAGAACAGAGCCAGCTGCAGGAATCCCAGCTGCTGGCTTCTCCTTCCTTTGCCTCCTACATATGTTAAATGGATTTGCCACTTTAATATTTAGAGTAAGCCTCAAAGAAGCTCATTTACAATGCATAATGACTACAAGGCTCTGGTAGCAGATGCATTAAAAATCTCGACATTACGGCACAGAGAGCAAGCCCCCTCCTTCACCTCCTTTTCGAGCAGAAGCTGCCACCCGTAACCTATTAGTAACGTAAATATTGTTCCCCAGCAAACAGCCACCGCCACCACCCCTGCGTGCTGAGGAGTCTACAAAGCAGGATGCGGAGTCAAGAGGTGGAAAAAAGCAGCGTGCTGGCACCATCCTGCATGTTCAGGTTGTAGTGAAAACTGACATCGTTTGGCAGCTGTATTAGAGGAGATTCTTAATTATACCCCACCCCCTGCTGATTTAGCCTTCTCCAGGCTAAACAAACCCAGCTGGAATTTCTAGCATGTGGACTCATCCAGCCTATCAGTCTTCAACACGCATGCCATGCAGGTGTTTCCGATAGCAGCAGCAGCTGCGGTGGCCCCAGCCTCTTGCACATGAAAGAATTCTGAGCAAGGAACTGGACCGAGGAGGGAAAAAGAGGAGTGACAATATGGTTCAGCCTCACCCCCTTATGCAGGAAATGTCTGGTATAGCAAGGAGAAAGGCATCAGAGGCACTGCACGAACATTTTAGATACAGATGTACTGATGTTCCAGGAGAAAGTCTGCTTTTTGTTCTGGTAAGGACCAGAAACTCCCTTTGAGAAGCAGCAGAACCCTACATCAAAATTCAATATTGCCAAACGCAAAGGGCTTTTAACTATTGAGTAATATTTTTACTTTGATGCTTAATTACCCCCTACAGTCCACAAACCTCTCCCTATTGCTTCAGTCTGCAACCTCCACAATAGCGAGGCAGCAAACAGCAATTACACGTTTATTCCAACAACATTAACGTAACCTGAGCGGGCTCCGTCAGTGCATAACTCCATGCTGCCTCGCCGCAAAATGTAAAGGACATTCTGAATTGGTAACAGGCTGCTTAATCTCTGCTGGCCTCCACATCAACATGGCTGATAAGGATGCAAGACAAAGCTATACCTAATTAACATATATGAATTTTAACCAGGAATCCATTCCCATATATTAGAAAATAAGCCCTGGACAGCTTCTGCCCCCCCATGGCTTGCTAACAGTTTCTCTGGTAAGATAAGGCAGCCTCACAAAAATACTCACAGAAATATTGATTTGTGCCAGTGAAGAGACAGGAACAGAGCCCCCAACACCTCTGCAGGGCCTGAAGCTTTGGGCTGTGCCTGATCTCAGATGCTCCAGCAGACAAGATCCAGGCTAAATGTTTTCGATGAGCCTGCCTGGTGCTACAGCTGTGATTGCTGCTCGACATAGCTGAAGGCTTGGGGAAGTAGAGAACAATAGAAATAGTGCACGGCATAGCCAGGCAGCAGGCAAAATGTATTATCCAGAATCAGACGCTAAGGATTCTCAGCAACACCTTAAGATGGAGAAAGGAATGGGCTGTACCACGTAGCGCAGTGGCTGCGAGCCCCAGTACAAGGTTAGCTCTCATTAGCCCAGGATGTGCTTTGTTCCCCAAACGTAGTAAATTCCTCTCCTTTGCATTAGGAATTAGTTAGCACTTAATAGCCTAGAGAAAAGGAAAAGAATTCAGTTGTGCCAGTTCTGAAAACTTCGGTACAGTAAAGCATTACGCTGGTGCACTGGCTCCTACTGATACGGGAACACGTGGCCTGAACATGACGTCAGGGAAGTACGGACCAGAAAGACTGGGACAAAGTTCTGTGTCCAACAGATTCCTCCTGCAGCTGGGACCACGGGAAGGGGTACGTACGCTGAACCGCAGCACAGCTCAGGTTTCTTGGAAGTTGACCCTGATGCAGCTGCATGGAGAAAAGCTCCTATTGTTACAAAAGCAGAGCAGTTTTAATTACAAATATAGGACTTGCCTGATGGCAAAGCCTCAGGCAAACCTACAGCAAGCACCAGCCTTTCCTTTGTTTCTTCCCTCACTCTAGTGAATTATATAAAAGGCACACGCTGCTTACTAGGACAGTTTGGATGCAGCCCCTTTAACTAGCCGAGTTCTTCAACGACATTTGATTCTGCTACTCCTACTCCCGGGTAATTTCTGTAAAAGGCACAGCACCGCCTAGCCATGTCTCAACCACAGAGGCTTCCTACCCTGGGAAGTATCGTGAAGCCATAAAGCAAGCTGCTCTTGAGCAAACAGGGAGGAAATGCAGTTTGAGCTTCACTTACAAAACGGCATTTCCAACCCACAGAGCGGCTGTGAAGCTCCAAGTGCTGGGGTTTTATTACTGAACCTGGAAGCGAGACTAGAGAAGTCAATATGGGTTCCCCATCAGCTCCCCTTAAACTGCCTACATCTCTGGAAGCATACCCTTTCTTTATCCAGCTGTGTATTCAAACCATTTCACTTCATTCAAATCTTAAATGAGATGCAGATTACTACAGAAGTTCACAGCTGACACTTACTCCCTTACAAACAGAGTTTCACAGATCTAGTCTAGTCGCCTCCAAGGAAGGGCCAGGTCACAGGTGCCGTTCCTCCAGACAGTTATCTAGCTGGAGCTAGTCCCTCACCTGCTAGAAAGGACAACCTCTGTGTCAAGATCTGAGGGACAATTTCACAATGGCAGATGCAAAACAGTCTTGCTTGGCCTTTCGCATCTAACAGGCTGCATTTTGTCCTTCCCCCCCAGCTATCTTTTGAAATGTAGATTAGAACTAAACAAACCAACCAATGTGGGCTCTAGAGATAAGAGGAGCATCAGTCTGCAGGTGAGGCGGTGCTGAACAGCCTCGATAGTTATGAAATATTGTCACACAGAAGAATACAGTAATGTATGTCAACTGAGTAAATGCTTCCAGCACTTACACTGCCAGGAGCAATGCCTACATTTGCCTCCACCTGGCAACTGCAGGACACTTGATAACATGTTTGTTTCTCAGGTTGATGGAAATTACAATTCTGATTCCAGCTCTGAAATTCTAATTTACATTTTTGACCTCCTTCAGTAAGTCTCCACTCCCTCTCCCCATTCCAGGAGGCCGGACTTCAGATATTTCTTCATATATGCCTCAATGCAGAGACTGAGCAACTGATTCACATAAGAATAGCTAAACAATTCAGTAAAATACTTGCCAAAATAATTTTATTTCCATTGAGCATTCCAATATTTATCAACATACTTTCTATAACTTTCCAAGACAAGCTAGCAGCATCTGAGCACCGAACAATTCTTTGAACTTAGCTACTTTTTTTCTTTTAAACAATTTTATGAAAACAGGTTCTCTTTCTGCTCTGAAAGTACAGAAGTATTTACAAAGTTGAATTGTTCAGCAACAGAAACGAGCAACATATTTTCTTCCATAAAAAGCAATTTATTTTCTTTGCAGTCTCATCTTGCAGGCAGGGACTAATAGAAGCAGATTCTTATAGGGCTTAATGTAGGTCACCGGGATACTAAAGTGCATCTGTTTGTTATCTCTGCATAAGTGCCACATACACTTCTCAGAAATAAGACTGACCCAACGCTGGTATAGTGTTGTTGCTTTAAGGATTGGTTTATGCTGAGAATCCAGTGTTGGCTTTCCAGGGGCTGTACTTGTGGATGATTTTCCTGGTTAGGGCAAGTTGGCACTTGTATATACAACAGGAGGGCTGTTTGTATAGTTTTCAACACAACTATAATCCATGGCCTAAGATTAACCAGGCTGACGTACTAGCAATCAGAAAATAGTATTTCATTGTGTTGGTATACACCCTTCTTCAGGTTATGTATTTTTGCAAAATGAAAATATGGAGGTTACTCAGGAGTGCAAGTACATTTTAATTCAAGCCCTGAGCCAAATATTACTCTTAAATGACTGTCTCAAATGTCCTCAAGTATATAAACAGGAACTGGCTGCAATGGTAAATAACACATTGCCATTTCTCTGAGGAGGCAGTGTTGTATGTTTTTTAACTTTCAAAATTTGTTTTACACTAATTTAAAGGACCATTTTGAAATTAGAAGTGTTAATCTTTAAAGAACAGTGGGCAACTCCATCTCTACGTGGTAATGTTGTTTAAGTAATTTTATAATTAATAAAAATGTAGTTATTTTACTCTGAACAAGAACGCCGCATGCACATAATCTCTCAACAAGTGACTTAAAAATTCTCAGTCCTTAAAATAATTTCCAAACGATCAGCATTGATGAGAATTTCTGAGCAATGGAAAAAGAACTGCAGATCACCCTTAGGACACAAGGTAAGCATCAAACTCCTGGCGCTCATAGCAGGCAACACTGTCTAATACCCACTCTCGAGTCACCATGGCAACGTTGTTCTTTTGCTGGATTGCTGTAGGACAAAGACACAAACGATAATACTGTTATCAGTGAGTGAAGCAAGCTTAAGGTGAGCTTACTGATGTCTTTCAGATTAAGCTATTTGCTTTATCTTTGACATTTTAAAGGCCTTGATAAAAACCAAGAGTGTAAAACCAGTGATGTGGCACTACTCCTCCTTTTAACAATGCAGGTAATACTGCTGCTCCCAAAAGAATAGCTGTTTGGCAAATGGTCAGGCAGGAAGTTTCGAACACCACAGCATAAACACTGAAAGCAGAGTGCAGGCCTTGCTATCTCTTCACTTCGGAGGCTGGGGACAGAACCTCAGTTCCTGTCTGCTCAGGCATACTGAGTGTGTGACAAGCAACGAGTCTCATTAAGAGGGAAGCAACAGAAAATTACTGAAGTGCTCCCAGACTGTTCTTCACTGTTTCAGCAAGAACAGTTCCACATTTTTTTTTTTTTTATTTTATTTTCTCTTTTTCCCAGTGCCATGAAAACAGCTGCTGTTTTCACATCATCCTCCTGCTCCATTTTTTTTTTTTTTTTTGGTGAACTCCACTGTAGCCTAACTAGCTCCCATTCATCCCATAACTCCCACTGTCTCATTTAGAAGTAAGTTAGTCTGGAACATTTGCACTTTCAAAGTCTCATGGTTCTCTGGAGCATTAAAAAAAAAGAAAAAAGGCAAAGCTATATCAGTTAACACTTTGTAGCTAGATATTCTCTCCAGACCAAAAGAATCTTGTCCCATCTGAGGCTTTCTCCTAGATCTTACTAGTCCTCCAAGGGCACGCTTCCCCACCTTTTAGAAACTATCTCCAGCTTTACAGAAACTTTTCTGATTGATTATATGCAGGACAACTGAGCCAAGATTTGCCTGCCAGACTACCTCTTAAGACTCTATTGCTGATGCTTGGTCCTTCCAAGACATACCTCCGTCTCCAGATGCAGTACAATTTTATTTCAATTCCTCTACAGACCTCTCTGATATTTAACTATTAAAAGGATGTAGGGGACAAAGGCACTCAATGTGTATCATAAACCCGTCCATGACAGTGAGTTGTTTTACCTCTATAATCCATGCTTTCCATCCATGCATCTGGCTGCACAACCACAACAGCAGTAGAATTCTAGGATTTAAAGATAAGAAAATAAAAATGGTACTGTTATCTGTCATTATGTCACTCTCACACCTCTCTGCAGAGTGCAGTAACTGGGTTAACTTTACTTCAGTGCATCACTTCAGAGAGGACGTTAAGAAGTGGTAGTAGAGGGAGAAAGACATTAGTTCCCAAGATTTTTCTGTGTTTTCTCTCCAAGAATGCTGTGACTAAGTTAAGGCACTAAAGGCTTTTTGCACTGGAAAGTAAGGCTCGGCACTGATTTCCAGAGAGATTAGCTATCTGGCTGTATGCCTGTAGGGCCTGCAGAGAGTACTCTGATCCACAAGCTCGCCTGTCTTCTCATGCAGAGTGGCCAGAGCCTAGAGCACACGAACTGTTGCCATGCAGTCTGGCATCATTACTGTGCACAGTTCTCACTAACGTACCTGTATGCATCAGTCTTTGACAAGCCCAGGAAGGTCACGTAATCTTTCAACATGTTGTATATTACGTTAACTATAGACTGTTCACTACGTGAAGCATAACGTTCATTAACACTTACTGTTGTGTGTGTGAACAGATGAAGTTGCTTCACTACAGAGGCACCGCAAAGCTCCACCATCCATTCTTGATGTTCTGAAGAAATCAGACAAACAGTCTATTACTTCAATATTTTGTATCACATTGAAACTGATACTGTTCCCTAACCCTCATGTGTTTGTTCCAAGACAAACTATCGTCATTTGAAAGAAATTCTCTACCAAGGCTTACATAAGGCCCTTCACTTTCTAGCCTCACCCTCTAAGTCAGGACTAAACAAAACAAACCAACCCTGAAAAAGCAAAACACCACATGCCCAAAATTTAAATTGCTAGTGACTTTCTCTTTATTTCTTCTTATCATAAGGATGTAAGACATGAAATTAAAATTAAAAAACAGAAGTCAGAACTATGATTATCTCTCATTAACAAAAGTAGCCAAAGTATTTAAATTTCCACCAATTTGTTGAATCGATAGTGAAGATAAGTAAGTCTCTCTAGTGTAAGAGCCATAATTGATGATCACTGCAGCAGGTGAAAGCACTGCATCCTCTGTAGTAATTACTGTAAATGTCAAGAGATGTGAGGATATTTCACCCAGTCAAAAAGTTATACTGGACAGATTGGAAAGTACCTGCTGAATAAGCCACAAAAATAGGAAGATAGGTACAAATATTTTAAGTGGAAAAATTCTAGCTTAAATTTTCAAAACATCTACTATACTTTATTCCATTTTAAACTAACAAAAAGAAGCTATCCTGCCCAGCTTTTTCTTTGTACATAGACTTCCGGCTTTGTTGCGTGTTTCACTTAACATCTGCTGCTAGAGAGAGAAGATTACACTGAGGATGTGTCAGCTGCTAGAAAAACAATATTTAGGAACTGTTTACTAAGACAGAAAAAAATGCTCAAATAAAAGGGATCAATTGTATCTAAAGCAATTACCAGGCAGCATGATATTAATGCTTTTCCTTCATTGCTAGAGAATCAGAGATAAACTCAGTAAAAGGCCTGTTTTGAAATATAGCAAAATTGCCAGAGCAGTTCTCTGAAGATCTCCAAATAGAAAAGAACACCATTTCCATTCTATCTGGAGACAGAACTGGATAAAGTTCTTTACCTACACTATACCTCAGGTAGGTATTTTGAAAGTTTCAGAGTATAAGAGGTACAAGAGTATCCAGGAAGAGGTCAAATGTAAAACCCTGGTGAATGCATGCAGTCCCCTTCCAAATATTTTTTCATGCTAAGAGTTAATTCAATTCCACTAAAATGACACACCTGTAGTCATATCAGTGAAAGGTCCATAGCAACAGATCTCAAAGTCTTTAAAGATCTGAAAAATAAGGAAGATGTTAACAGAGGATATAAGTATTTTTAACAGACAATACTTAAAATGCCAGTTTCACTGCCCTTCTAGGACTGGTTATCAAACTATCACTGTTTGACAAAGTATATCTGAAGCTCTTTGTAACCTACAAAACAGAAGAATATAATCAAACCCCCCCAGCCTTGTGCTGTCCTCTACTGATGTTATAAAGACAGTATTCACTCTAAACATACGGAGTCACTTGAGCTCTGTCAGCAGCAGAGCAGATCTGCTCACTTTTCATGTATAAAAATGCTTAATTTGTACAACTCTATGTCTATGGAACAGCAGAGAAATTGGAAGAAGGTCCAGATATTCAGCTAGCATAGCCATATATCTGAAACAGTCACAGCAGGACAGGATTTTCATCCCCGATGTGCTCATACCTTTTCAGTCAGAGACTGTCTAGCCCTCTTAGGTCCTTGGTGGTTTCTCCCATTGATTACATCTCCTCTAACTTCAAAGTTCTCCTGGAACATAACACAAACAAGCAATCAGGAGTTAGAGATTGAGAACACGTCCCTGGTCAGAGTTGTGCATCGGGACAGGAAAAAGCTGTCAGATTTCAGAACTAGAAATCTTACAGTTGAGTGTGTACAGTAAATTAAAAGGTTTTTCAAGAAAAATGATGGAAAGGAATAATGAAATGCCTGCAGCATCAGACAATTTTTAAAGAAACAAAATTTTAGTCAAACTGTATAGTAATCTAGCAAACTGTATAAAAGAAGGGGCACCTTCCAAGACTATGATTAACTTACCAGTAAAGTCTCATTTGATAGAAATTATCAGTACGTAACCTCTATCAGTAGGAACACTTATAAAAAAATATGCCTATAACCCATTAAAAAAAAAATAACATGGACCCATTATGTCTTAAATAACAATGAATACATATAGCCTAAGTGTGGCTTTTGGTCCTAGCATTTGATGAAACTAGAATCCTGGTTTTCAGAGCCAAGTTTCCATATATTAAGTGTTTAGACAATATCTGAGGCTACTAATAGGTCTATCAACATAACAGCATCGCTTACACATTTTACATTTCACTCTTAAGATAAAAGACCTACCTCATCCAGTATTCTTCCTTCTTTAAAGGACTGAACTACCCCTAAATAAAAAGATCAGAACAGGACAAATCATTTCATCCAGCAAAATTGTTCTTCCACTGTCAATAGCCTGACTTCATTAAAGTGAAGGTATTTGTACTAAGGGAAACAGAATACAGTATGAAGCCTGAAAGAACTTAAAAGTTTTTTTTTACCTTTTATAAATAATATTATTTTTGCACTAACTGATGCCATGCATCTCAAAGATTTCAATTAAGAGGGAGGAAAGGCTTTTGTCAGGGTGGGGAGCAATCCAATGTGGTTATTTGAAAGCAGGAAAAGTATTCAGAAGAGAAAGAAGCTTGATCCTGCTATTTGTTTGGGCTTATTTATTTATTTTAAAGTATTTAGAAGAAACTCTGCAAATTATCAGATGCCATGACATGAAGAGACTTTTTTTTTTTTTTAAACTGAAGAGTACATTTACAGTAGAAGGGCAGAGACCATTTAGCTCCAAAACAAGTTATACTTACACTGATAACTAACTACCCATTTTCTTCCTGCAATACCCAGAAAGTACTTCAGTGTCCGTTCACACACCAACTCCTCATCTGCAGAGCAAAGAAGAATAAGGTATCTTTCAGTTTTGACATCAGTGAAAAACGTCAAACAGAGCAGCTCAGGTTCTTTGTACGTAAAAGCAAGTGTTTTTTGCTAAGTGCAGCAGCAAAATACCAAGGCGCTCTATAGAAAGATTCTGAAATTCTAGGGTCCCAATTCTACTAAACTGCAGGAAATGAGCAGAAACTAGTCACATGTACAACTTCTGAGCCCTTTTTTAGTTATTCCATAAAGAGGGAAGAAAAAGCGTGAATACTAGACAATGGACACTTAACAGTAGGATTCAGTGCCTAATGTTGGTATAAACCTTCAGATGACTAGCCATTTAAGATCTTCTACTCTATCAGAACACGCATGACTTCAGAAGGCAGTTTATCCTATCCGTATTTGTATGAAGAGAGAACAATCTAATAAAAACATATAATAAAAAGATTCCCAAGTTTAAACAAAAAAATTGTGATAGAGAAGAAAGCAATTAATACCTTCTCTTCAAACTTATTCAAATTTATTGCCAAGCTGTCTGCTTGTTGGTTAGTCTAGAGATAAATTATGAAGAGACTTGTAAAAATTCTATAAGGTGTGTAATACAGGATTTGGTCACAGAGCTCAACAAACCTGTTTTCATTATGACATGGGTTGTTCCTTTAGTAATATGATTAGATAAAGTGCTCTGAGTTTTTCTTGCAAACTTCTGGACCATCAACTGCAAAACAGTTAAGAAATGGTTTTATTTGTGTTGGCACACAGAATACACATTTCCTTAAAAGTCAATAATTTTGGCACCATTCAACAGGCTAAAGTAAAGATCAGCTCTCGGTCAGCAGTTTATAAACCAAAAGCCATATCTTCCTGGAAACGGATCATAGAAACAGGTTTATTTGCAATTCAGAATTGATTAGTTACAAAAATCCTCCCTATGGATCAGACTTTGGGCAAAGAAGCAGCATCTGAGAACATTACGGGAACCAACGAGCCCCCTCCAAGTCCCAAGGCTCCAAAGTCCTACTTAATTATCTCTCTATATTGAGGACTACAGCAGTAATCGGGAGTGACTAACAAGTGATCTCTAAAACTTCTGAAACATACTTACATGTTCACTTTGATTCAGACCTGAAGCCACAATTGACATTTCTTTCCTGTTAATCACAGCTGGACTTGTAACATTTTCTTTCCCAGCTGCATTGTGCAGAACAGATATAGGAAAACACACGCTTCCCTTCGATTTACGTTCTTGAGTACATCTTTTATTAGCATTCTGAGCCACAACAGAACTATTTGTTGCTTCTGCAGTTCGAGGGTTCAGAAGTCTTACAGAGGAAGAAGAGTTATTTGTACTCCTGGTCACATTTCCAGAGAGATTTGACAAGACAGATGCACTGTTTAGCCTGGTTCCAGATTTCTGCTCATCTGCATTTTCTGAAGGAAAAGAGAAATTACTCCTTAGAACAATTTCATCCTTCTTGTAGCCATGGTGGAAGGCTGTTGCTCTACCTTTTAAGTTTCAAAATGCTGGAGTCACTTCCTCTCCCTATTTGTTTATTACTTTACCTTTGCCTCTATCATTACTTTTCCCCGATCTGTAGCTGAGACACTACAATACCTAGAATACTTTTAGTAGCATATCCGTCAAGAAGTACCAATTTATATGTGAGACAGATAACTCTCATTACTGTCAAAATGTTGTCCAACCCCATCCTGATGGGCAGCTATACAGGTGGGCTATCAAACAAATCCAACGAAACAAGAAGTAACATATTTTTAAATTGGCCAGGAATATGTAAATTAAAATCCTTGAATTACAAGAAAAAGTTGTATCTTGCTGATATGTAAAAACACCAGAAAAAAGCAGAAATCAAAATGTGTGGGATCTCTCTTAAACGTTACCTCCTTCAAGCTGACACTGACTATCTTCTCGTACTGCTTCCTGCACAGGTCTTGCCTTTTCAGAAGGAGCTTTGTTCTTCAGAACACTGTCACACTGATGGCCTTTCTCTGAATCTGGTCTCTTTAGCAAAGAGGATTTAGAAGATGGAAACAACAATTCACGAGACCTTGAGAGAGGGAAATTGGTTTTAATACTTTTTTTTTTACTCTTGTAAATATCAGAACCATGTAGCAACAGCTAAGCTAGTTTAATTGCTCAAAAGCTGAGAGGCATTTATTTCAAGAGTTTTTTTTTTCTTCTGTTTAATACAAGATTAGAAATAAAAGTAAAAACCAAAACCAAACCATTTACCTTTCTTTTTCTAACTTTTTGATTTTACTGTTGAGAGAATCACTTGGCATAGCATGGAATTCATTGGCTGAAAATCCACTTGAACTGCTGCATTTATGATTTTCAAAATTTCCTTCTGAGGTCGACTCTGCCCCTTTAAAAAAGAAAGATTATTCTTAAACAAGCAAAATTAAAGCAACTGTTCTTAATTGTGTCTCCAGGTAAGTAGTAAAGCATTCTCAATCCAGATACACTTTAGAGAGGCAAGTGTCCCAAAACAGAAATCTACACAAAATACTGAGCCATATGAAGCACAGCTAATGACTACATTTTATTTCACATATTAAACCATCTACAAAACTGAGATGGCAGCTATGTATTAGGTGGAAATTAGGTATTATTAGTGCAGTTTGTTTATGAATCCTCTCAACACATTACTGTATCTGTTTGCAAGCAGTAGAGAGGCATTTGATAGCTAAAGATGCCTGTAATTTTTATCAAATGATCAATAACTCTAATCAGTTTAAGTTTTTACAAGTCAGAAATCCATATTCTAGCATAACAATGTAAACATGCATTGTATTAATGAAATTATTTTATGTAGTTTTCCCATCTGAAGAAAACTAACCATTGATTTGCTGACTTAATCTTCGAGCAGTCTACTTATGTTATGAATTTGGCCTACTGGGCTTAGAAACATCACATTTCAAAGTCTTCTCTATGAAACAATATTCTCAAACAGTAGTAAGGTTGAATGCCGTGCAATTCAACAAGCTTTGTTAACTGAGCATGGATTGTAACCAGTCTCTTAGTGTTAAGGATACTGTTAATGTTTTAATGGCTCAAGAAGTCCGAAAGATGAGATAGAGAGGAGGCTGAAAGCACAGTGGAGCAGCTAAATCAGTAACACAAAATCAGAAGAGGATTACAGTGAGTTTCTTCCACAATAAATGGCCCTAGTTTCCTGTCAGGAATCCAGGTATCCAAGCAGCAGCCACAGTAGGGAAGGATGCTGTTACCCCAGATTTTTGAAAGAAGTGAACAAACCATTGTGTACCTTTCAAAGGCTCAGCCTCTTCACGTTTTCTGTCTTAGCTCCCTTTTCTCCATGAAGGAGCTTCCTGACGCAGACTACACTCTGACAACAAAAATTAACTTACTAACACACAAGCAGAAGACCTATGGGTATAGCTGCACCATACTGGCTGACAGTTTCACTTTTTTTTTTTTAAAGATAGAGGATAATCTAAGGTCTTCATACCTCACACTGTACACAATGCCATCATTCAGGAGATCAAAACCAATCTATAGATCGTTTTGTGATATTTGACTAGCACCCACAGCAGCAGTGGTCCAATAACAACCCTTAAGGAACACCACTCATCACTGGTCTCCACCTGGACATTGAGCCATTGACCACAACTCTGAGTGTGACCATCCAACTAATTCCTTATCTACAGAGTGGTCCATCCATCAAATCCATGTCTCTCCAATTTAGAGACAAGGATGCTACGCAGGACAGTGTCAAATGCTCTTCCCTTATCCACCAATGCTGTAACCCTGTCATAGAAAGCCACCAAATNGCTTTGCACAAGTCCAGGTAGATTATGTCTGTCACTCTTCCCTTATCCACCAATGCTGTAACCCTGTCATAGAAGGCCACCAAATTTGTCAGGCACGATTTGCCCTTAGTGAAGCCATGCTGGCTGTCACTGATCACCTCCATATTTTCCATGTGCCTGAGCACAGTTTTCAGGAGAATCTGCTTCACCAGACTGCCACGACTTCTCCCTTTAATCCTGACCCATAAGCTCTTGGTCAGCTCCTCACCCATCCCCAGATGGAGCTCCATGCACTCCAGCTGGTCACTGACATGGAGCACCACCCCCTCCTCATCTCCCCTGCCTGTACCCTTCCATCCCAATACTCCAGTCATAGGAACCATCCCACCATGTCCCCATGATGCCAATGATATCACAGAGACGTGCACACGCCTGCAGGGCTAACTCCTCTTGTTTATTCCCCATGTGATGTGTTTGCATGGAGGCATTTCAGTTGGACCCCCAATGAAGCTGACTGACTGGAGCAGCTGGAATTCCTTTTTGCCCCACTTCAGCTGCTCTCCTGCTGACCTGTGACCCTTCTCCAGGCTCTGGGCTTCATTGCTGGTACTGGCATCAAACTGGTAGGACTGGGATGGATTGATGTTCTCCTCCCCTGGTAACTTTAGTTTAAAGGCCTTTTCACCAGCTCAGCAAGCCTGTGACCAAAGACGTTCTTCCCCTTCTCTGACAGATGGGCCCTATCAGCCCCCAGTTTTAAATTAACACTGTAATTTGTGGTAGAGGGGAGAAAAAAAAAAAAAAGAACTATTAACAGTCACATAACTGTTTCTAAGAAAGCTGGGAAAGCTTTTCATTGCTATTTACCTCTTTGTCTCATTTGTTCTGTTCCAAATGTTCCTTCACTACTGGAATGTCGCAGTTTCCTATGGATAGGTAAAAATTCACAGTCCTGGCTTCCATGCTGCTTTAGAACTGCTTCAAGTACAGCCATTTCTTGCTGAAGCTTTTTTAGGTTACTTTGCATAGCATTCTTCTGCTGCAAAGGATTGTGCCAACATTAGCAAACTCAGTTTTAAACAGTAAGATTAATTTCTTTAACAAAGGCTTGAAAATTAGAAACAGCAAAATTATGTGGTGCGTTATTTGGTACAGTAGAAGCACACACACTATGTCAAAAGTAAAAAACCCACCCCTAAAGCTCCAAACAAATTGCTACCACACAGTCATTTTGCTGTTCACATTATTTCAGTTTAGATGGCTCACCACAGTTTAATCAGTCAGGAAAGAAAGAACTTCTGCATAGATTTCTTTTCAAGTCCTTTTGACCCAACTGCATTATCCACTTAATTTTAAATTTAATAATGAACAAGTATTGAGCCTCTGCACTATCCACCATTACTGAAAGCCCAAAAGACTGTTAAAAGTGATTAAATATTTCATCCTACTCCTCCTTACTTTCTCTCTCAAAAATTACAATATCCTCTATTAAAACATGCCATACACACCTCTTAGAAAGAAGAGCTCAGGGCTTCAAAGGATCCTTTTAAAAACTTAAAGCCTTCACCATACAGGATAAAGCAGTTTCCACAGCACTGACTACTACATTTGTAGCTCTAGCACTGGCACCGTGTGGAACTTCCTTGTTACTGAATCAATAAAAAAACCCCAAACCAAACAGAAAACCTCCACCACACAAACAAAAAACCTCCCCACCAATCCATACTGCCACTATTCCATTCAAGCCAGGCAAATCCTAGAACCTCTATCAATGAAGCTACACCAGGGAGAAATATCCTGCCAGTTGACCACATTTTGCACTGATGCAGTAAACAGAAGAACCAGCCATAAAGCACAAAACCAAAATTCAATCTTTGACATACATTAAAATCCATAGGGCTGTTAATGCTGAAGAGAGAGGTATGGCATAAGACCTACCTTGAAGTTACAGAGAACAAAAACCCCAAAAAAACCCAACACCAAACCACCACAACAAACAACCCACCAAACAAAACCTCAAAACCAAAAAAACCAACAAAACCACCCAAAACCACCCAACTGGAAAAAAACCCAATCATCCAATATATCAAGTCAGGCCATTAAACAGTAATCAGGAAATTAATAGTAGAGAAACCATACTGAGCTAGACGTACCTTTCATTGGACACTGCCTGTTGGGTCTTACATTTATAAGAGTTTAATATGGAGTGATTTGATCTTTACTCTTAGAAGGCAAGTCTCCATGCTTCTAAATATCATAATGTAGCAAATCCAAATCGTATCACAAATCATTATAAATTCCTATCAATGAAGCTTTTAAACACAGGAAGCTGAGGTTTCCAGCATTGGTCAAGCATGGAGATTAATTAACTAGCATCTCCCACAATTAAGGACTAATCAATACCACCATAACAACCTGTGGCCATTAGAATATAATGTTACCACAGAAGGCAAAGTTGGACAAATAATGGCATAGAAGCAGTTCTACAATTCTTCATTAATTATGCTCTTGGAAGTAATCTAGCAACAAAAAGAATTACGATGAAAGCAGTTTCCCACTACACTGACTTCACAGCTTACATGTACTTACTTATATCCTAGAATGCAAACTACTTTTAGAATTTAACGCATAAACTCACTTACCTGTGTGGTAAGGATTTCGTCCTGAGAGAATGGTTCACATGAATCTTCTACAATACTTGTTTCACTGTCATATCCAGATGCTTCACCTTGAACAAGACAGAAGAAAATCTTAGTTGAAGACAAAAAAACCAAACCAACAACCATTATCCATAATCTCTTACCACACAGACCTTTTAACCAACTGTTAACTATAATGATAAAGTGACAAGTTTCAAAAACATTTAAGTTAGAAGCACAGATCTACTTTAAATGAATATTTTGAAGACTACCATGTCACACATATGGCAAAGTAAAAATAACTCAAAGTGTTTCAATAGTGTTGAAAGAGTCCTAAATATTTATGAAAGCCATAAAAAGATCAAAATAAGCACTACAGAATTCTGCAGCCAATTTCAACAAACATTTCATCTGGGGAAACAGGTTAGGTAGTCTTTATGGAATTTTGCTGATAGATGCAAGTATCATATTGCAGTAAGAAAGCTAGCATTTCACTCAAAAATTAATTCCCATCAGACAGAGTCAGTCTGGCCTCTAGCGCCCAGTCTATTAATTTATGCTATGAACAATATTGGCAGAACTTAATTTTCAGGAAATAAACCACTGAGGGTTTTTTTGTTTGATTGTTTAGAGCTCATCATTCCATTAAAACAGCAAGCACCACATAAATACAAAGTTCCCACGCAAGCACCAAAAACCTAGGTGCAATGACATTACAAACACAGCTGCAGAGATAAAAAAAAAATCTTGGTTTGTACCTAGGTTTGTTCCCATGTTTGGGTCTTCTTGGCATTCGTCTTTGAAGTTCGTTTTGCTTCTCTTCAGCCCTTCATTACAACTTTGAAAAGTTTCTTTACTCTCATCCACAATGCTCACTTGTTTGGATACATGAACTTGTACTAAAGGTTTCTTCAGCTCTTGTGCTCCATCAACTGATTCATCAGACATGTTGGACTGGGAAGAAAATAAGTTGACAGAGCATTCTGACTCCTGGCTTGGTGAAACACACCCATTATTTAGGGCAGTTTCAGGCTTTTTCTGCCTATTATTGTCATCATGACTTCCATTGTGAGGCAATGTGATGGGACTTACTGAAGACTCTACCACAGATGTCACTTGTTTATTGATCTGCAAAGGTGTGCTTACTGATTTGCCAAATAATAATGTCTGAAAGCATGGTAAATCTTCATCCTCACTAGATTCTTCATCTGAAGATTGCAGTTTCCGCACTCTTCTTCGAGATCTTTGAATACCTTGAGATCTTGGCTTAGAGCTAACATTTCTATTGTTTAGTTCTTTTACCAGGGCATTGTCACTTCTTTTTACAAACACAGCAGATCTCTCCCTCTTATCAGTTTCAGAAAAGCTGGTATTCTCTTCAATATCATCATCAGAGCACAGTAAGCCATCTGGGGTTTCAGAGAAACCTGTAAAATCACTATTCCCTTTAAGAGGTTCTTTCAGAGCCTCTGTAACTAAACACTCAGGCATCCCTGTGCTAGCAGCTTGGGTTGCTTGTCCTTCATTCCCCTTTACTTGTTTTCTTTCTCTTTTTCTCACTGATCTGGAATGAAAATGTAGTTTGCCATCAACAACTTTGGCCTGTCCTGCTTGATTGTTTTCTGAACTGAAGCACATTTCGTTAACTGCATTTAAATCAGTTCTTATGAAAATGTGCTCTTCCGTGTTACTGTGATTACTTTGGCTTCTATTACTTTTGATTAGATTCTGCCTCGATTCACTTTCTACCCCTGTGTCAGCTGACACTGTCTTTTCACCTCCCAGCTCTCCATTTTGCAATCTGTTTTTGTCTTCAGTCCTAGCAGAACCCACTCTTAATGGTGTCAGAGTACCTTGATTTGCAACCGCTGAAACATCTTCCTGATGTTCCCCTGCGTGCATACATTCAGTGTAGTCGACAAAGCAAGTCACAGGACTTACACAAGCAGATTCAGAAGTCTTAAGCTTATCTTTCTCACAAACTCTACTCAAGCTTTCAGCAGATGTTTTGTCTTCTTGCAAGTTTTCTGGTTTTAAATATTCGCTATGCTTATTTTCTACCCGATCAGCATGTGGTATCTTTAAAGTTTCAGAAGCAGCATCTTCTACTGCACGTGCTTTCATGGGAGTAGGATAAAGGCTAAATGACAGGCGTTTGGAATGCCTAAATATATTTCGTAGATACTGTGTGTCTAACTCACTATCTTCAGTTTCCTTGGTCAATTCTGAAACATTTTTAGGCACTGGTAACTTTTCAGTTTTCAAGTCCACTGGAACATTTTGTCCACTATCCTGCGAAAAAGTAGTACATGATTCAGTCATCTCTTCAGTTGGGCAGCAAGCACTTTGCACAACAGTCACTGAAGCAGACTGTAGGACAAAAGGGCTACCTTGTATGTCACCTTCTTGAGAAGGTGCAAAAGAACTACCGTTTGAAGGCTGACATGAAGATGTAGGATTGAAGAGACTTTTCCCAGTGTCAGATGAATTCTTGACATTAATCTGCATTTCATTTGCTTCCAGACCACCACCCTTCAGATTAGTGAGTGGCTTGCAACTTGGCGTACTCTGGGGCTCACACAGGTCGTTGCATTCAGAAGCATGAACTAACACATTCCTTTGGACTCCAAAGAAAGACCCATCATGATCACTGTCATACTTTTTTGCTCCCTTAGTTACTACTCCTTTTCCTGTTTCTTTTGTCATTTCTTCAGAAAGTAACTGAAGCCTCCTGCTGCGCCTGACTTGTCTTTGCTCAGAATCAACTTTCCTTGGTTCTTCACTGCTTGGATAGCTATCAATCTGTGGCTCAGCTGGATCAGGGGAAACAGAGTTTCTATCCACTAACTGTAGAGCACACATGGTTCTAGTAGAACACTTGCATCTTTTTGCTGCAGAACCTCTTCTTTTAGTGCTTTTCTGATCACAGTCATTCAGTTCTAGCTCCTCATCACAGTGCTTGCCAGTCACCTTTTCAGCAGCTTTCTTCTGTATGGATCCTCCTCCTTCCTTAAGTTCTGCTAGTGTATTAGCCTCTCTATTCTCAGAAAGGTGACTCTCACTAACAGCAGCACTTTCATCACATCTTTTCTTTTCCGCATCTCCAAGGCTGTTAACACTTTGAGGGCACCCATCTGCATCTTCTGTATCTTTTTTCTTGATGAAATCCTCAGGTTGCAGGACACGGGCAGTCTTCCTTTTTCTTTTTAGTCCATCTTTGCTGGAATTTTTCAAGCACTTATCAGCAGTCACATCTTCCTTTTCTGTAGTAGATAAAACATCTCTCAAGATAATAGGGGCATTTGACTTCCTCTCTCTCTTGTATGTTTTCCCAAATATTTTGTCTTTGATGCTATCTGCTGTTCGTTTTGACCAGCTCTTGTTTCCTTCAACCACTGCAATTTCCATGGACTCTACCATTGGGTCAGTCTTTTCTGAAATAGAGGAATCTTTATCTGATAAACATGTATCTCCTTCACCTGAAACATCAGTTGCCTCAGCAGAATCATCCTGGGAAGAACTGGAAGACAGAATCTTGTTGCTTTTTGAAAACCATTCATTAACCTTCTGAATGCTTCGCTTCAGTCTCTTCCTAGAGACTTGATTCAGGGTAACAGAGGGAGGGGTCTCTGGCTGAAGCAGTTTCTCCGGAGGAAATTCTTTTTCATGGAAAGAATCATCCTCAGGTTCATACATTTCCACAGCTTCCACACTTTGTACCACAATATCTATTTCCTTGCTTTTATCCAGCCTGCTCTCTGAGCTATTTTTTAAGTCAAACCCTTTGCTTTTACTATTGCATTGAGTTTGCTCTGCATCCATTTCTTCTGTGTCGTTAAAGAAAGAAGTGTCCCCATTCCTTAAGGGACTGGCATTACCTATTCTGTCACACTGCTCTGTGAGTAGGTCTACAGCAGGAACATTGGAAGAACTCTGGTATTCAGTCATATCCACTTGGCCAGGTTTGGCATATTCAGTGATGCTCCAAGTGCTTTTCTTGCTCAAGCCTTCTTTTGAGAAATCACTCTCACCTGAAGATTTATAGGTATCATAAATTATTAAGTCCTATTTTACACAAGAGCAATGACAGGCTTAATGGCTACTTTGTTTTAAAAATCTGGTCTTATTCCCCCCAAACACAGAAAATTACACAGCATAAATCTCCCTCTAGAGAAAGGGAAAAAGATCAAATTACATATGATTTACATTCATCCAACATCTTATATGAATTATCAGACAGTGCTCTCAACTTGTATTACAAAGGATAATATGGCTGATGTAGAATAGAGTAAGCTTTGCACTTTGACCAAGTTACCTTTTTCCCTTCTGTTCCTGTGCACAGAATATCCACATTTTAAGTATCTAGACAGTCTTGTATCACACTGTCACTAGCTGTAGAAATCAACAAAACTGCAGTATACAAGACTGCAAGTATATATATATTTAATCATGTGAAATCAAAATGTTAACCTGTGGTTTTTCTTTAAAGCTTAATCAATTTTGTCACTAGAATAACACACACACCTATGACATTTGGTGGAATTATTTCCTTAGCAGCCAGCTTGCCAGGCTGTGTATTGCCAGAATATTCATTCCACTTCTCAGGAGTCTTAAGTTCTTCTAGCTTTTCTTGAGATGCAATCGGAAGCGCTTCTTTGTCTTCTAACCTGTTGGGAAGGGAAATCTACTGTCATTACAGAGAAAGCCACAATAGACACAACAGAAGACAATACTTAATTTTCCCTTTTTGCTCCCTGAAATAGTTTTTGGAGAAGTCAAGCTGCATGATTGACACCAAAACTAGATCCCTTCAGAGTTTCAGGCCATTTCTTTAAAAGATCCCCTCCCACATTCCTGAATGTAACATTTACTTTCTAAAGCATAGTACCTGCTTTTCTCTTGAAGGTATAATGTTTGTGTCAGCAATAAAACATTTAGATAACAGCTGTAAAGAATATTATACGACAAAGTGATGGGAGTCAGCTACCCATTCTACCCTGATGTCCTTGAAGTTGAAAATCACTTGTCAACTTGAAGAATTCTATCAGTCTTATGCTAAGAAACTAAAACATGGAATGAGAACACTGAACTATTGTCTTTAGAAAAGATGAATTCCATAATCACCTTTACTTACCCAGTTTTGCTTGCCTGTTTAAAAAGTTCTTCAGATGAATCGGAGCCTAAAAACAAATCAGCTGTTACTCTGGTTGAAATGATTCAGAGAAAGATGACTTGCCAGATTCAGTGTTTATCATCACAGAAGCATGCATGCTTAGTTCTTTCTAGAGGTAGATGCTTTTGATTTTTATCAGATGAAATCAAGTTCACCGGTGCAGTATTTTACCTAATTACAATGATTTTTACACATAAATATCAACATGGCTCCAGCATAAAATTTTGTTTAATACAGTGATTGGTAACAGAGAGCTACTGAGAGTTAATTAGCTAAGAGTTAGTTTCTAATTTCTAAACTTAGACATAAAACAGTTGCTAGTATCTGGAATTTTGAACTGGAAGTCAGCAATATATTCAAATATCTGTCTCAGATCCTTTGATTGATCTTGGCAGAAGCAATAAGGAAAAGAGAGGCAACGAACACGATCTGTTAAAAGGAGCAACCCCTTCCTTGAAGGAACAGGGAGAAGAAACTATGCACAGCATATCTTGTTTGTTGCAGCAGTCAGCACCAAATAAAAAAAGTTCTGAAAAAGCTAGGATAGATAGAAATGAAATATGTTTTTCTCAATTAGATTTCATTCTTATCTCTGGTTATAAACTAGAGCCTCAAGCATTGATGACAAAGCTTAATATTCTTTAGAATTAGTTTAAATAGAACTATAACTTTTTTCACATCTGTAAGTATCTTCTCTGGATCTCATACACTGAGCCTTAAAGGTTTACTACAGCGGCGTTATTTCCTACAATATAATAAATTATGTAAAAATCCCTTTTATTTACCAACTTTGAATTGTCCATCATTTGTTCCTTTGTTCTCATTTTGGGCGTTAAGCAGAAATTAGTTGAACCTCATCATCTTTCATTACTTTGCAAGCATTATACATAAGCCCAACTAGTGTGGATCTAGAACAGATCTTACCAAACTCTATATAAATTCCTTTTTCAGAGTCACATTTCTGGGTTTTGTTTCTTCGGGGACACTTTTTGACCCTGGTAAGCTGTGTATCCACATTAGCTTCCTGCTGACAGGAGAATAGAAAGGAATAGTTATTTATAACAGTAGACTATTTCCACAAAAGTAGCCATTATTTAAACTATAGCAGGGGGTGCTGACACATATGAACTAAGTATTTAAATTGACAGCCTCTATACAAAAATCCAATACATGTGATTAATCATACTGATAGCAGTAATGCAACGTGTTAATAGAAACAATTACCTTGCATTTAACAGCTCAAATCATAACAGTTTTATTTTACTTATTCTATTCAGCATCAAGCAAATGAGACAAGAAACAACATACCGCGAACAAACTCACACACCCAGCAATCACCTTAAGTTAGGTATTATCTTAAGAATTCTGAAGACATACTCACGGTCTTAACCACTAAAAAAGTGAAAAGCCTACCAATAGTTAGACAGTCTCATTAATCAAGCAGTATGAAAAAGCTTTCAATCCTAGTTTCAGTAACAGAATATATTATGGCAATATTATCTTTAAGTTCAGGTCATTTTATGCAAACAACTTTTTAAAGTAGGTTAGGAACAAAAAAAAGTATTTAGCCGTCCTTGTCTGGAATAATATTAAAGTCAAACATCAAGCTGAAAGCAAACCACACTCTCCTGTTCCATTCATTTGTGTATATGCATGCATACACATTCCAAATAAAACACCAAACAATCCACAAAAATAAATTGGGGAAAAAAAAATACCAAGGTGCAGTTTTCTTGTCCATTTTCTTTAGCACTTTTTTTCCTGTTTCTGAAGCCCTTACTTTGGATGACAGAACTTTCTTTACATAGGAACTCAGCAGCAGTGGCTTCTGTGGATGTTTTTGGAAAGTGATGACTGTTTAAAACTGAAAAGTGTCAATAGGAAGAAAAAGGAAAAAAATTTATTGCACTGAGCATGACAATAGGTATTACATATTAATAAATTAGCCTGGCATAGACCCTATGCAACTAGCACATATACAGCTAAAATACAATTATGAAAAAGAAAGAAATGCCATTGAATTATTAGTCTGATCATTCTTTGAGTTGTCTTCAAGTATTAAGTAAAATCTTGATCTTGGCAACTAATTTTCCCAGTTGCTTATACGGATAACGTAGCAAGAACAGGATCTAATACTAGTGATTTTAGAATGACTGAACAAGTTGAAAACATTTGGAAAAAGTCTAGTTTTATAGCACAATATATTAAGAAAAAAACAAATCCCAAAACCCACAAAGTATCACACACCCCCAACAATATCTTGTTTCCCAAATATAAACAAGATGTCACTGACTTGCCAATACTCTTTACAAGGTGCTGAGTACTTGAAAGGATAAATTTGGATTCCAAAAGGATATACCTTAATGGGACAGGTTAACATATCCCGTTATAGCACTTGCTAATTCAGGCTCTAAGACCGTCTAAGAAGTTAAAGCTGTAAGGTTGGGTATAATCAAGAGCAGGACTTAGCCACACAGTTATAGATTAAACATTATTTGATACACATTCAGCCATGTTTCAGGAACTGAAAATATGATTGGGTGAAGCCATCAAATGCACAGTAAAAACCCTTAGACTGTTCAAGAGATTAGTGTAGGAAAACGTTGGGAACTTAATGGAACTTATGCTTCTATATCCAAGAAAAAACTTGATAATTCTTCTCGCATTGAGTACTGCACAGTAAATGAGATACCCTGCTAACAATTATGATACAAATGTCAAAACCTTATTTAAGAAGTGGGGGGTATACATTCACAACACTTACACTTTACTCCAGTGTCAAGCTCAAATGCATGGATAGTTTCCAACAGTCCTTCAATTAGTTGCTTAAATCTGGAATTTTCTTTCAGACTTCTGAAATAACATCACCACATGAGTTGTTTTAAGACAAATGTATCGGTCAAGTATTCATAGTTTTCCTAGAATTTACACTAAATAAAAAACCCAAGGAGTAAAACTCTAAAGTGGAGGGTGAGACAATGAGAAACTGTTGCCAAGGAATAACAACACAACTCCCCAAAACAACCATTATTATGGAAACTAAAACTATCACAAAGTAAAAATTTCATATTTCCCTCATGTAGGTTTAGCAAAGAGAAACTAGTTGTAATGATTGAACAATAATTCAGTCCATACTTGATAGCACAATCATTTGCTAAGAATGGTGTCCTCACCTGTGATGACTTGAAAAAAGTTTATATTGAGGTAAGGCACTAGAGTTAGTCCTTTAGAAACTGACAGTTTACTGAATAACCATCTTTTTTTTATTTCAGTCTTCTGCCAAGACATTTTTAAGACAATGATTAACTTTTCCTTAGAGTTCAAACTTCTCATCCTCAAGCCCACTTGCAAAGATGCCTTACCTCTTGGTAACTTCAGTCTTACACAGAGGACACTCTACCACACCTTTTTTCTTTTTGCTGAGGAGTCTGAACATGCAGAACCTAGGAAAAAAGAATAATCATGATGGCAACACCAGGAAGAAATTTATTTTCTTTAAAACTGAGCCTAGGCATGTACGACTGAACAGAAATCCTTCATTATCGAGTTGCATGTCTGTATTCTTGTTCTGATGTTATGATGAACTAATCAATCCCCTTTGATGCATCTGTGAAACTGCAGTTATTTCTTATTCAGGATTTATTTTTCCCCTAAAATAGCTACACATTAAGTTACTGAAACACAGTATACACCATTAGCACTAAAGAAGTACACAGGGAGAACAAGAACAGATTGACTAAGCATCACAATTACAAGTTTTCAAACCTACCTGCAAAATATGTGATCACATTTTGTCGAAACTGGTTCTTGTACCACATCCAAGCTACAAAAAGAAAAATGAAGGAAAACAAGAACACAGAAGTTACATACAAAATAGGAGCAACAAAATAAATCAGAAATACAGTCACTTTTCTAAACTTTAAAAAAATTATTAAAAATCTTGGTGGGGAAGTGAGGTAGGACACATTTGACAATTTTTCATCTGAGAACCAGGTACAATAACAAATACTGTCATTACGTGATATATAGACATATCTACTGGCTTGTCACAATCTTTGTCTGCCTCTGGCAAAAAGACAGCATTTCCTGGAAGCGTCAGTCCAGCAGGACAGGAAACATGGTGTTGTAATGTCTTCTTTTTCAACACTGACCTCCTGTGACAAGGGTAAAGGGCAGTGTAGTTCTGTTTGGGTTCAGGAGCCCACTAGACTCTTACTATGTTTGTATAAACCAAATACACAGATGTGTCAACACAAATATTTACATTATTCCTCCCCTCTCCTCCTCCTCCCTGTTTTCTATTCTAAATCCACTCCTGTCTAGCACAGTGTGAAAATTAACATTTAACTTGATCTTAGGGCTTTCAGAAAAGCTCTAACCACTTGTTCAACTCACCTTAAAATATCATCTACCTTGAACACATACTAAAACCATTTTAAAAACTACTGCTCTAATTTAGGCATATATTGTGTTGTTACAAGCCCTAGTTACATAAGAAAAATTTCATGAGTTTCACAGACTCTGTATCCACATAAGAAAGCCTATCCATGACTGTGTTCTGCCTACAACCTAATAGTACATAAAAAAGATTCCACTTAAACCACCACAACAACATAACTTGGACAAAACCAGCCAAAACAAATATAACTTTATTGTTGTGGAACACTCTGACTTGAGCCTATAGCAAAATATATACCAAGAGCCAAAAGCAGCCTCAGCTTTACTTTTGCATGCATTATTCATTCCCCAATCCCATTCATCCATATTTTGGGATGTTTTAATATTTTATTTTGCCCGAATAGAAAATAAAGATTATACCTTTATACCTTAATGTCGTATATGGAAATAAAGCGAGACAAGCCCAACCCTCACCATATTCACAGCCTTCTGCCCAGTTAATAATTACTAACAAAACTGCTAGGTGCATTAAAATCCTGGTTTTGAATTGCCCTTTATAACATATCTTGCTAGTTAAGCCAAATAGTACACACTTCCAGGATCTTTATCACACAAATAAAAAAGTAGGCATTGAAAAATTCCATTCCATGTTAAAGTCAGCTTCCTCCAATCAATCAGCAGTACCAGACTGTGTCTAATCACTTGAGATATTTCATTATTCCATCAAATTCCACATACAATAGAGAACAGCAGAGGTAAGAAATAGTTTCTACTCTAGCTCTTGTAACATTGTTAACATCCAATGACAATACCTCAGCAAAATACATGCTGCCTCTTCAGAAAAGTTTGGATTCAAGTTTTTCTGCACAGTGATACAGACATTCTGTTTTCTGCTCTGTGCCTTTGTAATAGATGTTATTACCAACACAGAAATTATTTTGGTTTCCAACAGCAATAAAGTAAAAACTTTCCAAATGGACTTAAAAACATAAGGACTTAAAAACATTTGCCACCATAGACAAAACAAGCTTCAGCAGTTTGGTTCAGTGGAAGCGAGTCTTTCAAAAGCTTATCAGACATTCTAGGTATCTCAGCTCTAACTAGAATCTCTGCTATTTCAGCATTTGTTTGCATGACCTCACTTCCCTTTTTGAGAAAAAGGACAAAGGTCCAGGCTGATTTACAAACAATACTCTAATCCAAACAGCTACATTTTTTTCCTAACTAGATAGAGGACTGACACTTTTAGGTTGTAATAGGAAAAGCAAAGTTTATAGAACCTCAGAGCAAAACACAGGTTCTGTCTTGTACTTTCTCACTTGAGCCTTACAAAGCATCCATATACTTAGCCTTAAAATACAATTCTTTTTGCTTTCTGACAACCCATACAAGTGAGAAAGCATTTGAAAAGAAAAGAGATAGAGCAAACCAAAAGACTCATTAACTATACTAATGTAGAGTTCACATTATTCTCCTGGCATACCATATTGGGCACTCCAAATTCTTCTGCATAGCCAAAAGCACATTTTGTACATCTTCGATAGCAATCACCGAGAAGTCCATCCTTCACATCAAAAAAATATTCTACAGGAGGGAAAAAAAAAAAAAAAAAAAGAGTAATCAGCTTTGTGAGAAACAAAAGCATCCCATGACTGTGTTTTCTCCCGTATGGCTTTTCTACAACATGCTGAACAGTATGGCATACTTAACTGCTATTTCTTGAGTGAGACTTTACAGCATTGGTGGAGTTCTTACTGTGAATGTTTACAGGTAAAACCTGTCCAGTCTCTTGCAGTCAGGGGCAGACTGAAAGGGTTTAATGGAAGTAGCATTCAGCAGAGACCCAGCAAGGGCATACACAACCGTAACAGCGAGAAAAAGGAACTTTATAGGTGGAAAAGGATGTAAAGGAGACAGCGGACACAGAATCACAGAATCTTAAGGTTGGACGAGACCTCCAAGAGCATCAAGTCCAGCTGTTGACCAACACCACCACGTCCTGAAGCGTCACATCTACGCGGTTTTTGAACGCCTGCAGGGACGGTGACTGCAGCACCTCTCCGGGCACCCGGCCCCTCTTTCGGTGAAGAAGTGTTTCCCAGTACCTAACCTAACCCTCCCCCGACACGTTTACGCCAGGGACCCCGGGAACGGCCCACACCACGCAGCACAGGTAAGACCCTACAGCAAATCCCGAAAACCCCGAAAACCAAGAGAAGCCCCTTAACCGCGGCGGCAGCTCGGGAACAGGGACGGTCCCTGCTGCGGGGCCTATCAGCAGGCCGGAGCCAAGCGGCCCGGCACCCAGCTCGCCACACTCCGGCGGCCTAGCCCCGGCCGTCCCGCCGCCGGGAAAGGCGGTCGCCGCCGGTGCGGCCCAGCAGGACGCTGCCGAGGTGAGTCGCGGCCGCCCGGGCCGGAGCCACTCACCCGCCCTCAGGAGCCGCCCTCCAGCATCGCATTTCGCGCCTTTTCCACCACCCCGGAAGCCAGCGCACTGAACAGCCAATCCGACGCCCAAACAACAGCACGTGGTGAGAGAAGCGGTCTATTATTAGCTCCTTCTTGTCACGTGACGCTCCCGCGCCTACCGCGGCGGGGCGGTGCAGAGAAGAGCAAGGCTGATTGGCTCTGCCACTGCCACGTGATTCCGCCACGCGTATGTTAGCTGAGTGCTCAGGGGCCGGCGCGGTGTATTATGGGAGTTGCAGCACAGGTCGGAAGTGCGTGTCTGCGCCCCGCCCCCTGCGTGCTTTCCTTGCTATGTTTATTGTTGTCGTTCCACAGCATCTGGCCACGCCCCCGCCGGCCAACCAGGGCGATGAGGAGGATGAGTGGCAGGTGGAACTGCCAATAGCATCACGTGGAGGGCGGGGAGGGGGGCTGGCCGCGCTCGGTCCGCCATGTTAGGATCGTCGGGCCGCCTGACAGGGCTTCTCCTGCCTGCTCGGCGGCGCGGCATGGAGCCGCCGGTGAACCTCCGCGTCACCTGCCGCGGGGACACCCAGAGCTTCCTGGTGTCGGACTCGGCGCACACGACGTGGGCGGATGTGGAGGCATCGGTGAGCGCTGCCCGTCCCGTCCCGCCTCGCCGCAGGAGGCAGAGCGGAGGGCCCGCCGCGGGGCAGTGCTGCCGGAGCCGCGGGGCCGCAGCCGTGGGGGGAACCGTCTCGGTGAGGTGCTGGGAGTGGAAGCGCCTCTCCGAGGGCCCGGCATCGTCTCCCCCAGCTCCATAAGCCGCGTCCCTCGTTTCACAGGCTGTTAGAGCTGATGTTTTATTCTGCTGCGGTCTCAGTTTTTCTTTGAGCGTTGACAGTAACGTTTACTCCTGCTATATTTTCAGACTGGCATGAAAAGCCTGTTTTGGACAAAGCTTCTTATGCGTCTCTTGTTTTACTGTGTGAGCAGGTGGCCTCAGCTACGTGCTTTGCTCTTTTCCACAGTTACGGATACTTGCTTTTGGCACCGTACCCCTGCAAAGTACAGTCTGTTCCTCTTATCTCCTTTTACTCATTCAAGTAGATACGAGGAAGTAACACTCTTCAGTTGTTTATAGAACATTTTCCTGAAGACTTATCTTTGCTCTCTGGGATAATGAACCACTAACGTACATTTTTTGGTTTCTTGCTTCCTGGTGCCTTTTGTGTGGTAGTTTGGATATAACTGGTTTTCTTAGTGGGTTGTGTGTGTGTGGACAGGTGCTTATGACAGTTTGTATATCATGTGCTTGGTATATTGAAGAGTTTTTGTTTGGGTCTTTATTACCAGTGCTATTTAGTGAAAATTTCTGCGTTGACCGAAGTTGGAACTGTGTAGTAAGGATTCCCTTGGTTATGATGAAGTTGCAGTGATTTTGTTCTGTAGCAACTGTTCTGGGGTTTTTTAGCGTACTCAGAGTTGCATTTTAAGAGATCATAGAACCGTGGAATGGTTTGGGTTGGAAGGGACCCTTAAAGACCATCTAATATCACCCCCCTGCCTTGAGCAGGGACATTCCCCACCAGCCCAGGTTTCCCAAAGCCCCATCCAACCTGGCCTTGAACACTTTCAGGGATGGGGCATCCACAGCTTCTCTGACATGCTCCAAGGCCTCCACCAGTCTCACAGTGAAGAATTTTTTCCTAATACCTACCCTCCTTCAGTTTAAAGAGATCTTGCCAGTATGTTATTTTCTATCTTTCCCCCTTTTTTTTTTTTTTTTTTTAGCCAGTGTATTCCAGTGTACCTTGTAGGAGGTTCTTGCATTGTGAATTATTCAAATTCAAAGTTTGAACTGCATTGTCTTTACTCATTGTACTTCAGTCTTCTAGAAGAGGCACTAGTGCAGGCTTAAAATACTTGGTGGCAAGTAGACCCAGCAGGAATGTCTGAGCTAGTCAGAATCCTGCTTGCATCAAAGCTGGAAGCAGATTGCTATGTAAGCATGGTGTTGTCCTTAATCTTAAATAGTCCGGGAGTGAGGGTGTGGTGTTCTATTACAATGCTTCTCTAACTGAGGTAGTACCACTGGGTGTCTCTGCACCATGTGTAAATTACTGTTGCAAGGTAGTATCAGTTAAACTGTGTCTTTCCTGTGTTTTAATGTATTATTAAATGTGTCTGGTGTTTGTGAGGAATAAACTGATCTCTGGTTCTAGCTTGAGTTGTAGGGGGAACAGTGTGTGGTACTAGACAATGTAGATACAGATCACAGTTTGTTCTTGACAAGCTTGGTTCTCTCACTGCACTCCCAAAATTAATTATATATTACTGGAAGGACATGCCTGTAGCATATTCATTGCAGAATGTATGTAGCTATGTTGTTGTGTTCTTGTGGTGCTATCTAAGTCCTAGCCATCTGCTGTCTTCTAAGGCTGCTGGTGTTGTTCTGTTAGATCCAGGCTAGCAGAATGTCTTGGGTATAGCAGCTTTCCGGAGAGAGTTTCTGTCAAGAAAAATACAGCTTGTGTAGGTAGGTGATACAAAAATGCACATGAGCCTCAAAGACTGTTATTCAACACAGGGAAACAACCGCCTTCATTGATGGTTTGTTTGATGCTGTTTGTTCTGCCCTGTTAATGTAAATTACAAAATAGCTGCTCAGCTTTATTTTCTTAATTCTGATCTCTGTATTGGATTGATATGTTCAGGTGTACAGTCCATCAGCCAGTGAGTAGTAGAATGAGATACTTTGCTCTTTTTCAGTACCTGAATTAATCCTAGTTTCCCAAAACACAAATAGGTTTGTGGAAAAAAGACTGCTTATGTGTATGAGCTGTTTTCCTGGTGCTTTTTAATTTAAAAGTTAGCATTTGGTGCTTGTTGGCTTTTTTTTTTTATATTGCAGTGTTTACCGTGACTGAGTTCATTAACCCTGAACTAGTCCTGTTTTAATGAAAAGGTTGTTATTATTTATTTTGGTGTAAACATTAACTAAGGAAGATGAAACATGAAAGAAATTATTTTTTTCTTTTCATTACAGAAAGTTAGTAGAGGTTGGAGGCAAGGCACTGGGGAGAGTTGTTCAACTCCAGAAGAATGGATTTTGTAAATGGATTTTTATTTCACCTGAGAAAACTGAAGGGAGGAGTGGAAGGGTTAAAACACTTTTCCCTATCAATAATCATGATTTAATGGAAAACATCTGTAATCCTGTCTCATTGCAGTTTTCTTTTCTTTCTCCTTACAGGTTAAAGTTTCATTTGACCTGGACAACATTCAGATCAAATACATTGATGAGGATAATGATGAGGTAAAATACCTCCCCACCCCCCCCAACAGATCTACCAAAATATAACTGGTGTGAACCTTTCTGTCTCTTAATAATTTGTCGTGGGTCCTTCAGGAGTGTCTGTTATGTGGGTCAGAGGTGAAGTTTTTGCCCCTCTGATAAGAAAATAGCTATTGGTCTTGTGACTTCACTCTTAATGTAGCATACTTATTTTAAAATATTTTTTTAGAAGCTACTGTCTTTCTTACCTCATAGAAAGAGCTCATGGTTCTACATGCTCAGAGGGAGGGATGCTTTCTGTTGAGGAACTTTCTTATTTTTCATTTTATCAGAATAAGGTAGTTGTAACTTTTTGTGTTTGTAGTCATGGTAAAGCCCTGTCGCTTCAATCTACACTCCTTCCTCTGAAAAATGTAGGTCCCCTGTCATTAGCATATGTTTACTTCAGTGATCTGGTGTGCTCAAATCCTCTGCTTGTTTTATGCAAATGCTATAATCTCCAAGCAGATTAGTGACTCAGAAAACAGATTGGTTACTTCTAGTTGTCCTTGTTGAGTAACTTCCTGCTTGGCATAACGTCACTTGCTCATATTCTTTCTGTTTATCCAGAGATTTAGTGTAGAGTGAGCTCTCAGAGAGAACATAACTTTTGCAGACTGTGTTCCACTACTTGGTTTGTAGCTCTACTAAACTGCAGAGATGGGGATCTTTGCTTTGGTTGCGATTTTTTTGTTTGGTTTTTTGTTTTCTTCCCCTAAGGGGAAATGTCAAGATGCTTTCAGCAACATTTTGGGGAAGGATTTTCTCATTTTCCAGCCTGTATCTATACAAATATATGGATGCCTCTGTTAAAAATCTTTTTCAAATACTAATGAGTAAACATGGTTCAGAATCATGCAATGCTGTAGTTATTTAATATCGTCTTGTATTAGTAACTTCTGTGTGCAAAATTGATAAATAAGCACCTGTAGAAGATGGGATTGACTTGCATCTAAATCAAAAGAACAGTTCTTTCATGTTGGACATTAAAAGCAACTGGGTCCAACCTCTGTGTACTTGTATAGCGAACCCAGCTTGCACTGGTATCACTTCCAGTAGATGAGACCATGCTTGTTCTGGATGCTAGTAGGTGCCAGAGACCTTGTTTATTGTGCAAATCTAGTAAAGGTCTGCTCCAGAACACCACAACATTGATTAATGATTAATCATGACAGCAATAACAAATAGCTGAAGGAGTGGTATTTAGAAACTCTGACTAAAAGTATGTTTATTCTGAAAGCATGTTAACTTTAAGCGAATCACAAAAATATATCAGTGGCTATTACTCACTATTATTTCTCTTTGCAGGTCTCTGTGAATAGCAAAGGTGAGCTGCTACTTTACTGAAGTGAAATCAGTAAAGAAACCCCAACTGTTGTTCATGTTTTTGGAGAAGCAGTTGAGAATGCTTGCTTTTTTATTTTTGGATTTCATGTATAGTTGGGCATCAAATTCTTCCAAAAGGAAGGAGTTTTTGATCCTTAGGAACAAATTGGAAATAACTAAGTTAATGGAAAGTTAAGTCTCTAGGCTGTGAGAACATGTTTGCTTGTTGCTGTATATACAACTTCTTCCTTCAGTAGCACTATTTTAAAAGAATTTACAGAAGGTATGGGAGACACTCCTTGATGTAAGGGTCCCTAAGTACTATGTGTTAAACTTACATCTATTGTTTGAGATGGGGAAAATTCACATTTCTTTCCCTTTTTCTTTAGAGGAATATGAAGAAGCTCTGAAGGTAAACACTCTCTTTGAGTTTTTTCAATATATTCATCCTTTTTCAATTAAAATTGGTGTAGCTGTGAAAAAACCCTGCATTATCTGGCCCATGGAAATCATAATAGCTCAGTTTTCTAGCTTTGGACACTAACTTGAATGTTTTACTACTTTTTTTTTTTTTTTTTTTTTTTTCTCCCAGGCTAATTTTTTTTTTTTTTCCATCCAGGCTAATCTTGATTTGTGTACATTAGTTGAATAGGCAGTTGTGGTTCAGGGCCCTGAGCCGCCAATTCATTGGTTAAATGACTGGCTTTCTCTAACACTTAAACAGTAATCCCATGTTTGGAAATACCAGGCTCTAATGGGATCCTTTAAAGATCTTGCCACATAGACTCTAATGTTGTATTCTCTGGCAATAAAACTTTTAATTGGTATCAGTGCTTTGTTACGTTACAGGCAGTTAATTTTACTTAGACAAAATAAGAATTACATTCCTTTAAATTTCACTTGTACAATACTAATGCTTTCAGAACTTTTTGCTTATGGTCTGAACTTCAAATCTGACAGTAATGTGAAAATAATCATAAATTAAAATTTACTGAAAGTTACTGCACATAATCTCTATTGTTTACTGGGTCACATGAACAGCTTTATTGTAGATTGAAAAAATCCTGCAGAATATCTGCATAATTAACGTTTTGCTTACCATAAACTCTTTAATAAGCATATTGGTAATCTTTAAGGAAGGCAGAATAGACTGTCATTTCACTCAATTTCAATTTTTTTGTGTGTTAGTCTTTCCCCAGCCTCTCCAGTGTAGTGCTGTATTTTTATAGGAATTTGTATTTTGGTTGTTCATGGAGTAAATATGGTGTATGTATGTCTTGTTTATTTAGATTGCAGTTAAACAAGGAAATCAGCTTCAGATGAATGTGTATGAAGAAAACTCTTCTCTGAAAGAAACTTCTTATTCTTCTTCTTTGCAACTACATGAAAAAAACATGACAGAAAAGTTGGCACTTCTTAAAGAGGAGAAGAAACCTCTTTCCCACTACTCCATGCTAGCTCAGGAGTTAGAGGAAGACTTAGAAAATGAAAAAGAGCTGACAATTCAGGTAAGATGCAGAGCTGGATTATATATTCATAAGTGTAATTTACTTTATCATCATCTTTACCCATACATAAAAACTCAGCTACCTACACCCATTGAAGCTCCCAAAAATGTTTGAATGTCTTCAAGAGGACGTTTTGATGCTGCATTTAGAAATACAGATTCTTTCATGTTGACCATTCTTAAGATAAAGCAATTGGTCTCATGAAGCCCTGATTGCCATCTAGTAACTTCTGGGTGACTTGATTTCTTTGTCTTTGATGTGTAATTACACTCAAATGTTACTAAGGCAGAAATCTTTCAGGAAAATGTCAGTGGCTTCCTTCCATTGTTTTTCCACTGCTTTCTGAATAAATGGAAATGTTGGGTTTTTTTGTAAAGACACTTGAGAGCAATCGGAAAGTGGTTAATTTGCTGTATTGAGGTTTTTTTGCAGCTTTGTATATTTAAGGTTTGTGACTTTTGTGGTGTGTTTTGTTTTGTTTGTTTCCCCAGCAAAAGTTAAATCACACTAGAACAGGAAGAACAAATGAAAATCCTCCAGAGTGGTTTACTAGCTACTTGGAAACAGTAAGTGTTTTTTCTTTTTTCTGAATTTTAGTGTTCTTAGGAATACATAAGAGGTTATGGGTGGAAAAGATACCTGTGATGCCTAACTCTGTACATCTGATCACACTTACTCTCAGTACTTGTGACCAAGATCTTAAAGGGCATTTAGGCATCTAATCACTTTGCTTTTGTGGTTATAAGTGGAAACAAGATGTCTGACTGTGACTGTACAATGTAGGTGTTACTTAAAAAAAAAAAAAGTTTGATACGTGCCACTTCTTGTCAAAAGTGGATTGTTTGCTTTATGCAGTCGATTGCTTTGTAGTTTTAAGTAGCTCCCATGCTAGAATCCTTGTTGCACTCCAGATAGTCATAGGGACTTCGGGTCACTCATAATGAGAGAGAGCAGGAAATATGGTGTTGCTGTTGGAGACTCTTGTTTGACCAGTTTCTGTAGGGTAATAGGGTTTCCTGAGATTTGAAGCATGGCATTTGATGACCTTGCTTTTCTTGATTGTTCAGTTCAAGTAAATACTTTCAGGAGGCCAATGAGTATAACTTGTAGATTAATAAGATGTGGGTGTTAACTTGTTTTGAACAGCTAATAAATGTCACTGAGAAGCAGGTAGATATGAATGCTAAGAATCAATTAGCTAGTGAGTTCTTGAAACTAAAGGGTCCAGTGATACATTAGTATATGCATTTATCTTTAAGTGTTTTTTTCTAGCATCTCCCTTCCTTTTCCACCTCTTTATACAAACTAAAGATAGAGGAACTTAATGGTTGTATTTATAACATCACTGGTGGACAAAATCAGGAGTTGATGATATAGACTCCAGAGGGGTTTGTTGGAAATTGTGTCGATTGTCTCTGAGATTAGTTTTCTTCCCTTTGTGCAAGGTTATGGAAAAAACCTCAATATTGTAAACATGAATATATAATTTTTGAATTTGCTGTGTTAAAATACATGGGCTGGTATTTTCTGAAATACAAATCCTCTTTGAGGAATGTGGTATGTGTTTAATTTCATCTGGAATGTGCTGAGGGGATGGGAAGTGGATTCTGAGCTGCTTTAGGACTTAGGGATTGGGAGAATTGGGACACTATAATCCAACTTTTGAAGCTGCATAGGTGGGTCTCATGCATGACTAATTTTTTTCCAGTTCAGGGAACAAGTAGTTAAGGAAACTGTTGAGAAACTGGAACAGAAGCTATATGAGAAGCTTGTTCATCACAATCAGCCTCCAGATTTTTCTGAGAGCTCTATTACAGCTGCACCTCCAACTTCAGAGAGCCGATCAGGGAATGGCAACCAGTGTGACTGGCTGATCTCCTGCTGCAACTGCCAGGCCCGAATTGTTGGAGTTCGCTACCAGTGCAGGTAGGTAGAATATGATGAGAGATGGGAGTGTGGGAAACCTGACGTGTAGGGCATGTGGATGAGTCTGAGAAACCATCTCAGTGTTGTAGACTTCCAGATACCTAATCTGCAGCATGCTGTACATTTCAGAACCTCTGGTGTGTGTCTTGCAAACAGCTTATGTTCTCTGCTGTGGTGACTAGTCCTTATCTGCATAAGAGCAAGATTAATACTATTTTGAGCACATGATTGTTAAAACAAAGAGAGAGAACTTTATAAGACTTGCTATATTCTCAAAAACTCTTTACCTTTTTTGCATATAACATGCAGTATTTGTAAAGGAAAATGTTTCATTTAGTTCAGTTAACAAAAAATGCAAAACTTACAACCACCAGTCTGTAATAGTCCTTTATTTAGTTCTGAAAGTCAATGAGACTAGAGCAGGTCATGCTTTTTTTTTTAATGATCACTGTTGTCAGTTTAGTAATGTAAAATAGGTTTTGAGGAGTGTCTTAAGTGAAGTGTCAAAAGTGGATGTTTTTATTTGAATGAGGCAATTGCTGTAAAAGTAAGTATTTTAGGATTAGGCAGCAGCAGTGAATGGAATGCCAACAGGGTTTTTTCTTTGGATGTTTGTTTTTCTTGCTGGCAGGAGTTGTTTTCACCAGTCCTATTCCTGCTTTGCATCCCTGGATACTTTACTTGACTTATCCTCTGTATTTTCCTAAGTAATCCTCTATATTTTCATAAGGAGTGTATGGAGTGCACCTGGGGATGGATGAGGAGCCAACTGAGAGCTTATGGGTCAGGATTAAAGGGAGGGCGAGGACATTATAGTGGGGTCTGCTACAGGCCACCTGACCAGGGGGGCTGAGCGGAGGAGGCCCTCTGTAAATAGATAGGAGCAGCCTCAGGTTCACAAGCCTTGGCCCTCATGGGGGACCTCAACCACCCTGACATCTGTTGGAGGGACAACACAGCAGGGCATAAGCAATCCAGGCGGTTCCTGGAATGTGTTGATGATAATGTCCCTCTCCAAGTGGTAGAGGAGCCAGCAACGAGAGGTGCCATGCTGGACCTTGTTCTCACCAACAAGGAGGGGCTGGTGGGGAATGTGAAGCTCAAGGGCAGCCTTGGCTGCAGTGACCATGAAGTGGTGGAGTTCAAGATTCTTAGGGTAGGGAGGAGGGTACACAGCAAACTCACTGCCCTGGGCTTCAGGAGAGTGGACTTTGTCCTCTTCAGGGATCTGCTTGGATCCCTGAAGCCCTGGAGGGATCTTTAAGGTCCCTTCCAAACCATTCTATGATATGAAGTATGATGCTGTTTCTGGCATTGTATTTCAGTATAATGTTTTATCCTTTATAGCAGCAATTGTTAATGACCTGTGCTAAAGGAAGCATTGGGTTTTTTTCAGTCTGTATTCAAGAAGTGTGAACAGTATTGCAGTTTTGCCAGGAAGAGAGATACTGATCTAGATATTCCAGATGGCTGCAAATATTGATATATAAGTGAGAGAACCAGCTCTGTTTCACTCAAGCACTGCTTACAATGTTACTATGATAGAGTTGTTTCTCTGCAGAAATGTAAGGATTAATTATCCTTTAGTGTCTTTCTAGTGTATTAATTCTTTGTCTGCCTCTTGGTAACCGTCTGCCTTTTCTTTGCAGCCTTTGTCCAGCCTACAATATCTGTGAACAGTGTGAAGCAGGAACATACGCACATGATCCTAATCACGTCTTGTTAAAGCTGCGAAGACCTGTACTATGTACTGCTGAGAATTACAGCCTTGCAGAGTTTTCATCTCGCCTGCCAGCTACTCTGGAGCAAGTTAGGTAAATGGTGTCACTACCTGACAAGATTATCCTGATAGCAAAGTGGAAACACCTGTATTGGGGTTGATGTTCAGCTTTTTTTTGAGATTTGGAGATAACAAGAAATGGAAATAGTACTCAAGCTTTATTGTGAGTCACTAAAAATAGCTATATATTTATAAATGGCCTAAGTCATGAATCTTACAGCATTTTTAATAACAAAATAGAAATGACAGAATTTTGTGTCAGAGGCGGGTAGCAAACGGAGAGCTTGCTGCTTCTTTGAGTATACTCGAATCTGCCTTTTAAATTTGCTCTTTCACTGAGGCCATTCCAAATATCTTCACAAGCAACTATGAAGAAGTTCTTTTAAAATCATCTGGTATCCAGTCTAGAAGCATGAGACATTTCCTGAAGTGTTCCCTTTGAGATTAACACTCTGTTGGCTAAAGCTAAATTCTAATCAGTATAATGTATTGTAAGAAGGTGGCTTATTCTCTCTGCAGGCTCCAGAAACAAATGGACAAAAGATTTCTGAAGGCAGAAAAGCAAAGATTACGAGCAGAGAAGAAACAGCGAAAGGCAGAGGTCAGAGAGCTCAAAAAGCAGCTAAAATTGCACAGGAAAATTCATCTGTGGAACTCCGTCCACATATTGGAAACTAGCGGCTCACCTACTCTGAAATCTGAGAGTCTCCAGCCTAATACTGTCCTGTAAGAGATGCTGTTAGCTGACCCTTTCTTAGTTGTGCTGTCTGTCCTCTTGTCATGAGACCAAGTTAAAGTAACGGGGAAGGTTATGAAATCACTCATTTCAAGTATTACTGGTCATTGGACCCTGTGAGAATTGTGTTTAAATGGAATTTTGAAGGTGGATTGTGTTTATTGTTTTTACTTGGGAGGAGAGTAGGAGAAGAAAAGCAACTAATGGTTATTACCAGAAATGTACAGACTTAAGATAGATTTAGGAGGAAGCAGAATGCCTAGGATTACATATATGCGCATGCATGCGCATACAGCATAAATCAATGTTACTGCCACTTTTAAAAAAAGTCTGTATCTTCCTGCTATATTCAGTGTCGCTGCATAAAGTCAAGTGCATTCTATGTGCTTATGGTCAGTGTTCTTTTTCCTCTTTTATGTGATCTTCAGCTGAGGCTCACTGGACAGCAGCCTTTGCAGGCAACTACTTTGCGTTTTATGAATGTACAGGTGTAAAGTACATGTAGTGTAAACTCATGTACCAGTTTCTTTTATTCATCCCTTCCATTTAGGGCATTTACAAGTCAAATTAGCATTAATCAGTTACAGTGGGGAGCTTAAAATAGCTATCTTTGCTTCCTTTTTGCTGAACAGGCACATTACAGGAACAAAACCAATGCAAATCTAGATCCGAATTCTTTTTCTTTTTTTTTTTTTTTTTAGATCTGTTAAAGTTGGCGTGCATGAGGTGCTTCATCAGCCCCCTCTCAGTGTGCCCAAATTTAACAGTAAAGATTTGGATTAAATCTTTTTTTGAGCCCCTTTCAGGAAAAAACTATAGTGTCTTGCTGAAAAATATTGCTTGTAAAGCCAAATAAAAAGACACTAGTGCTTAAAGTATTGCATGATCTTTCTGAATCAACATCATAGAGGTAATGACTTCATTCTCTAACAGAATAGCATAGCCCAGAGTGCTGTCAGACTAAATCAAATTGTGAAGAACAGTGAATTTTTCTGTGTTAAACCTGAGTTCTGTAATTATAATAATATTCTTCCAAATAAGCCAGGCTTGGTTTGATGTTTTTCTATTTCTTTTTTCCTTAAGTAAAGGAAGGCAAACTGCTATATTGTGTTTAGACTTAGGATGAAAATGGTAGCTAAGAGGTTAGAATCTTGAAACACTTCTGGAGGTAAAAGAAGAAAACAATCAAAATGGCCTCCTCTATTTTTAGCCAGTGAAATAGCAGCTGAATGACTTCCTCAGTTTTAGTGTATTTGTTTGTTTGCTCCCCACACTCCCAGGAGCCCTAGTCAACACTTCCAAGCGGTTGTCCCAACACTAAGTGCAGTATTTGTGGATGAGAATTTGCCAGATGGGACTCACTTGCAACCAGGAACAAAGTTTATCAAACACTGGCGAATGAAAAATACTGGCAATGTGGAATGGAGCTCAGAAACAAAGGTATCTTTCCTTTGCTATTACTTTTACATGCTAAAATAGCTCTGTAAGATAATACTTGAATCTGAATTCTCTGTCAGAACCCATTTAGGATTTCATTTGGCCTGTTAATTCACAAGCTGGGAGTTCTGGGGCAATAAGCTGTCCAGGTACCCTTTACAACTGCAGACTATAGGAGGAAAGCAGTCAAGATTAACATCACTGAACATGTCTTCCAGTCCTGTCATGTTACATTTCAACTTTTGTTTACAACAGGTGTATTGCTTTTCTGACTTCAAAAAGCCTTTTTTCTGTGAGTAGTGACTGAGTTCATGTTGAAAGATGGAGTTATTTTCTTACTTTGATAGTAGTGACTAATGTGAGAGTGTTTACTAGCAGCCTCTCTTCTCCATGCCTAGTATCCATGAGGTTTTTCAACAGAGGATCTTTTAAGTGTTCCTTACTGCCCACAGTTTGCAGAGAAGCTTGTGAAGTTAACCTTTGCTTTTTCTGTTGTATATTTCAGTTGAAACTTATGTGGGGAAATCTGACTTTGGCATCTTCTGAAAAAAAAGATGTGTTAGTACCATCTCTTCCATCGGGACAAGTAGGAACTGTTTCAGTTGAGTTTGTAGCTCCTAATATAGAAGGAACTTACACCTCTCACTGGAGACTGTCCCACAGAGGGGAACAGTTTGGGCCCAGGATCTGGTGCAGTATTGTTGTGGATCCCTCCCCAGCAACTGACTATCTAGAAAGCAATTGGAAGGATTCTGACCCCTGTCAGAAGGATAAAACTTCCAGCACGAAACAGGCAAGTAACTCATACAGTATTTGGGGCAGTTCTGATTGCCTAGTAGAAGGAATAATGAATATTGTTTGGTGCAATGGCATAGTGTGCCTAACTATGTTGATTTCCAGGGGTTTCTTTTAGTTGTTTGCTTCTAAATTTTATTTTTAATAGTAAAGAAACACAACTTTTATTGCACTTGTAAGTTCTAAAATGGTCATTCTTTTTGACAGGCGTGGGATTAGTTACCAGTCTGTTGCAGCTATTTGTCTAGTTCTTTGAACTGAAACATTGCAAGATCTCTTTGTTAGATCTTGTTCTTTTGGCTCTAAAATGAGTTGAATTAAATATCTTTTCAAGTTACTTGTGTTCTTATACACAATATTCAGGCTTTACATTTCATGTAATTGTTTTATTTGCTGCCTGCCTAAAGGGATTCTGGGAATTTATTTTCTTTTGTTTTGCAGGATGCTTCCTTAAAGGCAGAAGCAGGTGCTCAACTGATGGGTGAAAATGTGGAGCAGGCTGAAATACCTCTGCCAACTATTCCTTTAAAGATCAAAAATCTGCCAAGTGAGAGAGAATTTTATATCCCATCTGTTGATCTCCTCACTGCACAGGTAAAGTGCTAAAATTCAGGTAGAGATAAAACAAATCCCCTTAGATTTGATATCTAGTATCATGGTCCAAAAAAAAGGTCCAAAATAGCCACTGTGTTTTCAGGAAGAATGTATTGCATTTTATATAGCAGAACTGTTCTCTTGAATTAGTATGGGGGACTGTAACTATATGGAAGGTACGCGCAGGACAGACTAAGATTCTCGATAAAGGCTCACAGGGTTGAGTCTTTCTCTGGCCCCTAACAAGGAAATAGTTAGCTTTGCCTCTTGCTGCCCTAATTTCTATACCATATTCTATGATGTGGATATACCTTATGGGAAAACTGACCTCTCTCATGCTGACTAATTAGCAAAGTGGAGTAGACTTATTTGTAAGTTAATGGGATCTAATGCTGGGAAGTACAGCATGAGATTCCATTTCAGAATTCGATGAAAACTCTGTGCTGTTTCTTTCTGTAGGATTTGCTGTCCTTTGAGCTGTTAGACATTAATATTGTGCAGGAATTGGAGCGAGTGCCACACAATACTCCTGTTGGTAAGGTTCTTCTCATATTGTGTGCTGTCTGTAGCATTCTGAGTTAACTGTTTACCCAATGAGAAACTGAACTTATTTGTGCAAAAGGCTTATTTGCTCTTCAGGCTAGAGTGTCTTCCCAGCTTTCCTGTCTTTTTATTTTGATGCAGTCTTAGAGGAGATATTTGATAGTGCTGTGTATCCTTTGTATTTTTCAGTCTTGGCTTCTTTTCAGTTTCACGTCCCCAAAACCATAAAATTCCAGGCATTGAAGAAGGCAGCCATTTTCTTTGCTCAGCCAGTGCCAGTGTAATGCAAAGCTAGTTGTTTATTTTGCCAAATTATCTTGTAAGATAACTGAGTTTCTTCAGTCTTGGAAGAATATCCCTTAAAAAAAAAAGAGAACTTAAAAGATTGTCTTCCGCAGGAAGGAAGGTTCCTACTCCTTTAATGCTAATTATCTTTACTACCTTTGTTTTTCAGACATGACTCCATGCATGTCCCCTTTGCCACATGATAGCCCCTTGCTTGAGAAACCTGGTTTGGGTCAGATAGAGGAGGAGAGTGAGGGGAGTGGATTTAAACCAGTGCCTGGTAAGCAGTAGTTGTGGGGAACTTGGGGGTGAGGGGAGGAGGATGTTGTCACTTCTGTGCTGTTAGCAGTTTTGATGTTTTAAAAGAATTTTAACTTCTCTCTTTCCTTTCTGTGGAAAAACAAACAGCTGTTTGGCTTATGAACCTGTAGTCTTGTAGTCTGATGCTACTCTGATTGTAGAGGTTGGAGTGTAATATGTGTAGAACTCAGAAATACAAATGCTTATCTTGATTTGTGTGACTGCTAGAATTATTGGGAGAATTAATTTTGCTCATTATAGACTAGATTATACTTAAACACTCTAGATGTGGCCCTCATGCTTAGTCACTTTCACATTAATACATCAAGTCAATACTAGCCTTGGCTAGCCTAAAAAATTCTTCTTACATTTACTTTTCCGTGTAGTGGCATTGAAATAATTTGTTTCCCTTTCAAAGGGATGACAGAAGCCTGCTTTCCTGCAGATACTTGCATAGCGAAGGCAAAAGCTGAACCCCCATTGAACCAGGAGGAAGGAGAAGAAGATATGAGTGGGACTCAGTTTGTCTGTGAAACTGTAATTCGCTCTTTAACCCTGGATGCTGCACCTGACCATAAGCCCCCACAAAAAAAGAAGATCCACCAGTGTAAGTACTGTCATCAGCTGGCTGCTGTGGCTTTGCTTTTTGCAGGCAGACATTGACCACAAATTGGCCTGCACTGCAAGTGGTGATACTGCTTTAATTTGTTTTTCCTGATTGTTTTATTAGACCCTTTGCAAACATTGCAAGACCCCTTCAGTTGCAATGTGATAAATGAAGAATCTCCTAGGATAAAAACTAATTCCACTTCCAAAAAGGAAGCAAAGATTCATCAGTCAGAAGCAATGAATGAAAATGACTGTGGTAAGTAAAATAGATTTGAATTTTAAGATAAAGCTGTATAAGGGCTAAAAAAAGAAAATCAGGTGTAAAAAAGATCTGGCACTGTTCTAGGAAATTGATCCTCACTAGATCGAGAGTCTCCATTACATCAGAAAATTGGTGTCAATACTCTGAACAAGCAGCTAGTTTAACAGCTGCTTTACAAAAAGTGAAATGGAGACATAAAGGTTCCAGTGGGGTATTCAGATAAGTGCTCAATGTTAAGCATGGCTGGTGCATCCATATTTTGTATATGTAGCTTGAGGTCAGTGCTTCAAATTTGTTGATGCATGTAATTTAGGGGCTGAAAGCTGATGTATAAGTTCTCAGTGGAGCTCTTATTCCCGTTTTTATTATAAGCATTAATAGCAGCAGCATATCTGCATAGGCTCAACAGTAAGATCTGTTACTCTTTCATAGTATACTCCCATCCTCCCCCCATAGGCAAAGAAAATTATACCACTAATATCAGCAGCAAAGATTTACAGTTGTTTCTGAATACTTCCTTTTATGTCTGGGGCAATACTGTCTTTGCTGTTATCCACACAAAATGGAGAATTGTTAATACTTCACTTTTTTTCCTTTTAGGGGACCTTCCACTGTCTGATGAGAGAGGAAACCCCTGTAGTGATACCGGCAATTCTGATCAAGAGGAAGATGTTGATGATAAAGATGATGTTCAAAGTCAAGGCTCCTCTGCTTCATCAGAGGATTATATCATTATTCTCCCTGAGTGCTTTGACACCAGTCGTCCTTTGGGGGAGTCTATGTATAGTTCAGCTCTTTCTCAGCCCAGTTTGGAAAAGACAGGAGAACCTGAAACAAGAGCAGAGAATCCAGAAGAGGGAAGCCAGCCACAGGTCCCCAGCATCAGCGATATTTTGACAACTTCACAAACACTGGCGGTAGTACCACTAACCCCAGAGATTGTGGACACCTTACCCCAAACACAAAGGTGGGCTTCTCAGACAGGAACAAAACAGTTGTGTTAGTGTTGCTGTAGTCTCTGCAGGGTTTCGTGCTTAAGTTCAGTGTCCAAACAGAAATCGTTGCAACCAAAGTTTTGTCACATGCGGGAGTGAACATCCTAAATCCTGCAACTTTCTTTATAAAGCCTGTACTCACCGATTAGGTGAGTGTGAGAGAGGGAAGGAAGGGAGCATGTGAAGATGGGAAACTCTTTAGACTTAAGCTACATGTGTACATGCAGAATGAGAGCAGTAAAAGTGATTTTTTTTTTTTTTTTTCTCCCCCCCCTTATGTTCTCAGGAATCTCGCATCTCTTCAGAATCATATCTTCCAAGAACCAAACATACCAGCTTCAGGACATATCTCTTCCACTCCTCATAATCAAATAAGAGAAGGTATTGACAGTACTTAATGAAGGGTGCATCCACAGTTGTTATCGCCTATTCCTTATGCCTAATATTGGATTTCATGTCTTGGTAGATTCCTGCTCTCCTCAAGAATAACAAGTAGTGATTGTTTTTTCTCCTGGTGTTGAAATGTTACTATGTAGAAGATTTGAGTAAAGAAATAATTGGCTTTGTGGATCAGCTAAGAGCATCTATTCATTAGAAATGGTAGGAGGGTACTCAGAAGTGTTGGACATCTGGAAAATTACCTCGCTCTGGAATTAATGAGCTATGTATTTAAGCTGCCGTTACAGTCACTGGGAGCTCACACGGCAGTTCATGTCACATTAAAGTAAATACCTACTGACTAATCAGCCAAATAACTTCTGAAAAATTTTTTTTTTTTTTAATTGACTGCAGTGAGAATCTGTATACCTAGTTTGTGTCTGGATAATTAAACTTGAAAGCATTAATTTTGGACTGAATCCCACTCCTTTCCATTTATGTATATGTTGTATCTCTTCAGCTTGTTAACTGGCTGTGATGATATGGTACTTTCTTCTTCCTATTCCAGAACCCAGTGGCGCAGACAGTCGTGGACCAGGATCTTCTGGATTTCTAAGTAGTAAACAGAAGTGCTCAGAATACCCAAGGTAATAAAGCTGAAGCTGTGACTTTGCAAATACTGTTTTAAACTAACAACTGCTAAATGAGTCCTTGACTGCTTGGCAACAACTAAAATATTCACGTGTTACCAACGTTACTCTCATCCTAAATCCAAAACACAGCACTATACCTGCTACTAGGAAGAAAATTAACTCTGTCCCTGCTGAAACCAGGCCACAGCGTACAGCTTTCACGTGTAGATGTATGCTTCTGGTTGAGAATAGTTAATTCTTTACAAATGGCCGTGTTACAGAAAAGCAAACTAATGCGCTTTAGCATAAAACCACAATTTAATAGAAGGCATCAAGAAAGAAGGGAAGAGCATCCTGGATAGCTCAATTCCCAAACAGCAATGATTCCTTTGGATCGTAGCTGTGTGGTGGGTCGACACACTGGAGGGAAGGGATGCCATCCAGAGGGACCTGGACAGACTTGAGAGGTGGGACTGTGCAAGTCTCATGAGGTTCAACAAGGCCAAGTGCAAGGTCCTGCACATGGGTCCGTGCAATCCCAAGCACTGCTATAGGCTGGGCAGGGAATGGATCGAGAGCAGCCCTGAGGAAAAGGTCTTGGGGGTGTTGGTGGATGAAAGGCTCAATATGAGCCGGCAGTGTGCGCTTGCAGCCCAGAAAGCCAACCGTGTCCTGGGCTGTATCCAAAGAAGTGTGAGCAGCAGGTCGAGGGAGGGGATTCTGCCCCTCTACTCCGCTCTGGTGAGACCCCACCTGGAGTACTGCGTCCAGCTCTGGGGGCCTCACTACAAGAAAGACATGGAGCTGTTGGAGCGAGTCCAGAGGAGGGCATGAAGATGATCCGAGGGCTGGAGCACCTCTGCTATGGAGACAGGCTGAGAGAGTTGGGATTGTTCAGCCTGGAGCAGAGAAGACTCTAGGGAGATCTAATTGCAGCCTTCCGGTACCTGAAGGGGCCTACGGGATCGATGGAAAGCAACTGTTTATCAAGGACTGTAGTGATAGGACAAGGGGGAATGGGTTTAAACTGAAGGAGGGTAGATTTAGATTAGAGGTTAGGAAGAAATTCTTCACTTAAGAGTGGTGAGGCACTGGAACAGGGTGCCCAGAGAGGTTGTGGAGGCTCCATCCCTGGCAGTGTTCAAGGCCAGGTTGGATGGGGCTTTGGGCAACCTGGGCTAGTGGAGGGTGTCCCTGCCCATGGCAGGGGGGCTGGAACTAGATGATCTTTGAGGTCCTTGCCAACCCAAACCATTCTATGGTTCTGTGATTCTCTCCAACAAAAACTAAATCTCAGTTGGCACATCAACAGGGAGAGACTTGCATTTCATGTGAAATGAACGCTTGGCTTTACTGACCCTAAAGTAATACCTGACTTCTCTGCAGATACCCTCAAGGAAGCAGCATCGCAGGAGAACTAGTTAAAGGAGCTTTGTCCGTTGCTGCTTCTGCCTACAAAGCATTATTTGCTGGACCACCCATTATAGAACAGGTGAATATCTTTCTGGTATCCTACATGAGTTTCATAGAATGCCAACCTTAAAATACAAGTGTATGTTTTATAAATGTATCAATATTCTATATAAAACTTCATGTGACAACAAAATGGTAAACTTGATGGCATCCCTTTGAAGTATGCTGCTCTGCCAGCAGATAGGGAAATGCGTACCACGGGGATAGAAGCATATGTCTCTAGTGTCATGTAAGAGTAATAATTCACCTTTGAATGGTGAAAGTGAATATAAATAGTTTAATTGGGGGGGGGAAGGGCCTCTGTGCCTTATTATATTCCAGTGTAATGCAGGACCACTGCTTCAAATGGCAAAAATAAATTATCTTTCTATAGCTTATCTTACTGTCTTGTTTTCAGCAGCCTGCAGCTACAGAAGAGCACACTGCCACTCTTCTATCCAGCTTGTGTGAGATGGGATTCTGTGACAGGCAGTTAAACTTGCGACTGCTGAAGAAACACAACAATAATATGGTTCAAGTGGTAACTGAATTGCTTCAGATCAGTAACAGTGACTGGTACAGCAGTAGATGCTGAACCTTCCTGGTGGAGGGAAGAATTGTCTTCATTGAGTAAACTCCCATTAAACACTGCAACAGGAGCAGGCTGCTCCTCAGCTGTTTTCTGTTTGAAGGTGTGACTAAAACTTTGGCTTTTCTTTGAGCTTTTGACTTTTTCTTATGGAAATGTCAAACAGTGCTTGTCACAGCATCTTGTGAATTAGAGACCAGAATTTCAGCTGTTACTTGGACCTCATAGTTAAATGAGTAGTCTTTAAGTCTCTAATTTCATACCAAATCCTTTTATCAGGGAATCCTATAGAATTACTTTAAACTTCCACCCAGATGGGAGCTTCCCCTTTTATTGTGTGTAAGATTTTTTGTTTGTTTGTTTGTTTTTTTAGGGAGCTGGAAACTTGTTTTGTTGACTTTTAACAAGCTTTGGAATAGGGACAAGTGTACAATGCTGCTATAAAATGTAGTCTTGCCTAATTTACAAGAGATGCCCGCAATTAGCAAGTTGTTTCTTCTGATATGATTTAGTAATTGATTTGTCCAATGCATGATAGTAATGTAACAGACTTAAACCTTACAAATGGTTCTTAGAAGAAAAAGGTTGCTCATACAGGAAAGTCATCTTGAACCATCAAACAACTTTTAAAGCCTGAAAGTGTAACTGCTGTTAAACTGATGAATACCAGGAAAGTCATCGTTTCTTGTAGCAGAATGAAGCAGGAGAGTGAATTTACCAGCAGCAATTGAACCATCTCTAGTAACGATAGTGCAAAACATATCGCTAACAGGGAAATAAATATAGGCTGCATAAAGTATTTAGTGAAAGGGTATGAAAGGCCTTTCTAAGAATCTTTACAGGCTCTCTGTAAAAATGTTAAATTTGACCACTATCTTTTTTTCAGTATAGTGCAAACCTCTTACTCTGTTGATACCACATATAAGTATTGAAGAATGTGTAGAAACCTAGACCTGAATTAGAGTACAAATTCTGTTGATGTTTAGGAATGGGAAGAGTGCTTGAGGGGGAGGGATTGTGTGACTTACATTATAGTTTGAAAAATGCATTAACTTAAGCAGTTTTAAGTGTACAGTCTCCCTTGATGGTTCTAGCTGCTCCCATGTTTCCATACACTCATCTGTAGGATTCACTTTTCTCACAAGATTTTGCTTTAGATGCCCATATTTAATTTGGCAATCTAAGAATTCCCTTCTAAATGTGCCGAGAGAGATTTGATTCTGAAGAATCAGGAGAAATGAGCAACATAGACTGCTGTGCAGTGGTATATCCATAGATAACTTTTCAGAGTTCAGTCCCTCTGAAGGTGACAGCAGTGTTGGCTACATTCTTACTTTCAAGCAAACTTTTTTCCTTGCTGCAGTAAGAGACCATTGATCCTAAAATAATTTATTACTGCTGCTTCAAACTAAGGTATTCCTGTTTTGTCACAATGTACCTGAAGCAGTATCAGTATTGTGACTGACCAGGTGATCAGTAGTAGTAATTTTTTAAAAATACATAATACCCTGAGAGATAAGATACTGTTAAAATAATTGAAGAAAAAAAAAAATGTATCATACCATTTTTGTTTTAAACCTATTTTTATAGATTGTGGAAGATATACTCTTAAATGTTTATTTTGAAATACAGTGGAACTATTTTGCAGTGTTTCCCATCTCTCTGTACACCAGTACAACTGTCTGCTGTGGACCAGATAAAGATCTTTCTGTAACATGAAACTACTGTTTTTTCCCCACCTTAACTTATGCACACTGTTTTGAGTACCTTTTGGCTCATGCCTACTCTAGAATGAGGAGGATGAAGGGATGTGGATGAAGTGCAGTAGCTGGTGAAATTTCTAAGCATAGTGTGGTTGTCTGCTTTGATCTGGAGTCCCCAGCAGGACACGTGTTCTTTCTGTGTGTACCTTCATACTTAGGGTGTTAATGTGTTCTATAAATTAACAAAACACTAAAACGTTTGAGGAGGAACACTTCATTGCAGATTGAAATGTGAAGTATGAAACGCTATTTTCTTTAGGTTACTTTTTACTAGGAGTTAGATAATGTATGCTTAGACTTAAGGTAGATACATTTCTGTTGGCTTTGTATATTTTGTTAATGGATGCATGGTATCATTTGTAATATATCTTCTAGTGCAGATATGACCTCTGTATCTTACTTAGGGTGAGCACTTTAACGTCTGTGGAGGGGGAGGACCCCCTTCTCCATCCGTACAATAAAGCTCTGTATCCCTCCCGCTCTCCCTCGGACTCTTTGCAAGGTGGGGGGAGCTGTGCGCAGCAGGAGCGCTCGGCGGCCGTGCCCACCCCGCTGCTGCGGGCCGCTGCCTTCCCAGCTGTGGTGTGAGGGCCCCCCCAGCCCCCCCACCCCGCTTCCGTGAGGGGCACGTGCCTTCGGCCGGAGCGCTGCCGCCCCGCGGTGCTTTCAGTTCCGCTTTGCTGGGCTCGGTGGACTGCCTGGTAAGCTGGGGAGGCTGGAGGGGCCGTCACAGGGTGGGACGGGGTGCGAGGAGCGGGGCCTGGCCAAGCCCGCTGCGAACAGTGGGGTCGAACTGGATCTTCGTGGGGGGCTGGTAGTGCCCCTCGCGCCTGTGGGGGTTCTTGGTAGCGGGGCGCCGATCCTTCTGGAAGCTCGTGTTAGTTACCGAGTGCCTTTGCGTTCTGCTTCCCCTTGCAGACCTCGGGGAGGCCCAGGGGTACTGGTGCCTGAGGCGGGGGGTGGCAGGGGGTTATGGTGAACCTGGAGGACTGCCCAAGGGCAATACACAACGGGGCCAAACTTCACCCGCTGTGCCTTTCGCTGGGTCTCTCTCAGGCCTGCTCGTGACTTTCCAAGCTTTCCTGGGTGTTTGTCCTGGTTCTGTGAAAAGGCTGCCACTCCTCCTCGCTGCTTGTTTCTGAAAAACTAGTAAACATTAACAGAGAGTGTAGGTAAAGCTGCAGCTGCACTGCCAGAGGCCCTCAAGAGACTGCAGAGGTGGGGACTTGTGGTACAATATAACGAGGCCCTTCCCTCAGAAAAAGGGAAAAAAGAAAAGCCTCTGGGTTCTTCTGGCATCTTTGTCCTTCCCCACTGCAAGAGGGTGAGGAGCGCTTACCCTGAGCCTCCAGGCAGTGCCTTGCAGAATTTCATGGTCTGGGGTACTGGGCTGCTGAAAGGTCCCTGTGAACAAGCAGTGCTGCAGCAGTGTCCCACCTCTGCTAGTTAAATGAGATCCCGGTTCTTCCTTTGTTAGCGAGGAAAATAGCAGTTGTCCCTGGAATTGGCCCATGCCCTGCCGTCGTGGTCCAGGTGTGTGGGCTGTGGAATGAGACCTGTGCTCTGCAACTCTGTCATGGTGGTTCTCTGCTGCCAGATGGTGATTTTCATCCCCGGTATGTTTTATAACAGAGCCCTAAGGGGTTGTTCATGCAAATCCTCTGGATCGTCTGGGCAAGTGTAGGAGCTGCTGTTGATCAAAGCTATCATCCCACCTAAATCTGAGTTGCTGAAATAAGACTGCCTAGAGGAAAGACCTGCACAGGTAGGAAACTGCATTCAGCTGATGTCTTTGGGATGAAAATACAGTTGCTTTTACTCAGCTTATTATTGTTAATGCTTCTGGGGGGGATTACTGGGAGCTGATGTAAAAGTTTTTGATAGTCAGAAGCCTGGGAAAATGAGTTCAACTGTATTTTTAACTTTCAAAACTAGACTGTCTATATTCCATTATTTGGTTTTATTTATATTTACATTCTGTTTGTGCATGATTTGATTTTAGTCAGGCTACTGTTAGTAGTACTGTGCTTGCTTGGGAATACAAAGGCCTTGATGTTCCGGTGAGTTCCCTGTTGGATGTAGGTGAATAATGACTAGTCAAGAACTTGGGAATTCTACTTCTGGGCTATGTTGTCACCTTGAACCCTTCAGGAGCTTTGAGTCAGCATTCCCCTTTCTTACCAAGTACTATGAGATAAAGAAGAATCCGTTATGCTATTCTGTAGGGTGGCATTCTGAGACACTTTTCCTGCAACCAGGGTGTCTATGAGATTGAATGTTTAAAAAAGTAAGTTATTTGCAGTAACTCAGCTTTTAAAGCAATTTCAGAGCTGTGCTTTAAGAAACTTGCTAAATGTTAGGATACTTGTGATCTACTAAACATGCTAATGTTGCTGGCCTTGGAGGTCCGTTCACAGAGGCAATTTTCTTAATGCGTTTTTGTGTTGGACACTTAGTGAGAATTCTTCCTTCAACCATGGGTGGAAAACAGTCACAATTCTGGAAAGCACCTGACCAAAAGGAGAGTGAAAGCAAACTCATCTTACCCAGGCAACTGACTGCTGAAGATGAAATCGCCACTTACGCTAGTATCAATGACTCTGCTACGTCCTGCGTGCCCTTTGTGGGCATTGCACGTCGAAGCTGTGTCAACTGTCCAACATGTCAGGGAACAGGAAGGATCCCCAGGGGTAGGTGATTCTTCTGTGTGCTGTGTCAGCGCTTTTTGAGCCTTCTGAGATTGGTACACATCTCTGCCTAAAGGCTTTGGTTGAACCAGTTGGTCATTACCGTATCCAGTCTAGGAACATCCTCTCTTGGTACCTTCAGCTTGCTTGTGACTTCTGTGGGCTGCTTCTGTTGGGGGAGGATGGGGTGGGAAGGCAGGTAGTACTGTTTCTACACAATTACTCAAAGCCCACCCTGGAGCCCCTGGGGAGTTGTTCCTTCTGCCCAGAGATGGGAATGCTCAAACTGAAATCTTAGTGGCATCACACTTGCCTTCTAATTGGACAGTGTCACCTGTGAAGTGAGTGGAGATGGACACTAGGCTGCCATGCAACGTGCTGCAACGTGATTTGCTTTATTTACTTGTGCACTTAGTGTGGTCTCTGATCTGCTGCTGCCTCTTTCAGAGCAAGAGAAGCAGCTGGTGGCTCTGATTCCATATGGTGACCAGAGGCTGAAGCCTAGACGAACGTAAGTCCTGTTAAATTTTCCCCTTTTCTCATCTTTTGAACATTTATTCTGTATGTGAAGAAAAGCGTCAGTCCTTTAGGTGTTTTGCTCTTTGTGCTCTGTCTTGCTGCAAGTTTGGTGTTTACTGTGCCTTTTCAACAACGGCAGATGTTGGACAGTCTTCTGCGTGCAGGTGTTGGAGATCTCTAGCAATTTGTTCTGTAACGCACTGTCTTAGCACGTGGGACTCTACTCTGTTTCTGCTGGCAGCTGGCAAATAGTTCTGCACAAAGCCATGCCAGTTTTCTGGTACCCAAGCTTTTACTGTCTCCCCGCTTTGAGCTGGAGTAGAACTGCAGGTGCTTGCAGCTGACGAACCAAGAGAATGATTGTGCTCTGGTGTTTTTTTGCAGGAAACTCTATGTGTGTCTTGCGGTGACGACCTGTCTGCTGACAACATCTCTCATTATTTTCTTCCTGTTTCCTCGCTCCATTACTGTGCTGCCTGCTGGGCTGAATGCCTCCTCCGTTGGCTTTAATGCTACCACCACCTGTATGTACCTCAACATGACGGTAAGTGCTCAGCTCACAGGCAAAGAGTGGCTCTGAAGGGCTCCCTGCTTATCTCCTGTGCTATTCCATCTGTAGGCTAACATCACAGTCTGAAGTTAGTCTTACCGTTCCCACCATCTCAGTCCACTCTCTGGCTGCTTGGAATCAATGTCTAGAGCGTGTTACAGCATCAGAGGTGTGACTGGCCTGGCTGTGAGCGAGTAAGGCACAAAGAGTGGCCAAAGAGGCTGTGTAGAGAAACACTGTGATTAATTCTGGGAATCCTTTCTCTTTTGCATCCTTAAACTCATAGAATGGTTTGGGTTGGAAGGGACCTTAAAGCCCATCTAGTTCCAGCCTCCTGCCACGAGCAGGGTCACCCTCCACGNTGGACACGCAGCCCAGGATGCGGTTGGCTTTCTGGGCTGCAAGCGCACATTGCCGGCTGATGTTGAGCTTCTCGTCCACCAGCATCCCCAAGTCCTTCTCCTCAGGGCTGCTCTCAATCTGTTCTCTGCCCAGCCTGGAGTTGTGCTTGGGATTGCCCTGACCCATGTGCAAGAGCCTTGCCCTTGGCCTTGTTGAACTTCATGAGGTGAACCTCTCAAGCCTGTTCAGGTCCCTCTGGATGACATCCTTCCCTCCAGCATGTCGACCACACCACACAATTTGATGTTGGCAGACTTGCTGAGGATGAGCTACTTTGTTGTCTCCCTTTGACTGTCATGGGAGACACTGCAGTGTGCATGTCTTTGTGGCCAGGCTGGATGTGCATCTGAGGATTTGAAAGAGAAGATGTGGTCCAGTGTTGCTGTAAGGTCATAGCTGTTAAAGGAGTAGCTGGTGCCTGTGCAGTCACACGCCATTCATGGTGGCACACACACACTTATTCTTGGATGCGCTTCCTCCTTCTTCAGGCTTGACCCTAGGTTTCCTGCAGCACTGTCTCAGGCATCAGATTTTATAAAATAATTAATTTAATATAAAGGTGCAGCAGCAGGATCAGCCCGGACTGGGTGCCTCTAAAGAGAGGGAACCAGAACAAAGAAATCCTGGGCCAATTACACCCTTAGGTCCCATACACCCGCTGTCCACACGTCCTTTAGTTCAATGGTGATTTTTGGTCTGGGATCTTCTAACATCTAATTGGATTCTTCTTCTGTGTCCAAGCAGGCAGGCTCTTATCTTGTCCACTTGCAGTTTCTGCAGTTTTCCCCGAAGGTTGGAGCCTCCTTATCTTCTGGTTTATACTCCTTGTGCCCCTGCCCTTGCTGATGGAACACGGAGAACTGAAGAGTCCCAGACTGGGAAAAACACTGTCAAGATACTAGTGTGATATCAAAATACTTTCCCATACTAGAAGACTGAACACAGCACTGTAGTAGCTGTTTGGAAAACTACTAGGAAAATTACTGAGAAAAATACCTCTATTGCAGCCTTAAGGCTTCAGCAAGTCTAGCTACTCGTGCTAAGTAAAACTAAGCAAACAGCACAAATCACACTCTTGTATTCCTAAGTCATTTATTCTAATTAAAACCTACTTCTTTCCATTAAACAACTAATATCCCTCAACAATAGCTGGAGAACCTGTAAAGTAGCTTTGTAACAGTAACTTGTGGCCCTGTTGTAAAGCGATTTGTGTGTGGAGTTGGTTTTTTTTGTTTATCTCCTTAGAACGTGCTGAACATAACTAATAACAACTTCTACCTGGTCACTGTTGAGCAGCTAGAAATAGAGGTTTTGCACCAGTCCCTGGTAGTAGGGAAGACCACCATGAAACTTCTACTGAGTATGAGCCCTTTGCAGAGCGGCCAGGTGAGCTCTGCTGTTTCTTGCACTTTCTCCTAAACCAATCTGGATGTCCTGGGCAGGGAGGTACTTATTGTATACTTGATCCACGCCTTTGTCATCTGTCTGCCGAATACTCAATGCAGCTTCCCCCATCCCACTTCGGGAAGGGGTGTTGTAAGAATTTACATATTGCTGAGTTTGAAACTAATACGTTCCTGGGCAAGGAACATCTGTCTGGTCTTTGGGCTGGGTTGTGTGCTTGCCTTAAAATGACGGCAAGCTTAGAAACAGGTTAGACAAAACCCTGGTGGGAACAGCTGATCCATTCTTGGTGTGAAGGTCAGGGTTGTGGCCAAGATGACCTTTTTAAGGCCTCTTCAGATCTAATTTCAGATTCTATTTTCTTACCTACTATTAAAAACAATTGATAGGCTAGATCTTGAAATTCAGGTTCAGACACCTAATGAGAGTTCAGTTCTCCCTACTTCAGCTCTGAATTGTATACAAATGTAACTGTAGTTCTTGTGTACTTCCTGCTTTCTCTTCTGTTCACCTTTACAGATCTACTATCTGGTGGCCAGTAAGATATGGGACGACAATACCTAGTGAGTAATTCTTTTTTAATCCATTTTAAACTCATTTTCTTTTCTGTTTATTGGTATTCTCTGCTTAGTGTTGGCTCAACAGGGTCCTTTTCCATACATTCTGTTAAGTGATTATATCAGTTTGATGTCTAGGTTGTCAACTTTAATCGCTCCATTTGCGAGCAGCTAAAGGTACCTTGTACAAACTGCATTTCTCTGCAAATGACCAGCAAACTGTGTGAAGTTCACAGCAGCCAAAGCTTCTGTGCAGACAAGGTGGCACGTTGCGTATTTACATGGACCACGGGCTTATTGGATCTACAGTTAGAGTTACACCACCAGAACCATGTTTTACTGATGTAGATGCTGCTGTGTGGGAAGAACTTTGCCTGCATAGCTGTTGCCAGGATATTGCAAAGACCTTTTTGGAGAAGCAATGGAATAATTGAGGACAGGAGACGCATGGTGCAGGCAGCTCCTGTGAAATTAACTCTCTCTGTTCTCTCGTAGTAACATTTGCACCTGGACAAAAGTCAAAGTTCACAATGTTCTGCTGCATATACAGTAAGTGATCCCTGGTTAAGAGCAATGACTAATATCTGTGTCACCTACATTGTTTTTCACTCCCCTTCAAGAAGGTCTGCAGTCACTGTTCTTCAAGACCAGACTACCTGCAGTGTGAATGTGCTGTTACCCAGATAGGTGCGCTGAGGAGATGATTCTCCAAAGTCATCGCTGCCCTTTCTGGAATACTGATTTGTAGCTGTTAGGAAGTAATTCTTTGGTCCAGAGCTAGAAGTACTGACGGGTTTGATTATGCCTGCCTGCCTTCTGGTGTTGGGGACAGACTCGTTCAACCTGGATTCTGTGCGGATGTGTGGATGATTGCCTTCAAGTGTTCTGACAGCAAGACAGGACCAAGCAGGCTCTTCTGTGGATTCTGTTGCTGGAGGCAGCTCCTTTCAGGGGATGGACTAGAGGACCATGCTCAGCTTTACTGTGGTTTAGAGTACAACAGGCCCTGCTGGGAAAGCAAATACAGGTTGGCTGCTCCTCCCTGCCAGGGAGGAAAGAGCACAATTGCAATTTTATAATATAGCTCCTGCTGGGACAGGTTGGTACTGTTCTGGTCTGAGTTTAATACTAAACCCAGTGTGAGAGACTAGGAAGCTCTTATGAGGTGAAGCAGTGCTAGCAGCCAGGAGAGAAGTGGTCTGCATTAACTGAGTTTAACCCACTTTGGAAAACTTCAGCAGAAATTGTCTCCCTGCATGTCTGTGTTGACAGACTCCAGGTTGTGAGCCCCCTCTTGGAAGATGGACCTCTAGGTTCTTCACCATCTGCAGGCTGTTGTCACTGAGTCCATGATTTCTTCAGGAAGGAGGAATTGCTTTTGCAGCATGGTCTTTTGTGCTAATCTAGAGCCAGAGCTTCACCTGCTGTATCTGGAAATGGACTGAATATTAGAAAAAGCATTTGAATGGAAAAAGTGTGTGAATCTCTTGGAGGCATGCTGGGCTGGAATTCTCCCAAGTCACTAAAGAAACGCTACTGGCAATCTCCTGAAACATGTGTTTAAATCTTGGTCTTCTGTTGCAATTGGAAGGGCTGTGTTGTCAAGTTTCTTCTTTTATGGGTCTTAATGCAGGTTTTAACTGTAATCAATTCTGAGTGACGTGAAGTTGAAGCAGGTGCAGTACGCAGAGAAGCTCCACGCTACTCAAAGCATGGTAAAAGTGGTGCCTTTCGATGCTATTCGCTGACAGGACCTTTGCGCTCTCTACCTGCAAGCTCTCCGTTCGCCAGAAGCTGAAGCTGATTCCAGTCATCTTTACACTTTTCTGCACTGCATCTCCTCTGGCTGATGTTACGCACTGATGGAGTGCATGGTGTTAGGAGAAACTACTTGATGCAAACAGCTCTTGAGGTGGCACAGGAAGATAGTGATTGAAAGATACATGCTTTTGTCTAGCTGACTCCATAAACAGCCACCCACTGTGACTTGCACTGGCACTTTGGGAATGGTGGAATGCACAGGAGTGTTAGGCTGGGGTAGGAAGCCTTAATGGGTTTCTAGAATGGCTAGTGCATCTATTGTGATGGCGGTGGTCTTGTAAAGGCTTTCTTTAATGCAGTCTAAATGATGCTTTCCCTGAAATTGAGCTGAGGGTATATTGACTGTTGTGTTCTGGGGCTATGTAATAGGAACAAGCCAGAACGGCAGTGGGAGCTCACCACGGGACCTTTACCTTGTGAGAAGTCTCCTCTGGGACAATCACAAATGCAGTTCTGGTCTGCTTTTGCCTTGCAGAGGTACCCTGACCTGCACATACCTGTGTCATTCCGAGCAGCTGGCTTTTGAAGACTACCAGTATGTGGACTGCCGAGGGAATGCTACACTACCTCACCCGCTGTACCACCGCCCGCCGTGACGGGGCCAGGCTGGTGGAGCTTTTCGGTGCAGCATATTCCACTACAAAGGCAAGTCATAGGGAGACAAACTTCTGGGGCTTCTGTCTAAATCTGTGCCTTCAGCAGGAGGCTTGCTATTTCCTGGATAAGGTTTCTGTCTTTTGTGCAAAGATGGGAACATACTTGGCCCTATGAATGTGGACTCTGCTGCCCTCAGGTTGCAGCTTTCTTTTTTTTCAGTGCCTTATGGCTGACACTTCAGCAGAGCGACCGGTGCGTGGGGCGTCTGCGTGGCTGACCGGAGTGGGCCGTCTTTCACTGCAGGCAGTGCCCTATTAGTCAGCCTAACTCTAGTTGTTTCCTCCTTGCGTAATTTTGCACTTGTATTTCATAATTTGAAAAAGAAGGACTGTGATGAGACTTTTTGGCTGGATTGCATCTACGTCACCGGAATCTAATGACACTTGCACAACCTGCATAGCAAGAGTGAGAAACAGGACTGATGTGTCTGTATTTGAGTCGCAAGAAAAACTACCGCATGTCATGTCAAAATACTTGGTGAGAGTGACTCTGGGGTGACTGCTTTTTCAAGCTGTCTGGTCTAGCGGGTGAGAATATGCATTTTTGTGTATATGTATTTTTAAAACAAGCTCGTCCACTAGCTGATCCTTAATGGCACCCATTTCAGTGAGAAGAAAACACATTTTGTACCATGACCCACAGAGATTGCTTCTTTCCTGCCAGTGGTGGTTGGTGGCCAGCCCGTGCTGTTGGTTGTATTGTTTTCTTGTATGCTTTGGCATTTAATGCTTTCAGCTTGCACCAGCATGAGAGAGTTCATCTCTGACTGGAAAAGCTGTTTGCACAAATATCAGGAAACAGCTGGGTTTGGGGTGTGGTGTTTTGTTTTGGTGGTTTTGGTTTGTTTGTTGGTTGTGGGTGTTTTTGTCTAAATCTGCACGTTACCCCACAGGCTTTTACAGGAGGAACAGCCCTGGCAGCAGCCTTCTCTCCTCCCAGCGCTGGCAGTTGTATCCCCCAGATGATGGAGGGGTTAAATGTTATTCCTTGGAGTCTAGTTTAGACGCTGCCTGATGCGTTCCAGATGGTAAAATAGGAGCCTGGGAGTTGCTGGACTGAATTTTTTCCTTGGTGGTTCAGCGTTTTCCTGTATCTATCCCACTGAAGGATAGAACCAAAGTGTCAGAATAGTTGAAGACTATTAAAGCTGAAGAAAATCTCTGATCCTGTCTTCAAAGTATGCTTCCTAAGACAGCACCTCTTCCAGAATTGTTGCAGTATTGCTCCTTACTATATCATCTGCTGAGATCACACTGAAATGCTAACTCTTCCACTTCTTCCCTGCAGCAGGGATGAAGGGGATCCACGTCCCATTCTGAAATCCTCCCTGCCCCTCACATCTCTTTTTGTACTTGCCATATTGTTAATTCTGCCCTGGGCTTCCCTCCCCTGCTGTTGTTTCCTGTTGTGTTTCTGTACTGCTGTGTTATCACCTGTTCACAAATCAAGGCCCTTGTGCAACCCAGTCATCTGAAGTATGAAAGGAGGAGTTAACATTTAGACTGTGTATCCTGACCTGTGTATTTGTTGTTGTTTATTGCTCGAGAATAAGATAACTAGAGATTTGAGAACAGGAGGACTGTCCTTGGAACTGTCAAATGTATTTAATTAGAATGAGGTATACTTAGATAAGATGTAGCAAAGGAATCTTGAACAGAGGAACACTTGTTAAAGACAAAATGTACAGTGTTGGGAGCCAAAAGTCAGCAAAAGTCTTCTAATTGGTATCTCATTGGTGAACTGTCTCATTGTAGTATGAAAACCGCACCTCCCAGCTGAAGACCCCTACTCACTGACCACATGCAGTGCATGTGGAAGGCACTCTGTCTTTAACCTGAAGCCAGCGAGGAGTTCCCCAGTTGTAGGTAGGAAGGTGTGAACAGCAGGCACGACTACCGCCCGGGCTGTACAAATACACGATGGAGCTGTAACCGTGTGCTAGCTTTGTGGTCAGCTCCCCAGCACCCCTCTTTGTGCAAATACAGAATAAACATCTTGTGTGTGTGTGTGTGTGTCTGTGTGCCTCTGTGTGTGTGTGTGCCTGTGTGTGTCTGTGTGAGAGACGGGCCCGGTGCACACCGGGCTAACACCCCCGGCCAAAAGCGGCCACAGCCCGGGGTGGGTGACGGGTCTCTGTGCCGGGCTCTTTGCCTCATGCAGCTCCCCCGGTCCAGCAGCGGGGACCTGGGCACGGAGGGAGACGGAGACGTTATTCCGGGAAGGCCGGGGAGCTGAGGGCAGGGCCCAGCCGCATTCCTGTCAGGTACCCGAGGCCGAAGGCGGCGGCTGGGCCCCGCTGCGCGCTTCCCCTGTGGGAAAAGGAGCCGCTCGCTCTACGTACGAGCTGGAAAGCCTCCGCGGCCGCGGCCCGCTCCCCCCGCTGCCCTGCCGGCCGCCTTGCCGCGGGCTCTTTGCTGAGGGAGCCCCGGGAGCGGAGCGGGCCCGAGCCCGGCCCCGGAGGGCACCGCGCCGCCTCCTCACCCCCACCGCCGGCAAGTCACAAAGCCGCCGTCACAGAGCGGCCCCGGGCACGAGGCGTTCTAGCACCCCCCGCCCTCTCGATGATCGGTCACCTCAACCTCTTCCGTCGCGCCCCGGATGCAGAAGTGGTGTCGGGTGTGCGCGTGCGTGGGGGGAGGCGGAATCATGGCGGACCCGGCGGCTCTGGAGGAGCTGGCCAAGCTCGAGTACTTGTCGCTGGTCTCCAAGGTGTGCACCGAGCTGGACAACCACCTGGGCATCAACGACAAGGACCTGGGTGAGTGAGTGAGTGAGTGAGTGAGTGAGTGAGGCGGGACCCAGCCCGGCAGCCGGGCGGGCCCCCGCGGCCTTTGGGGACGTCCGTGGCCCTGGGCGCGGCAGGCGGTGTCTGTGGCGTTACGGGCCTGCGGCAGCCGCGGGAAGGGCGGTTGGAGGCCTCTCTGTCGGCCGGGACGCGTTTTGCGAAGGGGCTTTTCGGATTCAGAAAAACAACGTGGTTTTCCTTAAAAAAAAAATAAAAATAAAAAAATCGCCGTGAGCGTGAGAAAATGCTTCGATCTGGGCTCCTGCGAAAGGATCTGGAAAGGAAACCGCTGGTAGAGAAACAGGTTTTATCCGAATACGAAGTGTCTCTGCTGCCTTTTAATTATTTATCCTAATTTACTTTCTGCTTTTCCATCACAGCTGAGTTTGTCATAAGTCTTGCTGAGAAAAATACTACGTTTGAAGCGTTTAAAGCAGTTCTTCAAAAGAATGGTGCCGAGTTCACCGTAAGTGAGATCTGAATGTTATTTACCTCATCTTCTTGTCCTGGTACATTTTATAGAGCTTTTTGTTTTAAAGAGAGAGGCGTGAGGAGTGATTATTGGTTTTCTTCAATTTGAAAACTATCCGCTAATGAGCTTTAGAGTATTTGTGTCTCACCAAACCTCCCCCTCCCTCGTCGTTTGTTTTTTTGGTTTTTTTTTTAAACTTTTGTAGTCTTTGCAAAGCATCCTTCTGAGGACTTGAACTGCTTATTGTCTCATTGACTATACAAAATATGGAAGAAACAACTTTTCACGAAGGCAAATGTTGGTTAAATCTTTTTATGATACTTAGATGCAGGGTGCCTGAGTTCCTCAGAAATAACCGTAGTTGGATTAAATAGGTGATTAAAAAGTGACAAGTAGTGACTTAAATAGAATTATCATAATTATTTTCAGATTCAACTTATTATATCTTTTTAAGATGTGCATGAAGTCCAGTGATACTTTCTAAAAATTAACCTGCATCTTCAGAATTGAGCTTTTTTTGTGTCCTGCTAATAAACTCCCGCTTGTATCTTGTAACAATGAAAAACAGTGTTGCAGTCGTTTCTTAGATTAAAGTATTTTATTAAATTTTTCAGGATTCCCTTATTAGTAATTTGCTACGCCTCATACAGACAATGCGGCCTCCACCAAAACCATCTACGAGCAAAGGTACGCATCATCTTATTTCTCTTATCAGTCCCATGTCAAAAGAAGACCAAAAAACTCTTAGTCTTTTGTAGTTTTAGGCCACGTTTGGTGAGATTCGTGTAATTACTGTTCTAGTCTTGTAAGATTTTTTTATCTTCTTGTTGCAGTGGGAATCTCTCTGTTGTTAGTGGTAGATTAGCAAAGCTGTTTAGGCCCTAAAACATACAGAGTACGTATTATTTAGAGTATTTATGTATTTCACAGATTCACTAATATTCAGAATCTTGTTTGTAGGAAGGTAACATCGTAATCTTTGAATTGAATCTCTGTAAAATCTTTTAAGAACCTTTGTATTCGCATGAAAGTTAAATTTAATATTCAATTATAGAAAAATCAAGAGTGAGTCTTCTAGCTCTTCTAAGTTTTTGGGGTTTTTTTGTTTGTTTTTTGTTTTAAATCTCATAATCAGAGACAGTTGCCAAACCCAAATCGGAGAAGGAAAAGTTGAAGGAATTATTTCCAGCCCTTTGCAGGCCGGACAATCCCAACATCAGGGTAAGGTCATAATTTTAGATTTCTTTTGTATGTGAAAACATTGTTTTTTTTTTTTAATCTTTCTCTTAGTTTCAACTTTTTTTTCATGTTAATGTGTTTCCTGCTAATGCATGGATAAAAGTGGACTATGAGAAATGAAATACAAAAGAGGCATAAGGCAGATACTATTGCATATAGTTATCAAGAATAGCTGTGTAAGCAATTGCCACGTTGATACTGTTTTGCAGAATACCTGGAAAATGAGGCCGTTGGGACATGAAATTTGTAGCCTGGCCTTTCTTACATAATGTTCAAAGTAATGATGGATTACAAACTAGGTAAAAATTTTGGACATTCAGATGCTACGAGGGCCTTGCATTTTATATTTCTGTAATAATTTGAGGTGTTGAGATGAAGCTGTCTTTTGTGTGAAAGCAGAATTGTTTCAATATTGTGGCAGAATAGGGGCATACCTTGTTAGGTTTTTATTTCTACATCGTGGGTTCCATCTGATCATTTTTATCTTACATTGTCTGTAAATAGATACGCATGTGATTATCCTTTCTGTAGATTAATTCTCTGTGACAGGCTTTTTATCAGCCTGCTTATGGAATGGTTCTCCGTTCTTGCAGAATATGCTGGATGAAGATGATGTGAAAGTGGCAGCTGATGCACTTAAAGAACTTGAAGCTCTGATGCCTAGTGCAGACAGGCAAGGCAAGCAAAGGAGCAGTGATCACCGGTGGGTTTTTAGTATTTCTTTGAGGGATGGGTCTTGGCAGTTGGTACTGCCCGCCTGCTCTGTTCTTATGTGGAATTTCACTAAAAATATGTGACGTTTGTTTGTTTGTTTGTTAGGGCAAAGAGGAAGAGGAAGAGCCGAAGTCGGAGCAGGGATAGGAAACGAAGGCACAGATCTCGCTCTAGGTCTCGTTCTAGGACTCGGGATAGGAACAGAGGAAAATCCAGATACCGGTCAAGGAGCAGAAGTCAGAGTCCCAGTAGGGACCGTAGGGATCGAGAGAAGTATGTTGAGAAGAGCAATGAGAGATGGAGAGACAAGCACATAGACCGTCCACCACCTGAGGAGCCTTCCATTGGAGACATTTACAATGGCAAAGTCACAAGCATAATGCAGTTTGGATGCTTTGTGCAGCTGGAAGGACTAAGGTACTTTCTGAGGTTCACAATAAATCTGGTACTATTCCACCGGAGTTCTCTTTTCTGCTAGTATCTTAGCAAGCTTAAGAGGCTACAATGAGGTGTGGTGGGTTTTGATGCCAAAATAAAGTTCTCTTTCAGAAAAATAAATTCGATAGCGGGGAATCTTCTCCTTATAAAATACAGTTTATGAATGTACGCAAACAGTCAGTTGACCACAAAATGTTTTAATCCAGACTCTGAGTGATTTGAAAGACTGTCAAAATAATAACATACAGCATCTCGTGCCCCTCCGTTTCACCTGCAGGAAGCGTTGGGAGGGCTTGGTCCACATCTCAGAGCTTCGAAGAGAAGGACGGGTTGCCAATGTTGCTGACGTTGTGAGCAAAGGACAAAGAGTAAAAGTCAAAGTGTTATCATTTACTGGATCCAAAACCAGCCTGAGTATGAAGGTATGGAAGACATTCTATAGTGCTTATAATAGAGTTTGTGGTGCTAAAATTTTTAAACGTTGCATCTCTTTTTGCTAGTTTTTGCTCCTTTCAGTGAAAACTAATACATGATCCTTCAAATGGGAGTTAAAAAAATTGCGTTACTGTTTTGTGTTTTGAATGGCCTGTTACTTTTTACTCATTTTCTGTAGGTTCTTGATGTAATGTTCCTAACAGTTTTTTGACTTGATGTGTTAGCTAAGTGACAAGGCAAACCTCAAGCTGTTGCTATGTTTGTCTTCCTTTTTCAATATGAGAGAAGCATTTCATTTAAAATGAAATCACCATCGTTGCCAAGGCAGAGTCGAGTGTTCCGGGCCTTGGGGTGTACTTACCTCGCAATACTAGCTTAAAAAAAAAAAAAAGGCATGTAAAATAGCATTTTCTTTCTTTTGTGTATGGCAGTTGGTAGTTCTGAGAAATACACTCTGCTTTTTCTCTTGTGTTAGAGGAAGCACCAGTGTTAAATAGGTAAGAAGTGCAATATAGGTAGAGCTGATTGATTAATCAATCTAATGTAGGATGTCGATCAAGACACTGGGGAAGACTTGAACCCAAACCGGAGGAGAAACCTGATTGGAGAAACCAATGAAGAAACCTCTATGAGAAACCCTGACAGACCCAGTCACCTGTCTCTGGTGAACGCCCCGGAGGTGGAGGATGATAGCCTTGAACGAAAACGCCTCACCCGAATTTCAGACCCAGAGAAATGGGAGATAAAACAGGTGTGTTTTGTATGCAGGGACATAAGTGTCAATCAGTAAAATTGCCAGGAAGTTTCATGAGCTAGAATACAGCTCCTTGATTGTTTGTGTAACTTGTTCCTTACCTCTAAATTGCCGCCGCCTTGTGATTTGGGACTTACAGCTTAGTTCTAATGATGAAGTTAGCCCTGCTTTGAGCAGGAGGTTGGACCAGGTAACCTCCAGAGAGCACTCTGACCTGGGGGATCATGATCTTTATCCAGCTTAGGTGGTATTTGATTACCAGCGCAGTCCTGCCACTGTCCCACACTGATGGTATTTGGAATAACAAAAGGACTATTTGCTCAGAGACTGGATGGCCTGGGGAGAAGGGGCCCGCTGTGGCACCATTCCTTTGTTCCTGTTTTACAAGTCTGGCAATAGCATTACAACTGAGACCTCGTAGGCGTGAGTTGTGTTCGTTCACAGGGACAAATTCATGTTGTATTCATTCTGTTCCCAGATGATTGCAGCTAATGTGCTTTCCAAGGAAGAGTTTCCTGACTTTGATGAGGAGACTGGGATTCTTCCTAAAGTTGATGATGAAGAAGGTAGTATTTCCAAGTAGTCTTATTGTTGTTGCAAATTCCTTGTGTTTCTGGCTGTGTTTTGATTCAAAAAGAGATGATGTGAAGCGTCTCATAATTTGCTGTCACCTTAAACATTTGGGACTAGGATTGCTCTGGCCTTATTATTACTGACATTTGGATGTGCCCTGCCTGTGCGTTCTTTTTATTTGTGGTGTTGTCACTTTTAAAACTATCTAATTACATCAAAATCAGTAATATCCAGGAAGCAGCATTTGAAGAGGTACTTTTATGTATGTGAAAGAAGATGTTTAACTTCTCTATAAAAATTGTCATTTGTGGATTTTAGATGAGGACCTTGAGATTGAGTTAGTTGAAGAAGAGCCACCATTCCTTCGAGGTCATACTAAACAGAGCATGGATATGAGTCCCATCAAAATAGTAAAGGTAAGAGATTTCCAGGACTAAAACCAATATACTTGATTTAATTAAATAAATATTTGGGAATTTAACAACCAGTTTTCCACCTGGATGTTACCGAGAGCCCTAAAAAAGATTACCACTGAGCTGAAGATCCTTTCTTTACTTGTAAAGCTGGTTTCTTGTTTAACTGGTGACGGTGAAATGGAATAACAGAACGAAAACGCACATTAGCCTGCAACAGGAACCATTTCACATAAGTGTGTTGGAACATACTTCCTATGTTTTTCTTACCTTTTCAAAGTAGAAGGTGGTAGAGAAATACTTATTTTTCATTTTTCATACCCGTAATCCTTCTGACTTGACAGTGGAGGGATGCTCCATGTTAGTCATGACCATGGAAGTTCATGAGGCTGGGCTAATGGAAATATCCTGAAACTCAAACAGATAAAAAAAACTAACATCTCTTAAAGCATCTTCAGAAGAGGCTTCTAAAGGATGGTGGCAACAGAGAGGTAATTGAAGTTGAAGGATTGGGAGTGCTTGAAATCTTAACTTTCTTCTTGCTTTCCAGAATCCAGATGGTTCCTTGTCCCAGGCTGCAATGATGCAGAGTGCTTTAGCTAAGGAAAGACGAGAACTTAAACAAGCCCAGAGAGAAGCAGAGATGGATTCTATCCCCATGGGACTGAACACGCACTGGGTGGATCCTCTCCCTGATGGTACGTCTGAACACATCTAGGTGTGAACTGTGCCTTTTTGGTGATAGTTGAGCAACCCAGGAGAAATGTCTTGATACTGTGTTTGTCTGCCTCACTTTAAAAGTGAGGCAAAGAAGAAATGCTTTTCCACTGAAGTGGAAATAGGAATCTCAAGGGAAATGTGCAGGTACATACTACTATCGGTCAAGGATGCGTTACTAAAAGATGTGATGGATGCTTAAGCAATTTTTAACCTGGAAATTAAGGTAATAGCGGGGTATACATGTAGGAACTTAAAAAATAAGTGAACGTACAAGTAGAGAAGGCACGGATGATGGAACAAATGAGCAGGATCATCAGGGTCTGTGCTGCACAAACCTAAATGTAATGGTGAAATTGTTTCTTTTCTAGTGGATGGAAGACAAATCGCTGCAAACATGCGAGGTATTGGGATGATGCCCAATGATATCCCAGAGTGGAAGAAACATGCATTTGGTGGCAACAAAGCTTCTTATGGTAAGAAGACCCAGCTTTCCATCATTGAGCAGAGAGAGAGTCTCCCAATCTTCAGACTGAAGGAGCAGCTGATACAAGTAAGATTCTTGAAATGGCATTCTTGTTTGAGCAGGCAGTAATTTAAAATAAATATTCTTGGTTTAGCTTGTTGACACGTGAATAGCCAATTGATAATTTTAAGTGCAGAACTGTAGTTGAGAATTTTAAAGGATTATGTATATATGTCTGTATATTTTACTTAAGCTCCAGATATTTATTGATGTAAGTCAAAATTGAAATGAGGATGATGTCACCAAGGGATGAGTCAGCTAAACGGTTAAGCAGTTTGCTGACTTGATCAGAAAGAACACTTGCATGATTTTTGGTCTGAGTCTGCTGGAGCAAGAGCAGTAGGTGCACAGTCTTGTCCTAGATACACTGTGTTGATTTTTTTTGTTTGCTTTGTTGGTTTTGTTTTTAAATTTTGACAAGTGTCTCTATTATGACCTTTTATAGGCTGTGCATGACAACCAGATTCTGATTGTTATTGGAGAGACGGGATCTGGGAAAACAACGCAGATTACCCAATACCTGGCTGAGGCGGGGTATACATCAAGAGGAAAGATTGGATGCACTCAGCCTCGCAGAGTGGCTGCAATGTCTGTCGCAAAGAGAGTGTCAGAAGAATTTGGTTGCTGCTTGGGACAAGAGGTGAATTTCCATGCTGAAGAACATGCCGAAATAAACATGAGGAACAGTAGGAAAAATCAGTACTGGAGCTGGTTTGCTTGTGTGTCTGTGTGTCTGTTCCCTTGTAGGCAGTAAAATGAGCTTGCAGAATAATCAAACTGGGAATTAACGGTGTGAATAACTTAATTCAGTAGCTTCAGTTTCTGTGCAACTCTTTCTAGGTTGGCTACACCATTCGATTTGAAGACTGCACTAGCCCTGAAACTGTTATCAAATACATGACAGATGGTATGTTACTGAGGGAGTGCCTGATAGATCCTGATCTGACTCAGTATGCCATTATTATGCTGGATGAAGCCCACGAGAGGACCATACATACAGATGTGCTCTTTGGACTCCTGAAGAAGGTAATGTAGCGTTTGATTTTTATTGCTTCAGCATCCTCTGCATGCTATGTACGGGTAGGAGTGCACAGAGAAAGGCAAGGTCCCACAAGTCAAGTTCATTTGTGTGCTCTAAGAGTTTCTTCTGAGGCAAGATAAATGCTCCTCAGGGTTTTTAGTCTAGATTTTCATAAGATGAACCTCTGTGTGACGACAAAGCAAGCAAAATTGAGGAGAAACAATGAGAATTGGCAGTCCAGGATGCTCATAATGATGGATGAACAGAGGAGTGTCCGTGCTTTGCTCTTACTCCTCTGACAGAGGCTTGCTGTGCTAGGTGCTGCTCAGAATGGTTTGAAATGTGACCTTAGTGGTCAATTGTTTGAAATTCCAGATACTGGAGTGAGCTGCCCCTCTACTGAGACATCAAACCACCTGATATTGCCGGTCATATTTCTCTGACTTAAGTCAAGTGCCATATGTTAATAGTCCCAAGGGCAATAAGTGACTGGAGAACTTTCTGTCCTGCTATAGACAGTGCAGAAGCGGCAGGATATGAAGTTGATAGTGACGTCAGCGACACTGGATGCTGTGAAATTCTCTCAGTATTTCTACGAAGCGCCGATCTTCACAATTCCTGGCAGAACATACCCGGTAGAAATTCTGTACACAAAAGAGCCAGAGACGGATTATTTGGATGCCAGTCTAATTACAGTAATGCAGATCCACTTAACGGAGCCACCAGGTGAGTGGAGAATGGTCTAGGATTATTGGTGATTCAAGGACTGTAATACCTATGAGCAAGGTCTTTCCATAAGTCTTGGATCATGTGTTAGTAACATGAGCAGACTGCTCTCAGCACTATCCTCTATGGCTTGCAAATACAGTAAATAAAATGCTGAAAAAGTTGGGTAAAAAAACTGAAGTATGTTGCTTCTGGCTAAGAGTTGTTGCCCAGGGGCTAGCAAACGTTGGGGGTACTCTGCTTTAAGTGGAAAAAATGAGGGATGGAAATAATGGTAATGGAGGAGTTGAGGAGTTGTACTGAACAGAATTGATTCTGTGGATGTTTTAATTTACTTCCTGTGTAGGTGACATTTTGGTGTTTCTAACTGGTCAGGAAGAGATTGACACTGCCTGTGAAATCCTCTATGAGAGGATGAAGTCTCTAGGACCTGACGTTCCAGAGTTAATTATCCTACCAGTATATTCAGCTTTACCCAGTGAAATGCAAACCAGGATCTTTGACCCAGCCCCACCAGGAAGCAGAAAGGTAATTTCCGCTAAGCATGGCTTCATCTTCTGCTGATATGTTTTAATAGTGAGGTGTGTTACACTGCTAATCATATGTTTTGGTTTGGGTTTTTTTTGTGTAGCAAACCTCTGTGTGGGATGTTTTTAGTGTGTGTTTTTTAATGCTGCCTTTAAAGAATATTAACTTTAGTGAAATCTGCAATTTAACTGCAATTCCTGTTGGATGGATGTAAATTTCCTACCAAACAGCTCATGAATATCCAGAGATATATTCTCTGGAAGATTGTTCTCTACATATGGACTGTGTTTGAGTGATAGGCAAAAATTCTCCCAGAAGTCAGTGCAGTCTGCTTACCAACTTACAATGATCTTTCATTTGCTTTTAATTATGGATTTTATCATGCTCTTTTCCCATATTGCCCAAATCTAAAACGAATGTAGATACTTAAAACCTGTCTATCTTTGACTGTAGATAACTTTTGTTCCTCTGTGAACATGTTTCTCCTTTTGATGTTAAATGATAGTAGTTGCATTTATAACAAACTCCTCGTATTGTTTAGAATGGATTGTTTAAGTCGAGCAGCATGGTTGGCTTGGCAACCGGAGACAGAACTGGTCCTGAATCAAACTCTTGTTTGCAGGTTGTCATCGCCACTAACATTGCTGAGACATCTTTGACTATTGACGGAATATATTACGTAGTCGATCCTGGCTTTGTGAAGCAGAAAGTTTATAACTCCAAGACTGGAATTGACCAGCTGGTTGTTACACCGATTTCGCAGGTAAGCATTCTGTGTTTGACTGTTGGGTTTTTTTCTGCTGGTAGTTGTATCTTGATGATGTGGCATCCAAGCACAAGGAAGCAAAGTGAGGCGATGATAAAACCACATTTTTGATAACACCCTGAGATTCCTTGAAGCTGCGCCTAAGGAATACATACTTTCCTGGGTTGTATTGGAAATATCTTTCTATTAATACAAGTAAAATTATGAATAATTAATAATTTTATTTTACTTGTTTTCACCTGTGCCTGTTTGCACCTGTTCACCGAGATGCCTTGTTACCTTTAGGCTCAAGCAAAGCAGCGAGCAGGAAGGGCTGGGAGAACAGGACCAGGAAAATGCTATAGGTTATATACAGAGCGTGCTTATCGAGATGAAATGCTAACCACCAATGTACCTGAAATCCAGAGAACAAATTTGGCCAGTACAGTACTTTCCCTGAAGGTGAGTATTTCACCAACTTGTAGCAAGCCAACATGATCATAAATGTTTCAACAAATGACACTCTGCCTTCATGAGCCTTGTGAAGTACTTCTGTAATTTCAGATCCTTCCAGTGAACAGAGGTGTTCTGGAAGGGAGACTGCATCAAATGCAATTCTCAGGCACTGAGCTTGCTCCTGTGTTTTGCTGTTGAGGGTTATGATGTTGAATATCCACCTAAATTACAAGTTTCAGCTGCACAGACAGTTAGTTCAGGAGGTTTGAGAAACGGGAATCTTATGGGCAGTACACATTTCCTATGTAAGGTGCGTTCATGTTCTTAACAGATAAGACGCACCAGTTTAGAGTGTTTTTTGATCTCCAGACATAGACATCTTCTGAGTGCGTACCATCCCTCTGGGAGTCCGCAAACTGGGTCTAACTCAGTACATGGCAGCTGGGGCAGTTGCTGCCTTTCTCCCTTTCTGGGAACCAAGGGGAAAGGTGGAGGCACATGTAGTTGTCTGTTGGAGCTGTCAAGCCATGCTGGTTTACAAGGCAGGAAGTTCTCAAAACCAGCATTTAGCCTACGTGTCTCCTCGACTGAATCATCTTGCTTGAGAGATGTATGGAACAGTACCAAAGAGACTGGAAAACTGAATGGTGGGTGAAAGCCATGGGCCAATGCGAATTAGCTCAAGTGCAGAAATCTAGCTATGTATTCATAACTGTTGTTACAGTCAGGATGAGGACACGAGGCGAGGGTTTCTTTAAGTTCTGTAGTGCCTCATTGTTTGATGGTTATGTATCTCTGGCTAGAGTTTAGTGTCTTCTTTCTCACTGTTTTAACTTGGGTTTTCTCTACTCCCTCTGTTCAGGCTATGGGCATCAATGATTTGCTGTCCTTCGACTTTATGGATGCTCCCCCAATGGAAACTCTCATAACGGCCATGGAGCAGCTGTATACCCTGGGAGCTCTGGATGATGAGGGACTGCTCACTCGACTTGGGCGCAGGGTAGGCAAAATAAAATACTTCTTAGCGCTGGCTGGGTTGCAAACATTTAGGGGGTGACGTGAGAGTAGTTGTATAAGGACTTGCCTAGCACTGTTGGTTTCCTTTTCCTATTATTCTCTTGTGTTTTATGGGTAGCTTTTCACTTGCCACAGCTACATTTCTTCTGCTTTTTAAGGAGCAGCTATTATTCCTCCTTTGGAATAAGCTTACTTTTATTAACATCTAAAAATTTCCTGTAAGTATTGGGATGTTCTTGTGATAGTGAATGTAGACAAATAATTTATTTCATGTTGGGTAAAGTTATTCTGGGTAAAGCACACTGCTTTGGAGAGGAAACGTGGAATAAAGGGCATTGCTCTCTTTTGCACCGAGAGAACTCAAGATTTTTTCCAAGATGTTGCAGGGTGCCCTGAAACAGGTTTCTTGCAGATGGCGGAATTCCCCTTGGAGCCTATGTTGTGTAAGATGTTGATCATGTCTGTACATCTGGGATGCAGTGAGGAAATGTTGACAATAGTCTCCATGCTGTCCGTGCAGAACGTGTTCTACAGGCCAAAGGTAAGGAATGCAGCCAAGAAGCAGCAGTGTTACAGTTTGGGTGTTCTCTGTGTGCCTGCCTCAGGTGTTGGAGAGTGAGCATATTTGCCAGTAAGCTGTACCTTGGTTAGTCTGTGCTCATATGTTACATTTCTGATGTAACTTTTGGTTAAACACCTTGTAGCTGCGGATATTGGTAGTTTCTTTGCAGATGGGAAGATGGAAGTTAGAAGTCTCATATTCTCTTTTGCATTTCCCAGTAAACACATACAACCCTAACCTGAGGCAGTCCCAGCTCTGGAGTTCAGAATGCCTTTGTCACTGTCAGATACGTAGAATGTAATTCTTCATGGCAATCTGATCCTGTGCTGATTTCTTTTAAGTCATCAAGCAGCAGACTGTGCTGTGGTAGGTCTCCTCAACAGCAGAGTCCTCTTGAATCCATTATTTTTGTGTTATGATGGCCTTCTTCAGTTTAGTCTAACTTCAATTTTGATTTATGTAGCCACATTTTGATTAATGTTTTATCTGCAATGGGAGAAGTAGGTCAGTAGGGTCAAAGTTACTGCTTCAGCACCTTTGTTGATGAGTAATTGAGGTTGTTTCTCTGCCCCTCTACTTGGCTCTCGTGAGATCTCCCCTGGAGTACTGTCCCCAGTACAAGAAGGACATGGAGCTGTTGGAGCAAGTCCAGAGGAGGCCATGAAGATGGTCCAAGGGCTGGAGCACCTCTCCTGTGAAGACAGGCTGAGAGAGTTGGGGTTGTTCAGCCTGGAGAAGAGAAGGCTCCAGGGAGACCCTTAGAGCCCCTTCCAGTCCCTGAAGGGGTTCCAGGAAAGCTGGAGAGAGACTGGTGACAAGGGCAGGGAGTGACAGGACAAGGGGAATGGGTTTAAACTGAAAGAGGGGAGATGGAGATGAGATCTGAGGCAGAAATCCTTCCCTGTGAGGGTGCTGAGGCCCTGGCACAGGGTGCCCAGAGAAGCTGTGGCTGCCCCTGGCTCCCTGGCAGTGTTCAAGGCCAGGTTGGATGGGGCTTTGGGCAACCTGGGCTAGTGGAGGGTGTCCCTGGCCATGGCAGGGGTGGGACTAAATGGGCTTTAAGGTCCCTTCCAACCCAAACCGTTCTGGTTTTATGATACACTTCCTGCAGTATAGATGAGCTGTTTACTGTGAAGGTCTGTCTTTGGCAAGAACAGTTCTAGGCTTTCCTTTCACACAGACGTAGTTTTCCCTTAGTGAGAGCAGTCCCAGTGATCTTTAGATTCTCATCACTTGGTCCTTAGTCATACACCACTCAAAATTTTGTGTTGTCTTCTCGGTCTTACCTGTTTCTTGGTCAACTTAAAAAGTCATGATATGAGTGACAAGGAGCCTGTGTCCTTTTTCATGTTGCACAAGGATTGTCTCTACAGTGTGGATACCTGATTGATATGTATTTTATACGTTAGGATAAACAAGCGCTTGCTGATCAAAAGAAAGCCAAGTTCCATCAGACAGAAGGTGACCACCTCACTCTGCTGGCTGTGTACAATTCCTGGAAGAATAACAAGTTTTCAAATCCCTGGTGCTATGAAAATTTTATTCAGGCCCGGTCCTTACGCAGGGCACAGGACATCCGCAAGCAAATGTTGGGCATTATGGACAGGTGAGCATGTGGAAAAGGACAAGTAGTGACTTTGTTTTCTTGGAGTTCTTACACTGTAGTAGCTAAACAAAATTTGCTAATCTGATGCTGGTAGCTGCATTCAAATCTTGAGAACTCTAATTTTTTTTCTCTCTAACTCTTGTCTGGCAGGCACAAGCTGGATGTGGTATCCTGTGGTAAGGCAACAGTTCGAGTCCAGAAGGCCATCTGTAGTGGCTTCTTCCGAAATGCAGCAAAGAAGGATCCCCAGGAAGGTTATCGGACACTCATTGATCAACAAGTAGTCTATATCCACCCATCTAGTGCGCTCTTCAACAGGCAGCCAGAATGGTAAGGAAGGCAATATCATGTAATTTTTCCATTTCAATTAAGACTTTATAACTGAAAAGGTTGTGGTGTGCGCTGTTTGTGGAGTACAGATACAGTATAGGCTGCTGATTTCTCAACAATGAGCAGAGTGAGAAAAGTTTCAAGTCTGCTTTTGGCTCTTTCTGATGCTAAAATTAGTGTCTGTGCAGGGATGAGACTTACTTTTTGAGCCAAGGCCAGGCCTGAAGCCTCTGCAGTTCTGTGTTTGTATATTCTGGAAGTGAGTTTAAAACACTGAGTGTTGGGGGGGGCGGAGGGGGAGGGAGTGAGGAGAGAGAATTATTTTAAATGGAATGAGAGAGTTCTGTTCTGAAGAGTAGTTGTGAAGTAGGAGAGGAAAAAGAAGATAGCTCTTCTGGGTGGTTCTGTTGGAGCTTATAAGGAGCCTTACGCTGAAGGAGGGTGAAACAGAGATAAAGGAGCAAGCTTAGGTATTCCAGCCCTTGCCTTGTCGCTTCTTGTTTAGGAAAACCTAATTTCCAAAGTTGCTGTCCCTTTTCGCAGGGTGGTGTATCATGAACTGGTGCTGACCACCAAAGAATATATGCGTGAAGTGACAACTATCGATCCTCGCTGGCTGGTGGAATTTGCACCAGCTTTCTTCAAGGTTTCTGATCCAACTAAGCTGAGCAAACAGAAAAAGCAGCAGCGGCTGGAACCCCTGTACAATCGCTACGAGGAGCCAAACGCTTGGAGGATATCACGTGCATTCAGGCGGCGATGAGCCCAGTTCCCTCACAGACTCTTACTGGTTTTGTATTTGTGGGACTATGGCTTTTGCGCTGTTTCAAGTGTCTTGAAAGAAAGGACATTCAATCAAAGCTTACCTATAAAATGAACTGAAAATAAGCATTTTCAGAGCAAAAGCACATGGGGGCGATGTGTGCTCATGTCAGGTACTCAGATTCTGCAGCTGCGTGACAAATGTCCTGGGTCTCCTCAGTGTGTTGCATCAGTTCGGAAATGGTTCTTGAAGCACTTCTTTAGTCATTCCCCTTTTAAGAGACAAAACCTAAGACCTGGAAATTTGGGCACTGAGCTGAACAACAACAAAAAGGTAATGATTAAAAAACAGTGGTTCACCAACCTAATTGTGTTCTAAATGACAAGTAGGGGCTGGAATAGTTTGTTCCTTTACCCTCCTAAAAGGGATTTATTTCTACATATGCTCTTGGACTGGTAGCTGGTTTTTGAGAGCTGCTTGTTCTCCATTTTTTCCTTTTTATGCATTTTCCTGTTCAGCGTAACTATTTGTCTTTCATGCGAGCCATCTGTGGTGAGATATTTAGTATCTGTGGCTTTGGGATAAGGCAGGAAAGATCCCTTGAAACCCGGCTAGAATGTCAGTTGTAGTTGGACAATGGCACAGGTCAGACTGCAAGTCTTATCCTTCATCACCATCTCCTGTGTGCTGAAGGCTAGTATATCAAACGGTAATTAACCACATCCACTCTGTAGCACGGCTCTGTCTGTGAACCTAAGTGGTTACAGATGTTTAGACTTTCTATACAATGTGTCATGTGTTTTATTTCCCCTTACAATGTTTGGTGACATCACAACTGTTGTTTTTTTTAATAGAATGTGCTCTTACAGCTAAAATGTCTGTAAAACATTATGTAACAGTTCCTTGTTTAAAAAGAAATTGATTATTCAGTGTGTGCTATGTCATGCTGAAGCTATCTGTAAATTATTTTTTCTCTTGCAAACAGATGAAACTTATTTGACTCCATAGCTGCAGATATACCCCCCTCCCTTTTTTTTTCCTTTTTTTCCCCAAAGAGGGGACATTTGCTAAAATTATTGTTGAAATGGGTAGAATGAAGTTGGGTGGTTGTTTTACACTCAATGGATTTGAAGAATGTTTCACACTGAAAAGTAGCTACATTTGAAATATGTATCTATGTACAGAGGTGGGCAGGGATGTTGTATATACTGTTTCATTACGTTGTATAAATACCCCGAGCTTTCCTGTGTATCTTCATAAAGTCGAGTAGAATTTGAATTAAGTTTGGAGGCTTTTTTCATTATGGCATTAGACAGAAGTTTGTCCTATTGAATACTCTTCCCAGCGTATTTTCCTTCCACAAACTCTGCAGCTGCATCTGTTACTGTTTTCTGTGAAAATTTGCACTTGACTTTTCAAAGTCACATGAAAGATGTAAAATAGAAGAGGCACGCAGTGGAAGTCCCAGTTGTACAGTGTACTCCAGGGTATTTCTGTTTCAAAGTCATTTTGTATTTGCTTCTCCAGTGTAGCCTCTTTCTGACTTATGGTAGGGGAAAATGCATCAACAGAGGATTTTTTTTTAATGTCAACAATTATCTGTTTTGTGTGTGTTTCTTTCCTTGGTGTAATTTTTTCAGTAATATCCTTTAATTCATGTACAGAAACTTTTCCGCGTTGACCTCAGCTGCTTGCTTTGGGAATACCCCACATCCAAACTAGCCTGTGCAACAAGAATTCTGACTTACAAACTTGAACCACTTCCACATTTTTTTAAAGTGAGTTTTATCAACCTGTTACTGCTCTGAGGTTTCTGAGCGTAACACCCTAATGTCTTCTCTGTTCATCGGATTTTTTTGTTGGTTTATCTTGTGTAAAAACCTGAAAAGCTGCCTGATTCTGGGATAAAACCATAGACTTAATGCTTTATTCTGGCGCTGCTTACATAACTGGAAAGGTATTTTAGCCCCTTGCTGGGGAAAGTGTTCCTTGAGCTCTGCTGTGTGAGGTGCTTGTGTGAGCACTTGCCAACCTGCCTGTGTCTAAATGAACTGTGTTATTTCAAACGGTATAAATTGTAGATCTCCTGGTTCATTTTGACTGTACTGAATTAATGCACTAGAACTGGTACCACAAATTTCTTACCTAAAGGCAAAAATTCTGCCAGCAGAGAGGCCGTGTGTCTAGTCTGGAATGTTTTTGGAGGTGTTACATTTTCCGTAACTGCTAAAAATTTCCTGAGTAATACAAGTACGCGTGTGTGTGTGTGTGTGCACAATCTTTGCATGTGCCCCTTTGTCAGCAATAAATACCCTCCTTACCTTCAGCAGGTCTTGTGCTGCAGGCAGTGCTGGTGCGGGGTGGAAGTGTCTGTAAACGTACCAGGGGGAGCTGGTCGCGGTTGTTCGATCTCCACTGTCTTACTGCCAGCGACAGCAGCAAATAGAGGCACCGCAGGCCCTCCCTCAGGTTTGGGTGGCTCCTTGCTCCCAGTAGTATCTGGTTAAGGGGTTGAAAAGAGGCTTCAGCTCTAATTACGGGGAAAGCTTAGGCTGCCAAAGCACTGGGGTCATTCTGCCTGCTGGCAGAGACCAAACTGACAGTACTTAGCTACAAGTGAACAGAGGGGAAAACCGGATCCAGGCAGGATGGGAATAGCTAAGCAATAAGAAATCGAAGGTTCATAATGAGTGCTGTTCCCACAAGAGGCTGGCAAAGTGGCACCAGCCTTTGGGAGTCTGGAGAGGGTGTAGGTGAAGGCTAAAGCTATGGTTGCTTTTTTCTTTTCTTTTCTTTTTTTCCCTCCTCCTGGAAGACCAAGGGGCAGTGTGAAATGCTGAATGGTTCCTCCAAGGAATTCCAAGCCACCTGTGAACCTTTCTACTCCTCAACAGCACTGGGGCTTGTGGAACGTTTAAGGCGAGTAGTGTGGACTAAGCACTGCTGGTTCCTGTTCGCCAAAGCTGGAGGTGGTGTTCCTCACCTGGTTGCAGACCTTATTGTGGAGGTGTGAACCTTTCTGAATGGATGGAGCAAACAATCCTTTGTCTCAAACTCCAGCAGCATGTGCCGTAGGCCAATTTCCACATGTTCGCTCCTTGTCACAAGCAAAGGATTCACAGCAAAAGAATAACTCACGCATTCATCTGTATACACACACACACTCTCACACACATCCAAACCCAACCTTTTGCCCTTAATGCAAGAAAGAAAAATATGAATTTTATAGCCAGCCCCACACATGCTCCATCTGTTATAGTAACTACCTTAACCTCATTAATGGGCTTGTTACCAGAGCCAGTGTGACAGCAATGTGCGACTTACACAATAGAGGGTTTGTTTTTTAGTAATTCAGTTTTCATGAGGTTTCTGTGACAATTGCAGAAGGCTGCGATACTGACCCATTAGCAGTTTCATGGAATTTTTCATTTATGAATGTATTGTTCTTTCAAGCCAGCTGGGAATACGACAAGTGAGTATCTGATCTTAGTAAATGTGTTTTGTATGTGTATGTTCTGTTACCTACATAAATCCTCTGGCTGGTCTGTCCATACGCTGGAGGTGACGTGGTTTGGATCAAAAATGATCTTGTAGTTCTTGTAGCTGGTAGTCTGTCCAAACACAGCTCCGCTCCGCAAGCTGCCCTGAAAGCAGTGTGTTTTTGTGGAGCGAGCGTAGAAAAGTCTCCTATTCGAGTTCAGTATTAGTTCACTTTTACTAGAAAAAAGGCAAGGAGGGGGAAGTGAACCGGATCACATGCAGCGGCAGATCCTGGTTATTTTAGGATGTGAATGTTAGTTTCTCCATTTAGGTCTGCCACAGTGATGGTGTCTGAAAAGCCTGTTGATGTAAATCCAGTGTTAGATTTTCTTCAAGTTTAGGAAACAAAATCTATCAGAGGTGTGGGGAGAAGCCTTATAAATTCTTGTGCCTCTCTTGCCTTTGGTTAATTCTCTACCATGTCCATTTACATGCATGTTGCAGAAGCTTCTGCTCTGCTCTATAAGCCTGGCGCTCTGAAAAATTGAGGTGGACGCATGGCCCTGAGGTGGGTTTGTTTTTCCCGTCGGTAATTTGAATGCTGTGTTCCTTTCCCCTCCCTCTGGGCTGCACTCATGTTTGAGCTCTTCTCTATGGCTGTGAAGCTCTCGGCCTCACTGAAGCAGGATCAGAGGGAATTCCCCGGACACTTTTGCATCCAGGATTTAGGGTGTTCAGGAAAAAAAAAAACCCAAACAACAGTTGTCACCAACCACGGGACAGCCTGCCCTCCGAGAAAGCCACGTGCTGAAGACGTGCTGTGTTGCAAACCGGCTGTTGTGCCGCAGAGATGAGGAGCGCTCGTTTGCTCCTTTGCGCGGTTGAGCGGAGCCAGTGCGGGGACGAGGACTTGCCGGGTGACGCAGGTCTCAGTCGGTGCCAAAGGAAGCTGAGCGCCCGGCCCCTGCCCTCTGTTTGGGAGGGGAAGAGCCTGGAGGCTGTTCTCCCCGCACCTCACCTCGGGGGTTGTTGGGTCTCCAGGCTCTTTTCTGCATTTAACTAGCCTTAGGATTTGGGGGTAGTCAGGGCATCAGGGTGGAATATGCCCTTCCTCGGGGCGTCTCGAGCAGCATTGGGTTAGCACGCAGCGCCAAAGCAGCGTCGCCGGGCTGTCTCCCGCCACGGTGCGTGGAGCCCGTTCTGTTGCCCCACAAACCTCCGGCCCGGCCACTTCCCCCGCTCTGCTCAGAAAAAGGACGGACGCTGGCTGATGGGGTACGAGGCACTCGGGACTGTGTTTGTTGTGTGTCGAGAAGCGGGGGTGACGTTCAGCTGGAAGTGCCGGTGTTGAGCTGGGGCAGCCAACGGTACTTCGTTACGGCTGTTCAGCGTCGCAGCGGCCGGGCCGAGGTGTTGGTGGGTGTCGGGGCAAGCTGGGGTGAAGTGTGGACCCCGACCTGGCGAGGGAGTGGACTGACCTTTCTCTAGGAACAACCCCTGAGGAAACCTCTCCAGAATCGGAGCCTGGAAGACGTCCCGGGGAGTCTGCGGGCTGGTGAGGTCTCTTGGTCCCTCAGAACAGGCGCTCCTCGCCCGTGCTGAGACGTTGGTGTGGTTTGCTGTGCTGATTTCTTGCTGTGTTTCTCTTAACAAAAGCAGGCAGATTTCATAATTGCTCTCTTATGTGTTCTTGCAAGTGCTTTTAAAACACCACCTCTGCCGGAATGTTTAAAAGCATTTTTTTTCCTTCAGTAATTCTTCCCCTTTATGGGGTTTAGTTCATTTGCACTGGGATTCTTTAATGGCATGGAAAAATCAGGAGTCGGATGTCAGGGTGTTATTGCCCCTGGAGTACCTATGCTCCCCTGCGGCTGGCTTCGTAGAATCTTTGAGGTTGGAAAAGACCTCGAAGATCATCAAGTCCAACCGTCAACGCTTAAAGACGCAAATGCCACACGGCTGCTGTTGGGGTCACCTCATCCCCAAGCCGGTGTGCTGAGCAGAACAAGCACTTCTTCCCAAGGCTCTGCCTTATGGAAACCTCCACGGGTGAGTTTTACGGGGTTGTATGGGAGCTGCTTGTCTCCCTCCTGGAAGCTCAACTGTGGCGAAATCAGACGTTGGTGGCTCAGCAGAGCAGGGAGCTGGTGAGTCCCAGGTGCCGACCCTGCGCTGTACCAGACGGGCTTAGTGCGGCAAAGGAGACAAGTCCCTCCTGGGCTCAGGTTCAAAGTACTGACCAGAAGGTCAGCTCTGGTTTCCTTTGCTGCGCTGAGCCTCTTCGATAGGTGTGAATGAGAATATGCCGTACACGGGAGCATCTGTCCGGTACAGAGAGCTCAGTGCTCCCACCGGGCTCCGTGTGGTGGGAAAGGAACGGCACCGAAGGGGCAAAAAGGTGTCTGCTGCTCTCCTCGTCTTTTGGGGTGACTCTGCTCAGTTCTTGTGCCTTTTGGAGTCTTGACCTGGCCAGGCCAGAGTTCGCTCCTGGCAGATCTCATCCTGGCACTCTTCTCAGCACTGCTGGGATTAGTGCATCGCCCTTCCCTCCCTGCCTGCTGGCGCTGGGCACCTTGTCGGGGCTTTGCCTGGCCAGATGGTGTCAGCCCTCTGTGTAGTACACAGCCTGAAAAAGCTGAGTGCACTTCCTAACAACTCTCTTACCTTCCCCTTCAGTGCTCAACCCATAAAGTGAGATTTGCTGCTGTCCTTGTTCTTCATCATCCCTATTCGTACTTGGCTCAGGGTGTGGAATCTGGTAATAGAAATATTTCCTGGGTTAGCCTCCGCAAATTGCATCAGGTAGTTCAGCTCAGCTTGGCAACCCGTTAATACGAGGAGAGATTCCTTTGCCTGAGGCAGCGTTCTCTAAGGGTGCATCTGGGATGCGCTGTTATGTTGCATGTTAATTATTTACTATGACCAGAAAGGAACTTATGTCATGGTCTCGGTAACAGCTTTATGTGCTTCCTGCTGGGCCTTATACATTTGATACAGCAGGAGTAACAGCAAAGCCAGTGCAACAATAGCAACCACACAAGAAAAAAAAAAAATCTAGAAAAAATTGCATTAGGAAGAAAGGACCGCTGAGAATTTATTTCTGGTTGGTCGCAAAGCATCATCACATCCTGAGGAATAAGCCGCTAGAATAAATCTTGAATGAGTAAACAATGGTAAAAAAGTGTGAGAGCGTTAGGTACGTTTGCAGCCTGGTGTTGGAGCGTTTGTCATGAGCACAACTCCGTCTTTAGAGGGTTTTCCATGAAGAGGAATGATGTCTGTCCTACCTGCCTAATGCAGCGCGACGCTCGGCTGTGAATGTGTGTGGTGACGGGATGCCGAAGGTGCGTTACTCCGGCTGGCCGTGCGGTCACACAGCGACGGGCACGTCTCCTCGCTCAAGTGCCCAAAGCGTTCGGCTCAGGAGAAGGCAGCTCTGGTGTCTGTGTCAAGAGTTGTGCGGACGGGAATGTGAGTGAGGCGATAGCAAAGCTGAAACATCTTCTGCGTGGGGGGGCAGGGCTGGCGCTTTCAGGAGCGGCACGAGAAATTTCTGACGTTTGCCTATTACCTCCGACGTCCTTCCCTCATCAGCTGCCTCTCTGTCTTGCTGAACTGGAAACACAGCGCGTATTTACTGACTCCCAGCTCTCTGATCTGGTGATTATAAATCTCTGCCCTTTGGAGGTCGCGGCCCCTCAGTTCTGAGAACCCGACCTTGCTGATTCCCAGAACCGCTCTGCAGCTATCGATCTGCTGCACTGACTCGACAAACCCGAGTGAAACACGGAGCTAACATTTCATCCGAATGCAAACCAGCAGACTGAGATGTCAAATAAAAGCAAGCTGCTAGTTTCATGCCTTAGCAACACGCTGTTGCGGCAGGATACAGCCCACACCTACGTTTTTTCCTCCAGAAAACTGAAATACTTCCCCGAGGAAGAGTACCCGACTCTCTGGAGGAAGGCAGGGTGTGAAAGGGCTCCTCCACTTCAGGACGAGCCCTGTCCTGCTGCAGCCTTCGCTGAGCCCCTCGGGGAGGCTGAGCCCAGCGGGGCTCTCGGCTCTGCGCTGGGACAAGGTGCCACGCTCACTACTGGCGTGCCCCACTCGTGTAAGCGGCTCAGCAGGCGGTGACACGCTCGCTTTCCTGGCCAACAACCTGGAAGTGCCGCTGCTCAAGATGGAGATGGAGGTTGGGGGCAGGGGGGGGAACCAACCTAATTAAAACTGCGGAGCTTGGCTCAGTAGCCAGCGTGCTGTCAGCGCGGGAGCGTGGGCGATGTTCTCTGCAGCTGCCGAGAGCTGTTCCCCTGACACCAGGTGCAGCCGGAGGTTACGTATTTCACTGCGAGCTTTGGTTGTACGACCGGTTGGGAGGATGTCAAGGGAGTGAAGGGTTCATTTCTTGAACTCCGCCAAGATTCAGCAGTAAACACGCAGCTCGGGACTCTCCGGATCAGCTACCCGAAGCTGCAAGCTGCTGCCAAGGAGATGGGCAAAGCAAATGCAGAAGGTAAGGGAGGACTAGCCAGGGGCTGAATGAAGGTGCACTGGCCAAAGACATAGACCAATTTATTAATTATAGTATTTTTACACTCATAAATAGTAAAGGCAGCTCATACCAATGGAAGGGGTCCCTTTCACCCTCACTTCTGGGACACCAGAGGCAGTGTGCCGGCCGGGGGGAGCAGGGCAAGGCAGGAGGACCAGGAGTTGCCGCAACACCGAGGCTCGGGGCTGCGCGGGGCACACAGAGGCAGCAGCAGAGCAGGCTGCTCGGAGAATCCGGCCTCTCCTCCGGCAGCGAGAGCTGCTTTTCCTGGCCCTCGTGCCCAGGGACAAGGCTGGGAGGGTTGGCATTAGCCATGCAGGGGAGGGTCGTGGCGGGGGGAAATCAGGCTTTCAATCAACATACAGAATTTCTTCTACGGGCTGCCACACTGGCGGTGCTGGCGATGCTCTGTATTCAGCAGCTGGAACATCGATCTGAAGCAGCAGGAACCAGCCTTCTTCTGTACGGGTGCGCGGTACTGCTCCTTGTCTAGCTGGGCACGTGGTCGGAGCTGCTAATGAAGAAGTGAGGCACCTCTTAATAGGGATGTGGTGCCGATAGATGTTCACTGTTGTGGAAAACCAGTCAAAGTGTAGTTGAATTGCTTGCACTGCACTGGGCTGCAGAGATAGCTGCCTCTCCAGCACAGCGGGATTTCCCTCAAACATGCAAATATTGGTGGAGGTTAAGTCTAAATTCAGATATTAAGAACTCTGTATGGTTTGGGTTACTTTGTAAAGCATTTTCTTAATGCACCTCCACCAGGTTCTTTTCTTGGGTCAGATGATTTTCTAGCCAAGCCCAGGATGGGACCGCTGGAGAGCTTGATGGGTCTTCAAAGATCCTGAAGATGGTCGTTCAGTTCGGAAAAGCCCCAACACGACCATGAACTGGTGCCTCAGGCCTGGCTGCCTCCAGCAGTCCCTTTCCCTGAAGGTGACCTTGGCTTTGACCCGGGCCCCAGACCAGCGCAGTCAGGCAGCCGTGGATCCCCTAAGCTGTCCATAGTGGATCCCCTAAGCTGTCTGTCCGTAGTGGATCCCCTAAGCTGTCTGTCCGTAGCACCACGTACTCCAGGACTGCTCTACCCTGACCAGTTCTCCAGCTGAGGACTCAGCGAGCCCAAATACCAGGCGGGTGGGCGCGAGGAGGTGACGAGGCAGGAGCATGCAGGTAGAAGACAAGGAGTAGTTCCGCCTTCCCGCAAAGCGGTTCACAGGGAAGGCGTGAGATCTGTGACCGCTGTGTTGCGGCCATCCTGGGAAGAAGGCGATGCTGGCCTTGCAGAGGGGCGGCCAGGTGGGTCAGGGCCATCCCTGGCTGAGGGAGGGTTAGGCAGAGGCTCAGTACGTGTCCTGGGGGAATGGAGTCAGCCGCAGCCTTGTGGCATCCTCATATCCGAAAGAAAAGCCCGGTAGGACGGCCTCTCCTCCCTCACCAAAGCGAGGGACTGCGACAGGCTCGTCTGTGCCGGCTGGAGGCAGCAGTTACCTGACACGCTGCTCAGACGATGCCTGCGTCACCGAGGACGAGTCCCAAACCGACAAATACGAGGGTCTTGTAACGAGCACAGAAGAGCCCTGAGGGTCTTGTAACGAGCACAGAAGAGCCCCGCCAACTGCCAGCTGATTATCCACGTCTGTACCCGAACGCTTTTCCTGACTGGCGCAGGTATTCGCAGATTAGTGCCGCCCTACGCTGGCCTGGAAAAACGCTTATACTGATCGAACGCTAACCAGACATCTCCGTATATACACAAGCGAGGGTGGCACCGGGTGCTCCCAGCACTGCTAGTACGTGTAGCCTTTGCTGTAAAGCTGTGGGGGGAGGTTCCCAAGGTCCGGCAGGTAAGTGGCGTTCTCATCCAGGTGAGAAAGAGGCACTGTGTCCTCCTCACTGATCTGCCGGTCGAACTCTGCCTTCAGCGTTGGCCGCTGGTTGTCGGGGAAGGCCAGGGAGAACAAGGCTTCGGGCTCACACACAAACTTGTACACGTAGCGCTCTCCGGCCACCTGCGGGGAAGACGAGAGATGAATGCTGCAGGCGCACGGGCAATGCTCCTCGGCAGTGGAGAAAGCTTGCAAAAGCATCTGGCTGCTCCAGCCCATTGCCCTGAGACACGGCGGAGTTGTAAACTTCTTGTGCCGTGCTCCTGCATCTCCGCTGCTCTGGTCTCCCCGGGAACAGCTCCTGGGAAATGGGATGCTGCCACTGACTCTTTATCCAGGTAGCAAAAGCACCAACAGTCCCTGACCAGTTGTGCTGTGACGTAATTACGCTCACAGTTACCTTCTCCAGTGCCCTGCATCTGGAAGATCCAGAAAAGACCATCCCCACCACACAGGACCAACCCCCCGGCAGCCGTTCTCTCACCAACAGCAAGTCTGGGCTGATCGTATGTCCTTGCAGCTGCATAAATTCCAACTCTCCTGACTAGAGCCATATACAGAAGAAGCATGAAATCTCGACTCTCCTTTGCTTTATTTCCCATATATTGCCTGGATTTGGCTCCTTTGCACCTTCTCATTTAAATGCTGCAAAGAGAACTTACGGGGAAAGCAAGCTCAGGACGCCCGGCTAGCTCAAGTGCATTCTGTACCTCTAAGACTTCCTGTCTCAAACAAGAGAAGCATCACTAAAGGCGTTACAAACTCCATCTGCTTTGCAAACTGACCTTCTGCATGATGCCTTTCTCATAATAGTAGCGAAGGGATCGGCTCAGCTTGTCGTAGTTCATGGCTGGACGGTTCTTTTGGATACCCCACAGCCTGGCTACCTGGAGAATAAAGCATCGCAGTGCGTGAATGCCGGTGAACCCAAGGGCAAAAGAGCATTATCCAGCTGATTCTCTTTTGAGGAACAGTACCACAAGGCATGCAAATATTTTTTAAATAATAAACCTAAATGACAATTATTTAGCGGCTTTTCCACAGGAAGAGTAGAACTCCAACTGAAGCATATTACATCACAGAGAGGCATTCTCCTGCCTGCTACAGAGCTCATTTGCTGGCACCACTTCTCACTTTCCAGTACTCTGAAAGCTTCAGGATGCTACAGGATGGCTTCATCCCATGCTACACTTCATCTTCGAGGATCAGAGGTTTACCAGGAGCCCAAGTACACGGGAACACCTCCATTGGGAGACCCATGTGCCTTTCTTCCTCCTACTACAAGATTTTCACCTTTCTCCATGAGACTCAGAAATCTGTTGTAACCATATGTCAGCCCACCAAAACAACTCATCTGTGCTGAAAGTGCCCGTAAAGGTTGATATGTAGCAAGAACAGTGCTAAATGAAGCTCTAATTGGAGCAAGATGTGAACAGACATTACAGACACATCTCCCAGATATTGGCAGCTATCATTGGGTTTTTTGGAAGATGGCAGCATTAGAAATTACACCTTAGTTAATATTGCTTGGATATAAAAATATATTTAGACTAGGACATAGTTTTTTCCAGATTTTTATGAAAACTGTGATCAGCAGGGTTCAAAACTCCAAACCTCAATGTCAGCCTCAAGTCTGGAGCGTGATATGACAGCACAAGCCACTGGAGACTTGAGACTGAAGTGTCTAGGGAAGTGGAGGCAGTGAGTAATTCAACTCGCTGCGTTGCTGAGACTCTAAACTTACAAGCAGCCTTTCTTAAACCCGATATTTGTGTCACCCAAGTGTTTTGACCTCTTCTAAAAACCTTGGCTTGCTGCAGGCTCTAGTGGGTACCACTGTAGGCAGGAGCCTTGACAAGGGAAAGCCTCTTGGGGATTTGCAGCCTCAGAAACATTGGCTGCTGCCCCTGAGCCTGTAGAGAAGCTGAAAGGTTTCACCTCTTCTGGCTCAATGAGCTTGAACTCCATCCCTCTACCAGTCCAGGCAATGAAGTGGGAATTAGTTGGATCGTCCAATAAAGCCACAAGAAATTGCCAGAGCTGGAGAGATCCCCGTCTCTGGTATGGAGGTCCTTCCCGGTATCCTCCAGCTTCCTGCTTGATGTCTCCTGCTGAGAAGAACAAACAAGGTGTTTCTAAGGGTAACAGCGCAAAAACAATTGCAAAAGAAGAGCACGTTTCACAAATGTTTACCTGGAATGTTTCCATTCACATAAAACAGAGGGGCCAATTCACCAGCAGCTCTTCCAGGAGGAGCTCTGATGAACCTCACAATTAAGCTACTTATGCTAGAAGGTCTGTTTGCTGCTAAAAAAGCTCTAGAGCTGGGATACCACAAAGCCAGGTATGAACCACAGCTAGGACACCTGCAGGCACACAGTTTAACAAGCTACGTAGACAGTGGTCAAGCGGCTAGCAAAGATACTGGATAGCCCTATCTTACACCCAGACTGGAAGCCATTCTTTGTCTGACCTTCAAATTTTTCTGGAACAACACAGACATCGTCAGTAAAGGATCTCATCTGCTTGTCATAGCTGCAGCCTGAAAGAGAAAGCAAGGTATGCAGTCATAGACCAAGACAGGGTAGTGCTAGAGAACAATACAACGGAGGGAAAAGACGACAGTCGCTGAGCTTCTTACCTAACGTATCTTCGGTATTTGAATGGCTTGGATAGCTCTCAGCATTTATGTACATGGAAGGACATCCGGGAACATCTACAGAACAATTAACAAAAAGTCATTTAATTAAAAAGCAGAGGAGGCAGAATGATCTTGCTCTCCAGAGGTGAACAGGTAAGTGCAGCTGTGTAACCAATGTCCTCTTAGGGCCCTCCTAAAGGGCTAGCGGCAGACGGGTAACTTTTTACATCCCAGCCATCCCCTCACAACTTCGTCTTCATCGTGCTTCCGATCATGAATTACACGAGTAAGATTTTGCGGGACTATCGCATGACTTCCTTCAGCGTAGCCAGCGCAGCCAGTGAGTCACCTACCCGCCACTCAGCACAAAACCTTGGACAAGGGGCTAAATTTGTACGACACCCTCCCTCATCTTGGGTTGAGATAACTATACATTCCACTCCTGTTTTCACGGGAGAGAAGGCATTACGTTTTTCCAGGGTTACTCTGATGATGTTAATGGAGAGCAGCAGTGGCTGAATGTTTGCCACAGACAGTGTCTCACCAATCACTTCAGATGTCCTAAGTCTCCCTGGCTTTTTCACGTCATGATAGGGGATGCTCACAAACAGTTGAGAAAATATAAATAATCTGAGTTTGGAAACAAGCAGAAAATCTTTTCACGATCTCTGTGCAGCATATACCATTGCCTGGGCACTGCAATTTATATCTTCTGTATTTTGTGTCTTCTGAATCAAACCTATTTTCCATCCACAGCTGAAATGGAAGCTGTAACTGGGAGCTTCGGAAAGATTTACCTTAGGTTTCCTCCTGCGTATAGCCATTGCTTTCAGCAGACATTTTGCTGATGCTAAGGGCAGAAGGGTACTCTGAGCTGACAGACTGTGTGTTATTACGATCGTAAACTACTCTCAAAAAAAAGCGTTCTTCTGGGTTTGCACATTTTCTTCCCCTGACTGGACAGAAGGACCCATTGAAAGTGTAATGTCAGCGTAGCCACAGTGGTGGATTCTATACCCTCGCAGGAGCTTTTTATTTATGAATTTATTTCTGCTAAAGGAAACAATTCAAAATGTCCATTAAAATACCAGGAAACCAGAAATAACATTCTCTCTAGAAGAGAGCATTGTGGTGTCAGGGTAGCAAGTCTTTGGACAGGTCTGCTGAAAAAAATAAGATTTATCCCTTGTGGAAATTTAGGAGGATTACCTGATTGATCTGGTATCTAGAGACCTATTTTTGGGAAGATAGACTTTTTTTTCCCTCTCGTGAGCCTCTGAAATCTCTGCTCTCTGCTCTGGGTCCCCTGTTTCTACGGGAAAGGTGGAGGTTGACGCTACAGGAGACACAGAGCAGCACACCGGGACTGAGCCGAGCCTTCCCAGACCCTGCTCTGCGCTCGTGCCTGTCCTTGGAACTGGCCGGTTTATTGTTAGCCACCCAAGTCTCTTTAGACTGTTTTAGTTTTAGACTTTTTAGATCTGTTTGTCCAAATGAAGCTGGTTTATCTTGCACGCTAAGCTCCAAACTGGGGCAGCAGCTCTCTCTGTGACCTGCTGCAGCGAATTTCCGAGCGTCAGCGGCGGGGGAGAGACCTCAGCGGGGAAAGCTGACACCCACCAGCTGGGCTGGGAGAGCTGCATCTTTGCCTCCATTTTGTAAATTCAATTCTTCTGCCTCCAGCCAGGGAGAAGGCACGGGGCCAGACAGAGCCCTGAGCTGCAGCTCCGCGTTGTGCGGTGCAATCCCTGCGCCCGCAGCTTTCCTCTGCAGGCGCTCGCACGTCCCCTCCTGCTGCAGGGATTCGAGGCAGTTTTTAAGTACAAGATCCAAGATATTTGATTCCTTCCTTTCTGCTGCCATTTAAAGAATGTTTTTCAGTATAATTTCTTCAAAGCTGACCTCACTCCTCTCTCTTTCCACAACCCAGCAGCTCATATATCCCCCCGAAGACAAAAACTCCCCGTGAAACAGGGAACATCCTTCTCTCCATTTCTGATTGTGTGAGTGGGCTAATTATGAATTTTGAGAGTCTCCCCAGGGCTACTTATTCCCTCAGAAAAAAATGCACGCCTTTAATTTAGTTTGAATGAGTTTGACATCACCGTCTTGCTCCTATATCCTGTTGGAGCTTTCCATTATCTACCTGAAAGTCCTTCTCAGAACGCAGTACGGAAGGTAAAGTCCCACCCTTCTCTCGGATGCAGTAAACACAACTGTTTTTCTTCTACACAGCCAGTTTCCCAGACCACATGTACTCCTGAAGGTGAGGTAGTACTGTTTCAAAGCCCAAAGCCCACCGCTTACGGATGTTTACCCAGGAGGTTGCTCACCCCCACCGATGCGTTTGATGCAGTCAGAAAGAAATGGTTCTGCCTACCTGAGTCGTACACGTAGTCAGAAAGGGCGAGTTCTGCCTACCTGAGTCGTACACGTAGTCCACCTGCTCCTGCTTGATCACCACGGCCGCAGGGTACCGATGGCTGCTGCCTGCCCGGCTGGCTTGCTCATACCGTGGGTCGTGGTACTCCTGTTTGAAGCCCTGATGAGGGTACTGGAGGCACGGCTCGGACATCTGGCGCTGGTAGGCAATGGGGTCTTCCTGGGCCATGCCCTGGGAGGAGGGGAAGGAACGGCACATCTCCGCAGGCGGCTGGTACGCAGAGCTGGAAGAGGGCAGAGGACACGGCATGGCTGCTTTCTTGGCCCCCTGATCTCAGCCTTGGCGCGGGGCTGGGTGAGGGACAGGAACCTCCTCGGCCTCAGCCTGTCACTAGGGCTGTAGGAGCTGCACGTTCGCTGGGGCGGGGGACCCTGGCGAAAGTTGTTTCCAAAGCTAACTACGCGGCCCATCGTCCACAGCATCTGATGGGCTTAAAGGTTACAGACTCCTTCAAACCCTAGGCAGCAGTGGTGAGTCCCAGGTGCTTCGGATGGGGGGGGATCCTGTGATGGCTGGAAACTGAGCGCTCTAATCTGGATGCTGTGGCCCCTCCTCCCTGAAGCACCAAGGAGGACAATCCTGCTCGCAGTAGCTGCCTCCTCCTGGCAGCGACTCACCTTTTTTCGTTGAGGTATCCACGGCTGGATGTGGGGTGGGGTGGCCCCGCGGGGCTCAGGAAGCTCCTGTCCTGTCTAGGGAACTGTTGGAGCGGTGACTGTATCGGGGTTCCTGGGTTGGGGGACTTGATTCCAACTTGTCTGGGTTGATCATAGGCACTGGGACAGTCAAACAGATATTGGAGCATTACAGTTCTCCGAGGAGGACTTGTGGCAGCACCTGGGGAGAACGCGTCACAGGCAGACACGCTGTCCCTCCGCGCAGCCACCTACGCCAAAAACCTCCTTCCTTTCTGGTTATGGGTTGCCCCCACGCACGACAGCAGTAGCCCTCCGAGCAGAAAACCGGAGAAGGTGTCTGTGCTGAGGAAGCTGTTCTATAACTCGGGCAAATAGCTGGGACTGTGGGCAATGGTGTCAGGGACCTCCTTGAGGGACAGATTTTGGAAAGCAATGGGGAGTGAGACCCGTGACAGACATCAAGACTGCTCTTAGCACCAGGACGGCCGAGGAACAGTGCTAGGGAGAAGAAAAAAACAGAGGCAAGCCCAGACCTACTCTACACAAGCGGGAAGCTACCCCGTGCAATAACCGGCAGCCTGAGCCTGCAGCAGGAGCTGACCCACTGGTCCGTTCGCATCGCAGCGCACGCTGCCCTTACCCGGCAGGCAGACCAGGTTGTGGTCAGAACACGTCGTTATCGGATAACGCGGTAGCTCCTGTCCCTCCCCTGCGTAAGCTGTGTTACCTGGCGTAAAGGCACTGCTCGCCATTGCGGTACTGGAACGGCTGCTTGTGGTTGCAGGACAGCGTGGGGTCCGAGGAGGGACTCTGCGGCTCCTTCTTAATCTTAGCAGGAGGACTGTGGAAAGCTACTGGGGGAGAGAAACGAGAGATCAAGTTGAAGTTTTTCTTTGTGGAGCGAGATTTTTATCAGCCAGTAAAAAGCCAGTTGAGATGCCATCACCTTGTCCTCGTTCAGCTGGCTCTGCGGGAAACAAAATTCCAACACGCGCGGCTGTTCGCTGGACTTTCCTGAGCCCTGCCCTCGGTTTAGTAGGGCTTGTATGATACATCAGCCTTTAGAGAGCAAATCTTAACATGCTCTGTGATAACCCAGAGCACTTTGAAAAGGATTTAGAGGAGGTATTATTTCCTGAGCTGTTCAGGGCTGCGACAGACGTTTGCTGTTACGTCAACACATAAAAGCAAATTTTGATTTGCATCATGCAAAAATGCTCTTGCATTGACACACCCGGTAAGCATATCTCATGAGTAGCATTACCACGTAGCGTTAAATGATAACGCACTAATGTAGGACAATAAATGTAAGGTTTTTGTAGACAGAGCTACAAAAGCTGAAGGTTTTCTGTAGGAAAATACATATTGCATAGTATTACAGGCTGTCACCGGGCTAACTTGCTCAGAGACACCTTGAACAAGTCACGTCTCCAGAAGCACCTAACCAATTTAGATAGCTAAAATTCCTTTTCCAAAGGAACTGCATCCGTGTTAAAGCCCAGTACAAAACAGAAGGCTGACTTCCGAGTCCTTGCTGTCACTCTAATACACCTCAACCTTGGAAGAGCAGCTTGCAGTCCTCTCAGCAGCCTTCCTTTGAAGTATCTAATGTCATTAATTGTATCAGGTTTATACTTTAGCACTCAGGAAAAAGGCTTTCTACAGGGTACTCGTCATTCCATGCTGGCACCCAGCAGCTACCGGTATGATTTCCAAATGCAGGTTTTCCCTTTGTTGAATCTCTTCTATGCTAACAGTCCGACATCCCTAAACATGGGATTGAGGGAATCTCGTAACTGCTCTGCTCTTCCGAAACACCAGTGACAGTCCAGGAAAAAAGTAAACCGGTTCCTTCACATTTTCAGCCCGCTGGTCTGTGGTCATGGCCTGATGCAGACGAGGAGGGATATTTCTGGGCTGGTTAGAATTTCACAAATAACAAGCGTGGGTTGCAGTTTATAGCACCAGGAAGCGGGATATGGGTATTGTAACTTCTTACGCTTAATAAAATCCAACAGGGAGCAAAACTTCCTTCGCTAGTTCCTCAGAAAAGCTTATCCTGGCTGAAGGACGTGGTAAGCATCTTCCACCTTTGCTGCTGGGCTCTGTTGCTGCTGTTGGAGGTCACTGGCACTTAGGAAGGAAAGAAAAGTAACCCCAGAAAGGTCCGTAGGTCTAGGCTTGTTTTTCAAATACAGGAAAGCTCTGCCCTCCAAATCACAACTCTAAGCTTTTAATAAGGCTAGCTCCAGTCCTCCTCTGCCTCCTCCCACCTCTTCAAGCTGAGACGATGCTGCTTACAAAGGTTGGGATGTTCAGAGCTGTGGTTGCAGGTTTAAGGATGGAGAGTAACATCTTGATTTGTGAAGATCTCATATTTTTGCTGAGTTTATTTCAGGACTGACCCGAACTGTATGTGCACCAGCCATCTTCGAGCTAGTTCTCCCTCACGTAAAGGATTGATTGTCCCTTCAGAAGTGCGGCAGCAAGCAGCTATCCAAAGGGCTGGAGAAAGGGCCGCTGCTGTCTGGATATTAAGGCCACTTTCCATTGCGAACACCCCTCCCCAAAATTAGTTTTCTCAGCAAGGCAGGGGAGTGGGGGAACCCCAAACCTGACTCCTTTTACCTGCCTTCAGTTTCAGCCTACACCAGAAAAGCCCATCTTTACGTCACGCCAGCACCCAAAGGGACCCAACCCGCTTGACGGAACCAATATAGAGAAATAAATCCATAAGAAACCAGAGCCTCCTATTGTTTCTGGCTCCAACTCCATCTCAGGGACAACTGGCTCCCGCAGCCCGTCCCGGAGCTGCCATCAATCGTCGCAGAGTTCACAAACGGGTCTTGGCTCCGTCCACGCTGACGGTGGGAGGGGGTGCGCTGACCCAGCGGGTCTGTCCCACACCTGGGATGGATTCAGCATCCCAAGCAGGACACTCCTGCATCTGGGCAAACACCCCAGGCCCAGGGAAGCGTTAAAATAAAAAAGGGTCTTTCTATGCTTGAGGCATCCATTTCCCTTCTGTCCGCAGCAGCTCTTTTCAATGTATGGAGTAAACAAATATATAGAAGCCATCTAAAAATGCTGATGGGTCGGCCGGGTCTTGGAGGGGGGAATGAAACTGCTCTGTGCGGTTCACTGAACGCCGTTGAAGATTCAAGAAGCTAGATGTGCCAGGAGCAGCCAATTCTTTCTGGCCCCTGATAGCTGGAACGGGCTATCGCATTACAACCAGCTCAGTCAGTCGGTCATTCAGCCCTCTCCTCCGTTCTAGGTCAACAAGAGGAAGAAATAAGATATGGGACTCAGAGAACAAGCCCGGCAGTGCTGCAGGGCCAAGTCCAGGGGAAGGAGGTAGGCAAGAATAACCGGTAAAAATGCTTCATTTTAGTTTTCATGGGGACAACCGCCCTGGGCAGGGAGGGGTATCGGCATAGGAAGGGCACCAAAGTTGGCTGCACCAGCTTTAAATGGACATCTCGACCTTCAGCCGCCAGACATCTATACGTTCAGGGAATGGCGAGACATCTTCTCGTAGCCTTGCCGTGCCTGTCAAACGTCAGGCTCCGGGTTCCCGCGGCTGCTTGCAGCACAGAGCTGTTCCGAACGGTCCGTATTCACTTTGGGCAAGCGGTCTCAGCCCAGCAGCACCTTCCAGATGAAACGGTGACGTGCTGGGGGGACCAGGAGGCTCAACGTGAGAAAAGCAGAACGAGTTGTCACGGCCGTTGTGCGGGAGGTTCCTACACGCACTCTTGTACCTGTGCGACATTCAGCTCCGTTGTAAGGTGCTTTGAGCAGCTCTCAGGGCAAACCTTTGCGGTGCAGTCTGTACGCTCCCGCGCAAACGCAGGCAATCTGTTCGGGGGACAGTTCCTACGAACAGGTAGCGAGCGTATCTCTGCCGGGATGCTGTGCCAGCAGACGGGAGGAGTAAAAGCACAGGTTTTACCTTTGATTGTGACAGCAATGCCTCTTCTCAGCCGTTCGGGGTTACCTGTTCACACATGCACCAACTAAACCACACATCTGTTGAAACCACTCTGCAAAAGGCACTGTGGTAGTTACCCCCCCACAAAGATACTTTTGCATTGTCCAGAGGAGAAGAGTTAACTTGTTTGGGTTTTTTTTGTTTTGTTTTGTTCTTTTTTTTTCTTTTTTGTCACCATCACAGCAATGCAGGAATAAAACGAGTACTTTAGCCTCAATGTCTGTGTGCTGCATTTAGGTATCTGCTTGGTTTAAGCGTATCCTGCCCTTCACCCCGAGATGTGCCATCACCCCCATGCTACTTACAGTTTTCTGAATGAAAGTCAGGCACAAATTGCTCATCGCTGTCTGGAACCTGAGCTGCCGCAGGGGAGGGGGGGAGGAAAGGAGAGAGAGAGGAAAATTAGATTTGGCACTTTGTATGGTATAATTAACAGCAAGACAGAAATAAGTCTACGCAGGAAAGATCTGAGCTTTCTGTTGGGATGCACTTTAGTGACTAAGGATAGTTTTTCCCTTTGGGATTAATGAACACAGTTCTTCTGCCTGCGGATTTACCCCTTAACAGCCTGCCAGTTTCTTTCTCCCTTAGCTTGGAAATAAGAACAGCAAGGGTTTTTTTAGCTCAGGGTTCACAGTTTTGGTTAGAAACATAAGATGCAGGGATTTTTTAAGCATTTAGTATAGAAAAAAAATCCCTCCCAACTGATACATTTGGAAAGGCTACGCCAGTGATGAGCAGAACAGGAAACATCTATGCCTTCATACGGGACCTTTTCAGTAGCTCCAGAAGCAGTAGATACTTGGCGCTAGTGGAATAGGCTACAATTTGTACATCAGCGGAGGAGAATACTTCAGAAGAAAAAAAAAGATAAAACTATCCGGTAGCAGGAGAGGGAAACTGTTAGCAGTGCCTTGCACGTGGGTGTGACTTCACAAATGGGAAATGTAAGAGGAGGTGCTGGTGTCGTCAGAGAGAACCGGACAGCAAACAGCTGCTCTTTCCCCAGAAATCAGCCCGGGAAAGTTTCCTTTAGGCATCTGCCCTGCGGACAGCATCCTTAGTACGACTCCAACGCCAACAGCATCTGAGTCTTTCAAAGATGGTCTAACAAAGAGCTGAAAATCCGCAGAGGCCTCATTCACCTTGGAACAGCCACCCTCACTGGAACGAGATGGTGCTGAAGGTGGGAAGCAGCGAAACAGTTAACGACGTGAGCATCGTTAAGAAGCTTCAGGCTCAACGGGTGAGGCTCGCTGCATTTGTCTGCTGACTAGAAAAATCAGCTTTAGAAGTTGGTGCCACTTCATAACTCGAGGGGTCATGTTTATTCGGATTTACGTGAACAACTGGACTTTGCAAAAGCTGTAAAGCCCACGCGGATGGAGTTTCCCGCAGCTTCCACACCGGAGGCACCTGAAGAGCCCTTCACTACGTACTTCACAGTACGTTTCATTGCTTCCTGCGGTAAATACTTATTTTAAATGAAAACTTAAAAGAGCAGAACTCTTCCTGCGATGCCTAGGAAAGATGTAACGGTGGTTGGAAGCTGGTAGCTGGCAAAGACTGGCAGCTCTGCTGACCCTTATGGCATCATTTGTGCCAGCTCCTCGTCTGCCTGTACAGAGCTGCCTGCCTGTTCTGAGCTCCTGCTTCCATCATTCCGGTCACGGATCACCCACCACAGTGCGGCCTTGGCCCATACCTCAGTTCCACTGAAGCCTTTGCAAAATACATAATAAAACAGCGAAATGACACATGAAATGAAAGAATTTTATCGTCTTTCTTCACCTGTAGGTTGACTCAGCAAGGCACATAGACGTGTCCTTGAGAGATTATTCCAACATACAAAAATCCAACGTTCTAACGGTCCGTAGTGCTATTATACGAGAATTCCTGGGTTGAAACAGCGTATATGTAATGAGTGCTTTTCTGATTTCAAAGGTATCGGCTACACACCGTCTCCTCTAGCTCCTGCTTCCCTTACTTGCCGAGAAAAGCTTTACCCAACGTTGCCCTCGCACATTCACAGCGGGAACGAGTCATTCAAAGTTTTCCAGCCGTAACTATAACTGTGCACGCTTGCCCCATTCTACAAGACGGTTTGTGCCTATCTTTCCTTTGCAAGAGCTATAGAAGCAAGAGAGACCAGTACTCTGGGACAGCCTGCGCAGTCTAGAGCGTACGGCCTTGTCGAAGCACATCTCACAATCACGTCAGCCATAGGACACCCAAGCAAGCGATCCGACCTGGCTTTCTCCCTGACAGCAGCATCTGTACTTATTTATAAATGCCTTTGCATTCTTCCCTACCACAGAAAGAAAAGAAAGCAAGAGAGGCACACCATCCTGATGTCAGGAATGCATTACTGATCAGAATTTAGCCTGTATTTTAACACACAGCTATTTTTTCTCTGTTACGCAGAGCCTAGCTCAGATATGGCCTCAGTCCACCTCCTGAGCAGGCCTTTACCCAGAGACAGCGACTAATGTGGTAAATTCAGGTCTGGCAAAGAACGAAACTTTTGGGTGTGCGCTGGGAGAAACTGTGGGGACAACCTTAACCACGGCAAGCACAGGTTGTGTTAGAATTGTGTTGCGTTCTTCCATATATCAATCTGTCTCTGACATAAACCCCGAGAAAACGGTACTCCTTCCAAGCTATGAAGATATTCCAGAGCAAGAATAATGCTGGCACTAGGTACCAGTTCATAAATATAGACCATAATAACACCTCAAATTCAACTGTTCACACCCAAAGAGTAAAGAAAAATATCTAGCAGGAATTACTACATATTGCCAACTCAAAGGATTGAAAGCATCGGAGGCCTCGTACAGATGATGAGCAAACAAAATACAATGGAGTCAAACAGGTCCCTAGTCGAGGTCGTAGTTCTGAGCGTATCAAGATTCATATTAGCACGTTCTTCTCCAGAACCACGCAAATTAGAAAATTTTGTTTTTAAAGGAAAGGTCGTGTTGCCATATTACCTGCGGCACTGCAAAAATGCCACACTTCTAACAATTACCTTTACGTCCCTTGTACTGCAGGGGAGGGAGAGCTTGCTGCAGATTGTGAGCTCCCAAAATCTCTCACCAGCTTGCGGAAGGAAATGCTGCTGGTGGTACATAACGGACAAACCTCGAGTTTTTGTTATTGCAGAATGGCCAGAAGATTGCGCTCCCCAAGCTGAGTGATGTACTCAAAGGAAAGGGACATGAGGAATGGGAGCCCACTAATCTCGGTCACTTGAAGCTGAGCTAAACAAGAGATGCCAAAAATAAACCTTAGGGAATAACAGCGCATTAACAACAGGCGGTGGATTAGAATGGAACGAGCCAAACTCTTTGCACTGCAATCACTGGTCCTTAAAATAACCTGTATGACAACAAACTGTAAATATAGGTGATAAAAGGTGGGGGGAGAAAAAAAAACACAACCCAGAAACCCACCACCCTACAAAATTAATCTTTAAAAGACAACATTGTAATAGAATAAATAACGGTAAGCACATTGTACGAGCCGAGTTTGATTTCACGGCCTCCTGCCTTGAGGCTGCTGCTGTCTATCGCGTTGCTGACAATCTGGCTGAGAGAATTACGGACCAAAAGCAACAGGCCACAGAAAAGATGGGAAACGAAGGGCACTGCAGGAGCGAGAGCATGCAGCCTTGCTGCTGGACCGCGCTGCTTGCGGGCAGCTACAGTCCTGTGCCTGTAAACCCAAGCCCAGGTTTATTTTCGCCGCTCGGACTGCGTGCATCAACCCGTGCCTCAGCATCTCCCACCCTGCTGTCGAGAGCTGGAGCACCAGAACCAAAGCTTCCTGACAAAGGAGAAATAAAAAAGAAATAAAGACAAAGGAGAAATAAAAAATCGCATCTATCCCCTCCTTGCCGTCAGCACAGACAGCTCTCTGTCCAACTTTTCCCCAGGGAAGGTTTTTTTTTGTTTTGTTTGGTTTGGTTGTTTCTCTGAATGACAAATCACTTTTAATAAGTTATTTGGTTTGAAATTAATTCCATACAGTTATCAACTGCCGGCTTCACATCATTGCGTTCTGACAGATTCTGGTAAAAATGGTATAGAGGAAAATTTTAGATTTTTAGTAACAAGACCTAGGTTTTTTCAGCATCTGTTTCTTTTAAGAGTTCTCTCTATGCGGACATTACTCTTTTACCCTGCCAAGGAGGAATCAGGTGTTTATGGACACTATTAAAAATATTCTAAAAAGTTAACAACAAGATACCCCTGTGAATGAAACCACACAAATATATATATTGACACATACACACACACACACGTATATGTGGTTTAAATTTTTTTAACAGTTTTCATATGGCTGTTTGATTGTTGTGAATTTGTATTTCCAGTTTGCTTCCTTCCTAGGTTTGTTTTTCTTTTATTTCAAAAGTAACACCAAGAACTGTAAATAAAATCATAAAATAGCTGAATTTCTTAACTAAATGTGGTAGAGACAGAGAATAAATAACACATTTCATATTTTCACTTTCTTTTCTTTTTCTTCTTTCATTGTTTAGGAAGGTACTCCTAAGTTTTCAGTTGCCTTCATCTCATGAACAAATGCTAACATATAGACATGTACAAGACATTAATGAAAAAAATTTATTTTCCTCACTCAGGAAAATCATTGGATGTACTGGTCAATACAGAAAAACAAACAATAGCTTGCTTTGGAGGGCAACTTTTCTTGTTAAAAGTCTGGAAATGGAGTCACCCCGGGAGAAAATTTTCCTATATACGCGGTCTGAAAATATAAGCTAGAATATATCCATCAAATTTCCCAAAGATTTCACCTGGGCTCCGACTAGGTGCTACGAACTATTAAAAAAAAAGAAAAAGAAAAAGAAAAAGAAAATATCTGCCTATATTCTAAAAAAAACATGCAATAAGGTTTGCATTATCATTTACTAATGATGTCCAACAGCAGATTCCCTCTTTCTATACAGCGCTACGAGACCATGTGTGACCTTCGTGCCAACGCTCTGCTACCGACAGACATATCGGAGAGATTCTGTGCAAATTCTTTAGATTAGTGAGCTAAAAATAATATCAAACATTAGAAAACCTAAAGCTGAAAGTCTACCAGAAATCAATTCTGAGGCAAACTTATCTTATTGGCAGCTCAAGGGTTTTGAAGATTTAGGAGAAACCAGTCTGAAGCATGTGTGCGCATTCAGCGGATCTATTAGATGACCGGCAATTAATACCTATTTTTCTGCTCTGATGTAAGTTAGAGGAGTGTTTCAGTCCTGGAACAGCCTCCAGGTAATTTCTCTTTCATCCTTACAATCCTCACACTCCTGAAAAGTGCCTGATCCATATAATTTTGAAATGAATATAAATAATTTGATTTTTTTTCCCCCTCCTTTAATAATCTTACTTAGTTGGCAAATACCTTTTTGGAGGCTTAAAAAAAAGCTCTAACAAACCCAAACCAACAACCCCAAGACCTGTTTGACAGGATTGTCCTTCACTCGTGGTAAAATCAGAGGAAATAACCCTGCTCAAAATGCCAACGCATGTTTTTATATTATTAGTGTTAAATATTTGTTAAGTACCTACATCACAGTAAGTACTTTTACATTTATCAAGAGTCTGTGTCAAGGATAAGTTGTTAATTTTCTAGAAAGTGGATCATTTGTAGAACTGGAATTAGAGCAAATTCACCCCACTGTTTAAAACTAGTTTCACTCAGAGTTAACGGGGCTCCCTGGGATTTTAAGTTTTCTCTTTCCTGAAGTCAAACCAATTTAGACACCAAAGTGAGCAGTGTATAAATTCCAGGAAGGTCCCTGCCAAGAATTATCTTTAAAAAGAAACAAACAAACAAGAGAAGCACTTTGTTCCCCGAATTAAAAGAACAGTTTATTATTTGTTTAAGAAAATATCGATGTTCTGGCAACCAGTAAAGATAAGCGATAAATTAGCAAAAAAACCGAACCAGCTACAAGTAGCCTGAAACTACAATTGTAAGCAGGAAAGAGGGCCAAGTGCCAAGTTCCATTCAGAAGCAAATCCCCAGCACAACAGCCTGATTCACGGGTCTTCATTTACACGAGCCAGAGGTTGGCGAGTCTGGAAAACCCCCACGGCACCGTTCGGAGCCCGGCGGAACAAAGCAAAGGAGCGGCACGACCGAACGGCAGCAGCCGAACCGAACAACGCGGAGCGGTGGGAAGGAGCCTACCTTCTGCCAGCCAAGTCTCCTGGAACTGCCTCAAGTCCTGGAAGAGGTCTGCGTGGAAAGTGAGAGCTTTCCTCAGTGCAGCGCTGGGGAGGGACCGCGGGATGCTCCAGCGCCGGAGGTGCCGGGCGGAACGAGGAGGTGGGGGCGGAGGAGAGGGGGGAGGACCTGGTGGTCCCTGCCCAGAAACCATCCCCATCCCCATCC
>VXBL01003988.1:955990-1021415 GCA_013400195.1 Aramus guarauna | reverse complement strand
CCCCCCAAATTCCTAGAGTAGATTCAGGTTGTCGCATCTTTTGTTTGTCAAAGGAATTTACTAGCAGTAAAAGGCTGGAAAGCTTGAATCCCAGCGCTGAGAATGTTAGAAAGCAAACAGACCCATGAAACTAAATTGGTAAATTTTTCATTTAAAGTACCTCTTGATTTTGGGTCAATTTCCAGAGACTTAAGAAAAGAATATTTTAGTTTCAATTAGCTGGGTTTGACATTAATATAAACGGATGTATTGTTCCTTTTGTCTCTAGAAAACATTCTGCCTCCACCCAGTAGGATTCAGTAGGTTACCTCTGGGTTGTAGTACCCAGGCAATAATTAGTGATAAAGAGAAAATAAGTATAACATTCACAAAACCAGAAAAATATTTTTCCTCTGCTGGTCTGGGCAACTTAGTCCAATTATTTGACACATTTCACTTATATTACGAGCTCTTAGGCTGGAAATGAAAAGCACGTCCTACGTTGCCTTAAAAGCAAAGAAATCATTAAGCAACAGCACAAGAGCTGCAGTAATAGGACGGGGCACTCGTTATCACGGCAGGGCTGATCTTGATGGTGAGTTAAGTATCGCAAGGTGAAACTGGTGCTGCTGCTCAGGAGCAAGGCCAGGCTCTGATTTATCCCTTGATGACAACGATGGCCCCAGGGGATGAATCATGCTTTAAATCAGTTTGCCTGTCTGCCTACCTTTCTCTGTGTCCTGTAGTCTCCTCAGTGATCTATATGAATCTTTCCTTCTTTCTTCATAAAATTGAAGTAGTAAAAATATTGTTGGTTAGTAATTTGGAGGATGGAAAGTTTCTAAATGGTATGAGAGAAGGCTTAGATTCCTGGGAAAACTGATGATTTCCTATCAGAAAATATTCAGGATGGGCAAAAGGTTAGTAGAAGTTACAAATGACAAATTATGGAGCTTGCTTGCTTGATGGTTTCTTCTGTGTTCCTCGTGTGCTTGTTGTACAAATACATCACACTTGTTTTCAAAGGCTGACTAATCAGATACGGGAATATGATTCTGGGGGTTCTCTTTGCAGGCTCAGCAATTAACATTCAGGTGGTTAATTACCTTCTATTATTTTGCTCTTAAAGTGCAGAGTGTGTGAGGAGTTCAGAAGTGATACACAAACCAGAGGGGAACCGCTTTTTCCTTCCGAAGCATTAGCAATATATTTGCTCCATCATTGCAATCCATGCTGCCTGAGATGTTTCTTCCCTAGGCTTAGAGCTTTTCTTAGTTCCCAACTGATTTCTGCGTCTAATCCCCCCTCCTCCTCCTCCTGTCTCCACCCCCCATGATTTAACTATTTCCATCTATTGTAGTGGTTTGAGAAAAGCCAGTCCTGAGTTTCAGGTGCATCCCCTGCAGTCTGCACCAGCTATGGTTAGTGCAAGGTAAAGCTCCTAGCGAGAGGTCCTGACACAGGCAGGAACAAATGGCAAATGTTTTAGAAAGTGGCAAGCTGAAGGTTGAAAAAACTCTCTGGACTGTAGAATGGAGCGTGAATAGACCTGCGCTTCTGTAAGAATAATAATAATAAACAGCTGGATGAAGAGCTCAGGTTTCTTAACGTCAGCCATGAAATCAACCCAGTCGCTCTTCAATACCCTGGTGTTCCCAGGACAGGAATATCATGACCGAGGTGCTGAGAGTAGTCATCACCTATTGCTATCAGCCTTCTTTGCCTGGTAAGGTGATGCAGTACCTGAGGAAACCCCGAAATCCTGACACTGGAAACAACTGCCAAGTAGCTGTGTGCAGTTCCACCTCAACCTCGGTAATGCCAGTGTGCAGAGAAGGGGGGTGTTCCCTGAGCTCTCCCGGTCTTCTTCTTGGTGTTTCTCTGTCTCTTGCTGTCTGGCAGGTGGCAGGAAACATCAGGCTGGTTTCTTACACCATAGAGAAACAAAATGCAGGAGACTGCCAACTGAAGGAAGCGTCATTTAAAGAATGTTCCTGGAGGGAATGTCTCTGCTTATGTTTTCACGCACAGTCCAACGTACAGGCATTGCACGTGCAGGTTCTCTTGCTGTTGCTTCACTAGGGGAAAATACTTTGTCTGTGTTTCGAGCTACTTTTCTCCTGTAGCACATGATAGGGGCCTGCACTGTGACATGAAGGGTCTGAGGGTTAAGCCCGTGCAGCCTATCAGTCGCGGCTTTGTTGCATTCTGCTGTCACTGCAGCAGCTTCTGCTGTCCAGGCTATGGAATTTTCATAGAATCATAGAATCTTTAAGGCTGGAGAACACCGCCAAGATCATCAAGTCCAACCATCAACCCAATACCACCATGTCTACTAAACCATGTCCCAAAGTGCCACATCTAGATGGTTTCTGAACACCTCCAGGGATGGTGACTCCACCACCTCTCTGGGCAGCCTGTTCCAGTGCTTGACAAACCTTGCAGTGAAGAAATTTTTCCTAATACCCAATCTAAACCTCCCCGACACAACTTGAGACCATTTCCTCTTGTCCTATCGCTTGTTGCTTGGGAGAAGAGACCAACACCCACCTCACTACAACCTCCTTTCNAGTTGGCCTCGGCCCATTGATCCAGCCTGTCCAGATCCCTCTGCAGACCCTTCCTACCCTCGAGCAGATCAACACTCCCACCCAATCTGGTGTTATCTGCAAACGTAGCGAGCCTGTGCAGCTGATGAACCTGTGGGCAAAGGTGTTTGCCTCTGGGTACGTGCGACCTTCCATCCCATCTGATGGAGTGACTCAGGCCGCAATCCTAACGAGGATTTTCCAAATCAACGTATTCGGCAAGGGACTGGTAAAAGAGTGTTGTGGAGCTTAGTAGCTAACCGTCTGACACGCAACACAGAGACTCTGGAGAAAGTGGTTTTCTGTAAGTTCTTGTGAATAAAATGGCCCTTTTAGGTATTCATGCCAGCTACTTTTTATAATGTTCTGAATGAGAGAAGGCAGTTCAGGCACTTTGTCTGCAGGAAGGAAGCAATTAAATTATTAGCACTTTGAGAAATTAAATGATGTAAGTTATGGCAGAATAAGTTTAGCAAAATGCTATAATGTAAGAAAACAATTAAAAAGAGTTATATAAGGTTGGGTGGCTTCTTTATTGTGATAGAGTGAGCAGTTAATTGATTGTCATATTGCTATAATGTACCAGGGCAATTGTGAGAGCAAATAGAGAAATTTCTGCTCAGGATGTATGGAGATGTCTTCTAGGGAAATGGGAGTGAGCAGCAGCCCGCTACCCTCGATTCCTTTTCCCCGTATCCTGTGAAGAGACGTGAAGAACAGAGAAAATCTCTATCGTTCTCTTCAGCTTCCAAGGCCCGATGCTGCAAGACTACATTTAGCTTTCCTCGTGGCTGTGATGTGGGAAGCAGAAGTGCTTCAGAACTGGATCCCAGAAATGGGACAAGCACAGAAGTTGCTCTATCAGCACTGGCGATGGAGCCAGGCAGCTTTGTACTAGCGCTGCCGCCGGCGTCCTGCTCCTCGCTGAGAGTGTTCGCGAGTGTGCAAACCCTCCTGGGCTGCTAGGCAGATGTTTTGTGAAACAAGGTGGAAGGAAATGATGTCCTTTCCCACAAGGCCATTGCACTTTGTTTAGCACAAAGAGAAACATGTAGTTTCTGGCCAGGAAAGCAGCTGTATTAGAGGGAAGGAAATTAAGCTAGAAGTAGCAAGTTGCAAGTCACTTGTATTGTTGCTCTGAAGAATACATTTCTTAAAATCTTTGAGGATAACTCTGTGCTTGCTGGTACTCAGAGATTTTTACACTGTGCACAGGCAGTACCACCTCTTCTGCTTAATTTTTTAGTATGGCTCACACCTTTGCTGTGACTACTTGGGTCTTGTCACACCTTGACAAAGCTCAGAAACAAAACCAAAAATATTAAACTAATATCAGGTCCTAGATGGCATCCCCCAGGGCAGATCCGGAGCATGTGTGCACACGGGCAACTCACTACTGTGTCCCTGGGCCAGGGGACCGACCAGGAAGAGTCTTGCTTGCAACTCCACTGTTGGCTGGATCTGGGTGAGCTTTCTCAACTTCAGTCTCTCATCCGCAAAGGGGAGAGGTATGTGTATACTTAATGGACACTGGAGATACATCGTTAATTAGTGCTTGCAGAGCACTGAAGTTGACCAGAAAGGGAAAGGATTGGGTTAAATTGTGTTTCAATGAAGGTTATAATGATTATAATCATAGTAATCGCTTTTTTATAATACAGTTTGGCACCTTCATTGCTCTAATTGCAGAAATCACAGTGGCTTGTTCCTAAATGTCTCCATGTTGCCACTTAAAACAAAGGCACTGAAAGACATGTGCAGGTGAAAGACACGCACAGGCTAACACTCTGCAGAGTGTTATGGATTTGGGGAAAAGGCTGGAAGGCTGGAAGAGTCGCACAGCTTGAGAAGCATGAAGAATATGATGCTGAGAAAAGCTTGGAGGAGCTCAGAGCACGGAGCCTGCATTATTCAGGGGTCAAAAGGGAGCTGTGCCTTTTTTGTAAGGTATTTGAAGAAATGCCTGGCTTGATTACCAATTTGTGCTTCTAACGGGCATGACCTTAAGACTCCCAACTTTTCTTTCGTATAGGATAAGGCAACAGAATGAAACATTAAAAGTCAAGAGTACGAGGGGAGGGCCTCTCAATGTACTCAGCAAGCTCTGCTCTCTTTCCTTTCCTTTGCTGTACTCTCTAGTTTTCACTGTTTAAAAAAAAAAAAATCTGCCCTAAAATACTGGTTTTGTCTTGAAAGTGGTGATCTCCTGGCTCATTTTTTCTTGTGGTGCTGGCGGGTATGCAGCAATTCAGTTGGGGGACATTTGCGTGACTGTAGGGATGACCAGAGATAAACACGGAGACATTGTTGGAATAAGGTGCCACACGCAACAAGTAGGGGACTTTGTCAGCAACGCTTGGCCGTGCAGCTGACTTGCTGTACTGCAATGAAAAGACAAAAGCAACCGAGGTAGCAAGGCAGTAAAGAAGGTGTTGGTAATTACCAAGCACTCAATCAAGGCAGGAGAGAGGAACCCAGGTTTCACTGGTAGACGTACGGAGCCAGGGCACCAAAGCAAGGCGCGTAGCTGTTAGCAGGTACTAGAAACTTATCCCATTATGGTTGAAGTAACCACCAATAAAACCTAATCAATGAAATCCCTTTTAAGTTGGTTGGATCAGTGACCCAGAAAATAGCTCCCCTGCAGAAAAGGAAATGATAGTCTATAAAGTGAGAAGTCAATGGGAAAAATCTATTAAAGTGAGTGAGCTATAAGGAGACCTTTGGTGTTAACTGAAACCTTTTGGAAAGAAGCCACAAAACTCGCAGCAGACTTTTAACCCTCCAGATGCCGCCATGCCAGACAGGGACCACCCGTCCTGCTGTGGTCCTGCAGACGGCCTGAGCCCTCCTCGGGAATTTGCACTTTTGTGGGAGATGGAGCAGAAATCCCAGAGCAATCCCTCAGGTTTTTGGACTCGGCTGAGAAGTTCCCAACAGGGAATTGCAGAGTACCCAACAGTGCGGGTGATGATAGAGGTGACCACTGGTCTAGTGACAGGCTCATCTTGCAGGACTTTGAACTAGTTTCTCCCCCTGCCAAACAGCCTATTCACAGGAAACCTAGAATTATCACTCAACCTTTTTTGTACTAAAAAAAGTCAGCCAGAAGCCTAGTAAACAGCACAGCGTCTCGAGCTCAGGACAGTGCAGAAGATGAATCTGGTGGACCCAAGAGTGCATTATGAAGGAAATAATTTTCTGGCACCCAAATTCAAAATAACCCACCCAAGAAAATAAGTTGGGGAAAAAAAAAGAAAAGTTCCATTTCTCATAGGATTCTTCTTTTTGTCCCAAAAGCAGCTTTCCGTTGTCTAGCTTTAGACAGTATTGATTGATTGTTAAGACTCGGAGACAAAAAGCAGAGTCTCTGCCTTGCTACTGCTTCTTCTCAGGAAATTGCTCTGTTATGCCAGAAACTAAACAGGGATCCAACATACATGAGAACAGAATTAAATCACAACAAAATTGGGAAAAGCATCTTGAAAGAAGTTATTAACACAGACCTCCTGAAAATCTAATAATTCAGATTATGCTATGCATTAAATCCAGCTAAGCTTAATTTGGCTCAATTAACTTCTAAAATATTTTTACAAAGTGCTGGATCATCTGCCATCCCCATTCATTACATAAAAAATGAAGAGAAATTCAGTGATGCAAAATAAATCAGGTATCTAGGAAAATTAGTTATCCAGAGCTAGAGTTTGATTAATCAATGCAGACTTTATTCTTGCGCATGAATTGCAGTAAAGAAGCTAAGAATGTCCACGTGGAAGCAGAATTATCAGTCAAATCTGTTTCCACATTTTCAATTTTAAGCAAATACAGTGAGTATTACAGCAAATCTGCCCCCGGGACACTTAGCTCCTTTTGCTTTTCACTTGCTGCCTCTGACTTTTTTTATTACATGTAAGGGGCAGGGAGGGAGGAAGAAGAAAGCTTGTAAACACCAAGGTAAACCACATGTGTAACCTCTGCATACCCTTTTTAAAAGCAGTAAGAAAAATCCATAGAATTACAATTTGAGAAAACTTATTTCTAAAGAAGCTGCCTCGGGACTGGAAGGCCATAGAGCTGCAGGAGCTGAGATTTATTCCCCCCCCCACCCCCGTAGTAACTATTCTGTTAAAACTCCAGATTCTGAAAGTCTGAAAAGAGGATCCTACTTTATCAGATTTTTACCTTGTTTTCTTTATAAACTGTTTAGTCCTGGTCTTTGGCCAAGTAGGTTTGCCAGAGAGAACTTAGTGCTTAGTGAGGGGAAGAAGTGAGTCATCCGTTTACAGCACAACACATTTTCCAAATGAAGCCCCTGACGGGGTGGGGTTCATGCTGCTTTGCCAGTCAAACTGATATATGGCGTACGGAAAAGATATAAAAAGATAGAAAAGTATAATATATATTTGATATTAAATTAATTTTAAATTAACTATTTAAATGCCATTTTAAATCAGCATAAATGTGCCTCACAGATAGTCCACTCATGGTCTTGAAGGGGTAAATAGTGTTGTCTTTTTTTGACTGTGGATATATTTATACGGGGAAGCTAGGCAAATCCCCTTCCTCATGCCTCTGTGAGCAGCCATAAAAGACCCCAGGAGATACCGCTGGCCAAGCTGTGTGCCCTCCCTGGAGCTGGGGAAGCTCTGCATGGCCTGGGGGTGGTGGTGGGGATGGTGAGGTTCCTGAGCAGCAGGTGTGGAGAAACAGCCTTGTCCCACCTGACCAAAGGCCACATCCTGCTGGAGCTTCAGGTCCTGGTGCACCTCTGCCTGCCCAGAACCGCTGCCTCCCGCTGCGCTTTGTCTTCCGTGTAAAGGGCAGCAACAGTGCAAAAAAATCCTCAGCTCTCAACTGAATTCAAATTACTCTTCCTTAGTAGCCTAAAATTAAGAACAATAATCCAAGGTTTTGAAATATACCTTTATTTTTCCTTATAATAATTTTCAGTGTAAGAACATTTTAGGAATTGCTCACAAGAAAAAAAAAACTCCATAAATTGCCCAACCAGCTCTGACAATGTTATAAAGTACCTACCAATTACTCTGTTTGTCAGAGGTTTCAGTGTAAACTCATTGTGATATATGGGCCAGGTATTTTTGGGGGATCTCTGCTGTCTGGTCAGGTTGTTGCAGCACTTTTCTCCTCTCCAGAGCACTTCCCTTTGCAAGAGATCGTGATGACCTCTCTGAAAGCTGCTGAAGGTATGGAGTACAGGGTCTGGCAAAGCCATGCATCTAGCACGAGCATCACAGCAGAGCACTTGGTTGCTTTGAACTTTCACTCCATGTGCACTTCCCCATCACCCAAAGGTTTGCTTCTCCCTGGGTACTTAATCCTTTTGCAGACTTGGACAAAGGCAAAATACTTTTTTAGGTTTAAGAGGCTTCCAACTAAAATGGGGTCAGGAATGATGGTTCCTATGAGATGCTGAGTCAACTCGTCTCATCTGCCCCTCAGAGCTGCAGTGGCCCTAACCACTCCGGTACTGAGACATCTCAGTCATTCAACACAGCAGCTGAGGCTCAAAGGTGTCGTGGTTCTCTCCTAACTTGTGGCATCTGTGGTGGTCTGAAAAGTGAAGTTATAGTATGACTGTGTCCTAAAAAAACCCCCAAGACTCCGTATTGCCCTCACCTCAATGTGTCAAAGGCCTTCATGGAAAGGGGTGCTGCTTTGTGCCTTATGGAGGATGATATACACTTTAGAGCAGGAAATAAAAAAATCCACACCCAAACCCCTGGATCCCAGAAGCTTTTGCAGCATCGGAGTATGCCCTTGCTCCTCTGACACAAATCGGGAGCAGGGAGTAGCTGACCCATGTTCTTGTCAACGTCTTTGTGGTAAGAAACACTTCCCACCTTGGGCACAGCAGAGGGTGTACCAGTCAAGATGCTGCTTGGTCTATTGGGAGGGACAGGAAGGAGTTGTTTGGACCATTGCTCAGTGCTGTTCTGCACTCCTTTATCATGTGTAGTCACCTCAGCTCATCTTCCCCTCCTTCCAATGCAGGAACTTTGTGCTTTTTTAGTGACGGTGTCCCTTTCAGAAAACGCTATGCATCGCAGAACCTCCTGAGCAAAGACAACCCCCTGTGGCTCCTCCTGTTTACTCCAGCAAAGAATGAAGTGATTAATGAGGTCAGAACATATCTTTTCTCCCCAGGATCCACAAGAGAAGCACAGCTGAATAAATACTCCATGTTATTGCGTTCTGCTTGGTTGGGAGTTAAACTGCAGGTAGCAAAGAGCACTGCCAAATGTAGTTATTGCCATGCTCTGCATCCACTGACAATCTCGCAGATGAGAGCGAGTCAGAAAGATTTATAAGGACAAACTTAGATTCCTAGCTGTCCCTGTGCTGGTACTGGAGTGCTCTGGGCTTCCCCTGGGGAGCAGGGGGTGACTCAATCTCATGCTCTTCTGCTCTTTCACCATGTGCCTTTAGATAAAGCCTCTGAGATATAGATGATTCAGTGTAGGCCGGTTTTTGTATTGTCAGTCATCTCTGCCCTTATACCACATTTTGCACTGCTCCCTGGTGATAATTCATTTTCTTAAGAAGCTTTAGATCTTTTGGGCTCATATGCCTGTGGAATAGTACGCAAAGAGCCTCGTACAGCACGGGAAGGTAAAGCGTTAATGCACTTTCCACTTAGCCAGCGGGTGAAGGTATGTGTAATGAGATTGCGTTCAACAAGAAGCAAAGGATCCTACGGAGAGTTCTTATAACCACTGCTCCTGGTCTTGCAACAATTTTTCTTTCTCTCCTTCCTCTGCCTATTTTGATAGTCATTAGCAGAATAGAGCTGATTTTTCTGCTTTAAAAAAACAAACAAACAATATCTTTGCACAAAATTTTCCCATGAAAGGACTTCTGTGCTGATGAAATCTTTATATTTCATAGCTAGGGAATCATAGAATCACAGAATCATAGAATCATTTAGGTTGGAAAAGACCTTTAAGATCATCAAGTCCAACTGCTAACACTGCCAAGTCCACCACTAAACCATGTCACTAAGCACCAAGTGCTAGCGTAGAAACAGGTGGGCATGCTGGAATGAGTTCACTTCATTTTCACTTTTTTCCTGGAATAACGAATTCCAAACCAATGAGTTCAGCTGTGTTGCTGAACAGGTAGATTCACCTTCTGAGTGGTCTGTATTTTCCTGTGACTCCTGTCTTTTATTGTTTTGGTGCTATTCTTGTCCAGTTCAAGGTGCTCCTCTGCACTTTGTAGCTCTAGAATAATTGTGAATTTGTCTTCCTAAATGGAATATCAAATCCTCTGAGCTGAGACTAACACTATTTAACACAAAGCTGTTAAACCTATGAAAGATGCTGTTCTGTATGTCAGCCAATATGGTGGCTAAAGCAACATGAATGCTCAGTTCCACATGATATTTTAACTTTTTTTAAAAAACCCAACAAAACACCAAAAGAGCCCAAGATAATAGTACAGGACCTTCAGTATGACACCTTATTGCTGCTGTCTGGGAGGTACGTGACTGCTGGAAGGAGCAGAAAAGCATTGTCTGTGAGGTTTTGTTAGTGCTTTTGCTCTCCACAGGTTGTTTTCTAGACTTTTGGAAACAAAAAATGGACGTTAAGAAACTACACCAAAACAATAAAAAAGGATCAAAGCTAAGTCTTTAGGAAGTTTACAGTGCTTAGGCCTTGGTAATAACACACTATCAGGAGATGACCGCTTTCTTTCTGGTCTTCCAGAAAAGCAGTACACAGAAGGCTGGTTCCCAATGGCTGCGGACTCAATACACCACATATTTCCAGACCTTCACAGAATCCATGAAGGTCAAAACTTGCACTAATGTCTGGAGGAATCTTGAAGAGCAGATGGAGTAATTTGAACATCATCCCTGGCTGTTTACAAAACCTGATCATTGTCAGTCTTGCACTTACCTTTCTTATGTGCCGCAACAAGGCACAGCCATTTGTAGTTGCTCCAGTGGCAATGCTGTGCATTTCCCAAAATAAGACATTTGCAGGATCGATTGTAAGACTTGGGCTCCTTGCTGGGATTTCCAAGCTTTTTGAAGTACCACTTGGTGTTGGAGGGCAAAAGGGTACGTCCAGAGTTTGTGTTCAGTCAGTGGTTTCACCAGGCTCATCAATGGCTGCATCTTGTGCAATTAAGAACAGGACGCAAAGTTAGCAAGAATGGAGAAGCAGAGTCATAACTGGGAAAGAAAACACCAGTGAGATTTTTTTCAAAGACAATCAGTATTGAATGAATTTATTTTCATCTTGTATTTAACTTCTAAAGTATGTTAAAGTGCCTTGGACTTGAAAATAGAGTAACTCTTCTGTAATCCTTTTCTAAAGCCCACAGAGAAAACAAAGATGTTGATTTAAGATATACAGCAAAAGGCACGGGGGAACCTGCTGAAGGCTCCTGCTGTTTAGGGTCATGGGTTACACTGCACAGCCTGCTGACTTGGGATCAAGCTCAAGGCTCTTGAGTGATGGAAAAACATTTGACACTATTTTTCAGTGAGCCTAACTTGCTAACATGAGCCGGCTGAGTGAACACAGAGACACTGTAACTAGGACAAATCCCACCTTCCTCTGGAATTTCCAAACCTTTTTTTTTTTTTTTTTTCTTTCCCTGTCAGATTCTAGACAGATGAAATTTTCTTGGCATAGACTCATTCCTGGCAACATCTCTCATGAATCATGATAAATCAGGACTTGAAGATTAACTGATTGACAGTGTGGGAAGAAAAGGTGCTTTGTAGATCAAATACAGCCTCATCTGCCCACTACTCTGGCTTCTCCCTCAGGTCTTCTCTGTGCTATTTCTCATTTTCTGGAAAATCCCAATTTTAATTTGATTCCAAAGGTTGCTGAGCCCAGTTGATACTGTTGTTCGTATGATAGTGTCAAGAGTGAGTACATTCCTCAGATCATAAATCATCTCAACCTGACCCCAATTAACTACAGACCCTGTATTTCATTTCCATCAGTTCTTACCAGCCATAACAAATTAGGTCATTCTGTGTCAGTGAGACGTTGGAGCAGACACCACTGGGAAAGTCACAGGGGACTCTGTGATCCAGTTATGTTGCAGGAATAGCGAAGGAGATGGAATGGGTCATATCTTCCTACTGCTTTCGAAATAGGAGCCATGGGATACTTGGCAGCATAGTTAAAGGATTTTCATAAGCATACAGGAAAACTATATATCTTTACGTTTTATTTATTTTTTGGTTGTGTAGAGAATGAGACAATCTTTGACACCTATGGCTACCTATCTTGCATAAAATGATTTAGTTGTACCTGTCCAAGCCCTTGTGTAAAAATCCAGCCAACCAGTCAAACGCCTCATGAGCTCAGATGTACGTTATAGACATCTCAACTGTCTTTCCCTGTTGAAGACTCCTTCAATTTTATGCAACGCTCTGCAAAGATTGCATGGGGCTTGTATAAGAGACTGTGTCTCTGGCTTTCTTAGAAAATGCACTGCTGGAGAGGTGATGGTTGATAGATCTCTCAAGTTTGCGAGATTCTTCTGAACTAGTACAGCATCACTGAGATGGATTCCTTGTTCTGTGGAATAAGAACTTTTTGAGCTTAGTGTGACCCAGAAATCAACAAGGTGTGGGAGGGTTGCTGAATCCACCATTCCAGAAGCTGAGATTTATACCTTGGGTTTCAACAGTGTTGTGGTTTAACCTGGTGGGTTAAACCCGAGGGATGAGGGAGAGAATCAAAAAGGAAAAAAAAAAAGTAAAACTCATGGGTTGAGATCAAGACAGTTTAACAGGACAGAAAAGGAAGACAATAACAGTGATAAAAGAATATACAAAACAAGAGGTGCACAGCACAATTTCTCACCACCTGAAGCCGATGCTTGGCTAGCTTCTCGAGCTGAACTGCCTCCCAGCCAAACCCCAGTTGTATACAGAGCATGATATCATATGGTATGGAATATTCCTATGGCCAGTTTGGGTCAGCAGTCCTGGCCGTGTCCCCTCCCAGCTTCTTGGGTGTCCTCCACCTTCTCATCAGCAGGTCAGTATGAGAAGCTGAAAAGTCCTTGACTGCTTGGTAACAACTAAAATATTAAGATGAGAATAGTGTTGATAACACACTGAATCCAAACCACAGCACTATACCAGCTCCTAGGAATAAAATTAACTCCATCCCCGCTGAAAGTGAGACAAACAGGAAAATCCAAATGAATCTTTCCTACAATCCACTGTTTTCACCGTGTTGTTTAGCCAATAATGTTTATCTTGTTCATTCAATATTAAGTCATAAAAGTGCAGTGATAATACAATAATGGTGAACAATTAAAAATTCCATCCCTATGGAAGGGCAATCAGATTCTGCTGATTTCTCCTGCTGGTAGTCCTTGGAGACTATGGAAATTTCCTAGATACCCTAGATCCCTTCTCCTTTATGTGATAAGACGAAAAGAGATGCAGAATTGAATCACAGCTGCACAAGCCCTTTTGAGGAAAGATCTAGCTAAGGAAACGTCCGTATTGCCTGTGACTATCTGAAGCTCAACATTTCTAACGCCTCTACCTGACAGACAGCTTGTATCCTAGACTGGAGCAGACCACCAAAATCCTCTATTATATATTGTTGGTTATGGCATAGACATTACAAAGCACAGAAAAAAGGAAGCCTTCGCAGAATGGGCCTTCGCAAACAGGAAGCAGGGTAGAAATATAGAGCTTGCATTTTGGATTAGCAGTTTACAGGCAAATTCTAAACCTAGAAGAATTTTGGGCTGAGTCTGAATAGATAATTGTTTTCTGACATAATTCTTGATGCACAGCAGTGGTGCTGTATGCTACCATTTCCTCACCTACTGCATAGGGAATTCAAGTTAGCAATTTGAGTATATAACTTACTCGGCAAACACCAGTCACTTGCATTTACCTTCTCCCCTGCTGGGGTAGGAACAACCAACCTTAAAGGGAATGGTTAACACGTGTAACAGAAGTGACCACAGCCAGGAAATCCTCAGATATGAGAGCAGGGACTGAACTGAGCGGCAGCATACACTTAAACACTAATTCCGGTACCTGGCAAACAGCGAAGGCAGGCACCCACTCCATCTTCTTCCAGTTGTGCTGAACAGATTCTTGCAAAGTCCCAGATATTCTAAGGAATGTGCTCATGGTCCACGTTCTGCAGTTCTGCACTTAAAAGCCCAATGGATACCCTAGAGCAGAGAAAAGCAGCTTGCAATGCTGTCAGTAGTGTGCAATGGAGGTGGAGGCATCTCAAGCACTGCAGCGTTTACGCTCATGGCCAGACTTTAAATTCGAGGGCTTAATCTGTGTATAAAGTACACAGGTGCATTTTAAAATATATGCATTGTCTTCTCACATGCGCTTATAATTGTATGCCCTTATGATCTTCACTGACTTCAGCAATGGCCTGATTTCAAATTACCTAAAACAGGAAGAAATGTCATGAAAGCAAGTCAAAGCTGCCAACATTCAGTGTGTTTGAACATCATTCTCCCATAAACAGCTATAGAACAGATAAATATGGCCATTAGTGAGTGGTGTGCCAGTCTGGCAAGTGGTGGGGTAGGTTATTTAGTATTTCAAGTAATATATGCTCAGCATAAGTGGCCAGTTTCACACCTGAAGAATAAAGCATTTTCCTTTTGTTTCCACAAAAATTACCTGCCTTTACCCCTGTTGTATACCATTGCCTACTTCTCAATAGAGTAATGTAGTTTTTATTTGTGAAACCTCATACCGTTAAATGCAATGAGCTCATCCTTTTTCTTGGCATCATGTCATCTTGATTCTGGCAGAGACACAATGAAATTACAGCAGAGAGAAGACTGTAAAAAGAGAGCTCATTTTTCTCCTAAAAATAATGTTAGTCAAATTGGACCTAGCAACTGTGGAGGAAAGTGAAAATTGAAGCTGAGATTCATATCTGAGGTTATACACAGATTCCAAAGCCAGTGTTAGCCTTGTGTTGTGTTCTAGATGGTGAGTTGTATTCTTCATATATGTAAAACAAGGAGGAGATGGAGACGTACACAGGCCTACAGGGCTGTGATCTTATTGGCATAACAGAGACATGATGGGAGGGTACAGGATCTTTAGGAAGGACAGGCAGGGGAGATGAGGAGGGGGTGTGGTGCTCTATGTCAGTGACCAGCTGGAGTGCATGGAGCTCCATCTGGGGATGGATGAGGAGCTGACCTAGAGCGTATGGGTCAGGATCAAAGGGAGGGCAGGGACAGGTGACACTATAGTGGGCTCTGTTATAGGCCACCTGACCAGGACAACCAACGACGCCAAGCTGCATTGCGCAGTCAACATGCTGGAGGGAAGGGATGCCATCTAGAGGGACCTGAACAGGCTTGAGAGGTGGATCCATGCGAACTTCAAGAAGTTCAACAAGGCCAAGTGCAAGGTCCTGCACGTGGGTCAGGGCAATCCCAAGCACAGCTGCAGGCTGGGCAGGGAATGGACTGATAGCAGCCCTGAGGAAAAGGACTTGGGGTATTGATGGATGAGAAGCTCAACATGACCCATCAATGTGCGCTGGCAGCCCAGAAAGCCACCTGTGTCCTGGGCTGCGTGTCCAGCAGCGTGACCAGCAGGTCGAGGGAGGGGATTCTGCCCCTCTGCTCCGCTCTGGTGAGACCCCCCTGCAGTGCTGCGTCCAGCTCGGGGGTCCCCAGGACAAGAAGGACATGGAGCTGTTGGAGTGAGTCCAGAGGAGGCCATGAAGATGATCCGAGGGCTGGAGCACCTCTGCTATGGAGACAGGCTGAGACAGTTGGGGTTGTTCAGCCTGGAGAAGAGAAGGCTTGGGGAGACCTTAGAGCCCCTTCCAGTCCCTAAAGGGGCTCCAGGAAAGCTGGAGAGGGGCTGGTGACAAGGGCAGGGAGTGACAGGACAAGGGGAATGGCCTGAAGCTGCAGGAGGGGAGATTTAGATGTGGTCTGAGGCAGAAATTCTTCCCTGTGAGGGTGCCGAGGCCCTGGCACAGGGTGCCCAGAGAAGCTGTAGCTGCCCCTGGCTCCCTGGCAGTGTTCAAGGCCAGGTTGGATGGGGCTTTGGGCAACCTGGGCTAGTGGAGGGTGTCCGTGCCCATGGCAGGGGGTTGGAACTAGATGATCTTTAAGATTCCTTCCAACCCAAACCACTCTGGGATTCCCAGGTGTCCTGTCCCTGGATCCCAGGAAGAAGAGCTCAGCACCTCCCTCTCAACATCTACTTAGGAAGCTGTAGAGAGCAATGAGTTCACCCATCTGCCTCTTTCTCTCCAAACTAGACAAGCCTAAGGTCCTCAACCACTTCTCACAGGACATGCCTTCCAGCACTGTCACCAGCTTTATTGTCCTCCTCTGGACCGTTCGAGTACTTTAACAGTTTTAGCTGTTTCTCAACACCCAGGGGCTGGTCTCCAAAGAACAAGTTTTTGACTGGCCTCAGAATATTTTTGACCCCTTACATATGGTTTCTTCTTCGGCTCTAGAAAGTTTCAGGCACAATTTCCTCTCCAGCTGCTCTCTTAACTTGTTACTGGCTGAGAAATTCTCACAATGCAAAAAGAAAAGATATACAAAAGAAATTATTATGTATAAGCAGTAATGAGATGCTGTGGGCCAGACTCTGATATCTCAAAGATGAGTAGAGTTATTCCTTATCAAACATCAGAATAAGAACAGTATTGTCATTGATCTACCAGGCAAGGGCTCCAGATGTCTTGGTTCCCTTACTAGGGTTTTTCCAGCACTGGTCAAGTCTCCACTTTACAGTTAGAGAAGGAAGGTACATAGGACTATTTTTCCTTTCTTCTTGATACATACCTATTTTAAATGACAAAATGCCTTTGAGACAAGGCCTGCTCTGAGCTGAACACTATGAGGCTCTGATCTTAACTAATATAGAATCATAGAACCATAGAATCCTAAGGTTGGAAAAGACCTCTAAGATCATCAAGTCCAACTGTCGACCCAACACCACCATGTCCATTAAACCATGTCCTGAAGTGTCACATCTACAGGTTTTTTGAACACCCCAGGGATGGTGACTCCACCACCTCTCTGGGCAGCCTGTTGCAGTGCCTGACCACTCTTTTGGGGAAGATATTTTTTCCTAATATCTAATCTAAACCTCCCCTGATGCAACTTGAGACCATTTCCTCTTGTCTTTTCAGTAGTTACTTGGGAGAAAAGGCCAACACCCACCTCACTACGACCTCCTTTCAGGCAGTTGTAGAGAGCAATAAGGTCTCCCGACCTTATCTGTCTCATGATGCTACAAAATGCAAAGGGTAAACAACTCAGAACGTTTTCCACTGAGTTTGTTTCCCTTATGGCTTTCTTTGACTTTACAAACAAGTCTGCTAGAATTGGGAGGCTTGTTCTCTAAGAAATCTTGCAAAAGCACAAGAAGAATTAAATTATTGCAGTAGAATGACTTTTTTTTCATGCTTATTTATCTAATGTTTGAATGGTTGGAAATGTCTTCTCAGTATGTGCACTAAAGACTTCCTGGCTAGAGTGTGCAAAAGACTCTGAGCATTCACAGGATATTAAACAGATTCATAATGGAACCTAACAGTATAAACATGTCTTCAGTGCAGACAAGAATGACACAAACACTTATGTTGTCTAATGTAAAACATAACGCAGTTTGGTCTGTGCTCTCTTCTGCAAATAAACAGGGCAGAGATGTGCCTAAAATGTTTCCCTGAGACAGATGATTTCTCGTCTTATTATTTCATTCTCTTTTTAATAGATTTATTTTTTTTTAAGGTGATACTATAAAGGACTTTATTGTAACTTTGATATAGTTTCAGCCAGCTGAATTAAGGCCACTTGAAGGCAGCGAGCAGTCTGATACAAGCCCGTGCTGCTAGTCCTTTTAAATAAGTCTTGCTTTACACTTTCTTGGTAGAATGCATGGATTAGAATATTGGATACATACGTTTCCAATGTATGCTGGAGATGTTTAAACTAAACCAGTCCTATGACTAAAAGTATATTTTGGAATTCTTTTTCTCCTTTTTATTTGCAAAACCCTTCACGGAGATTTTTTTTCCTCCATCTCCTCTGTGGTGTCTGACATCACTTTTTTTTCCTTTTTAAATCCTCCAGCCGTTTCCTAGGGCCAGACACAGCTGCTTTTGCTCTGCTCTGCTCTTTCTGGCAGCGCTGATGAGCAGTTACTGTACAGTCGGGGGAGAGGTACCATCTTTGCAGCCAGCAGCCAACCACACACCATGGGAAAGAGAGAGGCACCGTTGTCCTCCTCTCCTCCTTCTGTGCAAGACTGATCCTAGAACGTATTTAAAAATGGCTGTGAAGCATAGAAAAATAACATGTTGGTACTAGTTCATGAGAAATCTGACATAAAGGAGCATCTGAGCTACTGCTGTTGCAGAAAGATAGACAAGGAGCTATGCTGGTGCTGGACTGTAAGCTCTTAAAAATGAAGGTTCAGTTTGTTTGTTTTTTTAAGTGTTATTCTTATTGCCGTGTAATGCAAGAATTCTCTTAATTTTTCTGTTTATCTCCTTCCCAACATTTGAGAATGCCCTGTCAGGTCTTATCAGACTGTTCTGTTTGGCTTGGTATCTTTTCTGGTGTCTAGTAGAGGCTTTACACAGCTTCATGCCTGTAAGCAAATCCTTCAGTGCCCACCAACCGTGATGTACCGCGCGTAGCACCTGCATGGCCGAGCATCTTCAGTGAGCACTTGCTGCAGGCGGTGTTGTTTCGAGCGCTTATGGTGGCAATTGTAGCTCAGAGGAGCTGTGAGGTTTGCTAACCCCGAGGACGGGCACAGGGTAGCACATAAATCCTGCCTGAAGACAAAAGTAGCAGTAGATCGCTCTCGTACTTGCATTTGGGTTCTTTTCTGGGCTCCACCTGTCACAAATGAGAGTAGCAACCATTAGAACGTTTAAAGTGAAATAATCAAGGAATACAAGTTTTGGGTCTTTCCTGTTGGGAATGTAGTATTCTTTATTTTTAGTTGCTCTTGTCTTTTTTGAAGGCCTGCTTCTAGCTTTGTGTGAAAATCAGGAGTTTCCCTGACCTAAATTTCATGGAAATGCTGTATTATTTCCTCTCTTAATGATGTGTAAAGCCGGAGATCACAGTCAGGGCTGCGTACATTAAATTTGATTCCTTGAGAAAAAAATCAGCTTAATGATAGACAAGCACAGACTGAAGTTAGCCTAAAATAATCACACTGAAGGCAAGAAGAGTAGGGCTGACCTTGGATGCCAGCAGAACTTGACCTGAACAAGAAATCTCAAAACACTTGAATGAAGATCAACTTCCTGAGCTACACTTTTTCCCAGAATCTCCTTTTCAATTAACTTCAGACAGAAACAATTGTGAATAATTATCATGGAGAGTCATGATACTTTTCCCTGGAAAATAACTTCCTGGCCAGAATTGTTAGTGACCCTGGCACTGGGACCAGAGGTCTGTCCTCCTCCCTCCCTGCAGCTAAGGAAAGTGGATGGAGCAATGAAATTAGAACTGATAGATTTTTCTGTGATCACAGATCACTTTTCTTGGTCATCTCTCGTGAGAGAAATATAAATGGAAAGGCTTGAAATTTAGATATATAGAAAAGGGTTGAAATATAGAAATATCGAAGGAAAAGTAGAAGAAAGTATAAAACTGTAAGGATGTTTGTGGTGAGCGTTGACAGGAGGAAACAATCCTTTTTCTGGTGTCTCTCCCATCGTTGACTTCACTGTAGCATTGCTGGGCTAACGCTCACCTGGTGATAAATTCCCAAGTGTAGGAAGTATTCTGCATGTGGGATTCTGGGTGACAGATTATCGTGGGGTACGAGTGTGAGGCATTGGAATCTTTCACTCAATTAAAAATTAAAGGCTGTAAGAAAGCGTGTCAATTCACATCTCTGTTTCCTGCTCCAAAGCCAGGGACCCAGGCCACGATTAAGGGAGGTTTGAAAAATGTTTTCTTCTTTAAAAAGGAAAGAGAGAAACATGACTCAAACCTCCATGGTATGAAGTCACCATCCTCTCTGTTACTCACTCCCTTTATCTCTTTGCAATCTGTTCCCAAAGGAGTTTCCAGACAACTGGCTGCTTACCCTTGTGTAAAAGTTATTTAAAAAAAAAAAACACAAAAAAAAATGCAGTACAGAGGGAGGGAATAGTGGTGGAAAAGTCTGGTCCTGTATGAAAATCCTTCCTTCATGTCAAAATTAAAACAATGTGGCATTGTGTGGGGGGAAGGTGGGGAAAAGAAGCTGTAGGGCTCTGCAGACACCTGCCCATACCCAGGACTGCAGTGGAAACTGCCCCATCATAATTCACAAATATAGCCTGAAAGGTGATAGCCTGATGCTGAGATTATTTTCCAGCCACACCAGGCAAGTTCCAGTCAGACAGAAGCCCTTCTACTGTAATCACTGGAAGAAAATGGATTTCCTGTCTGTTTGCCTAGAAGTGCTGCATGGATCCAGCATTCAGAGTCCAGTCGCTAACGCAGACGTATAATATTTCTTGAAGGGGCTGCACGCTTTCCTCAAGGGAAGGGAATTACCAAAATATGAGATAGTGGCTGATGAAACTTAATATAAGCACTGCTAGAGGTGGGGGAAGAAAACGGAGTAATTGAAAAATTGTGTGTCTGTTCTGTAAGCTGCCGTGATCCATTGTGTGTGCTTGTCTCCATGGGTAGGAAATTCTACTGGAAGTAGGATTTGTAAGCTTTGCTCATGTAGAATATGACCCAGTCAAAACTTCTGGCTGTGAAGTGTTTCCTGAAAGGCCTCTCTTCTTTTCCAGACAGTGTGAACTGAAGGGTTTGGTTCGTTGGTTGCACCATGTCCCACCCCAGCCTGGAGAACTGTATATGTGGGGACTTTAAGGATTAGCTCATGACAGGGTGGGAAATTGGAGCAGAAACATGCACTTTGGGCACCCCATGTGCCACCCATGTATTTTGGGTGCAGGACCCTGTGTGCCAACTGGGATGTCTGCCGAGCAGGGAGCAGCATCGCGCCTCTGTGCCCCCAGATCCGTTTCATCTGTGAATGGGAAGAAATGAGTCGTTTCCTGGTGGTTGGGATGTGAAAGGCTATTGAAAGGTGGGAGCATTGGAGTTCTTGGCTAGGAGGAGAGGAAGTCTGGTTTGGGTGACAACAGAAGCATGAGACAAAGGTGATCAAGCGGAGCTCTGGCCACCCCCAAGTCTGCTGCTTTCACGTCAATAATAATGGCTTACTCTCTCTAAAAGTGTAGTCGTTGCAACATCATTTCTATGACTGTTTTTGTAGGGCTAAAATGGCCGTGTGCGAGCCCAGCAGCTAGCACAATGCCCTAAGTGAGGGCTCTGCGTGTCTCCGCGATGTGTCGTATGCGTGTAAATTGTTAACCTGCCCATAGACCAATGTGTTGTGTAAAACATACGTGATGCTCCATGAGACAGGGCAGCTCAGACCTTGAAGAGGCAGTAGGACTTGCAATGGTTTGCATTCAGACCAGGTTTTTTTTCCGTGTAAAATGCTGAGAAACCTCTGGTCATTCTTCCCCAGATTTCGAGCCTGATTTATTTTCAGCTGAATTCTTCTCCAGCTTCCACAGAAATAAGTTTCTCTGCCATCTGGTGTGCGTTAACCTTTGCACTCCTTAGCAAAACATTAGGCTTTTCTAGCCATGGGATAAGGTGTATCCAGTGAAAAGAGAAAAATGGCAGGATAGGGTTTTTTTCCATATGACATTGACAGAGACTGTTGTTTCTACACCAGAGCAGCATCTCAGCAGAGCTTATAGCATTTGATGTCACTCCCCTAGACCAGCGAAGACGTGATTATATTTGGCCTTAGCAGGTGGAAAGGCAGAGCTTCTAATTCTGAACGAAACTGCAGGACTGCTCGCATAATGAGTAAGAAGGAAACACCAACCAGGGGAGTTGCAGGGCACCACTCCCACGTAACACAACCGGACATATGTATATATGTAGACATACTCAACCCATCTGCCAAAGATTTTTTCCCTTTCCGTGCTCCCGTGCACAGATCATCTATACAGACAGCACTCGGCAGCTATAAAGTAGCTGTTGTCAGAATTGCCACATCATTTGTTTATTGGTGTAAGATACCGGCTTTTCTCAGCTAGGTCTTGAAAAGATACCTATTACTCCTGGATACGGGAAAAGCGGTATTGAAATTGCTTTGACAAGGACCGTGGGATTTGAGTATAAAATATAGGATATTCAAACTGTATGGGATACCTAGACGTGCTGTCTGGGGCTCTGTATTACCTCCTGATACTGCACAGCTAGTCAAAGAACGGTGGTAGCTTCCTCTAGAAGGCATAGGTTGCTTCTGTCTTCTCACTGCAGATGTGCAGTTGGGTACAGCACGTTTGCCGATGTTTATCATTTAAGCTGAGAATTCAGACATAGGTCTTCTAGCAGAGTTTACTCAGTGGTCCTGTGGCATAACCACAAGCTGTGTGTTGTGCTGAAGCTGGCACTGTTTTATCCAACACTAACCGCCCAGCTTGATGAGAAAGGCCATGCAGAAGTGCCTGTACTAGATAGCCTACGTGGTAAAGAGGCGCAATGTACATCTTCTACAACTTTAGGACCTACTACATAGGAGAAAACTGTCCCAGGAAAAGCAGCTCAGGAAAGGCAGGTAATGAAAGTTTAGTCGTGCGATTATAACTGGTTCAGACTTCAGAAGGGAATCATTTATTGGACAAAGAGCAGTGGTTCTGCTTGAGCAAATCCTACAGACAGACAGACAGACAGACCCTGGATGTGTCTTGCTATCTCTTAGCACCTTGTTTTCTCAACCCTGGCAATAAGCTTCTTGGAGGAGTTGCAGAAGGTATCACAGCTTTTCTCTGAGTTACAGCCAGCCAATTCAACCAGCTTTAGCCTTGAGGGGGCACAACTCTTCCCTCCACAGTCTTTGCCTCTTACACTGTCAGGGAAAAGTACGGGCAGGTGGTTTATCAAAACATTAGCAAGGATATGCCACAGCTTTAAAAAGTGTTTGAAGGGAAACAGAGCTGTTGCTTCTAATTTTTCGCTTTGCTGTCTCCGTAATGAAATACAGTCATATCCACTTAAGTAATACCGTATGAAAAAGGAAGTGCTGTGTTTTTATTGGACACCTTTTATTACCAGCCTCGGTGAAAAGTGCAGTTGTGAGCAAGTATCCATTCCTTAAGGCTTTCACCAGCTTGTAATCCTGACAGAGAGGGGCTCCTTCTCAGAGAGACAAAGATTCGCAGCAGCAGGAGTAACTTTTTCCAGGGCATGTAGTGATAGGACAAGGAGCAACAGTTTTAAACTGAAAAAGAGTAGATTTAGATTAGATATAAGGAAGAAATTCTTTACTATGAGGGTAGTAAGACACTGGAACAAGTTGCCCAGAGACGTAGTGGATGCTCGATTGCTGGAAGTGTTCAGGGTCAAGTTAGATGGGGCTTTGAGCAACCTGATCTAGTGGAAGATGTCCCTGCTGATAGCAGGATGGTTGGACTAGATGATCTTTAAAGATCCCTTCCGACCATTCTATGATTCTATTGACATGACAAAGTTGTAGGAAATTCCTGGACAGGGTGCCAGGTCATGGATTATAACAATCACACTGGTCATATCAACAGTTTCAAGATTATCTTGGAAAGACTAGTTCTGAAAGGAATTGCATAGGAAGTACAATGCACCTTTTCTGCTTGGAGCTCCAAGGGTCTTGCCTACGAAACTGTAGATGTTCTTGTCCACTATAAGGCCATTTGCGTAGATACGCTTACTGCTGGGAGAGTGTTGTTTAAAATGGCATGAGATGTTTGTCATCAGTCAGGCATGATTAGCAATATTTGGGAAAAAAAACCCAAACAAGATGAACAAAAATAAGAAAACACATTGAGTCAGTCACCGGCTGGTACTTTGCTACTTCTAGAGTTACGTGCAGGGCGTTTAAACCCTATAGTAGCAGAAAATCACTGGGGAGAGAATTTGCTCTGCAGTAAATGCCAAAGCACTATGAGGTGAAACTCTTCAAAGCACAAACCTCTTTCCTAGGCTAGCCATGGGCCTGCTGACGTTAAACTGCCACACAGCTCCTCCAAAGCACTCTTCTATTCAGAAATGAATAAAAATGTGTCTAAAACAGCAATCTGTCACTTCCTGAAGCCCTTGTGATACCACACTTGTTTCATGGACCAGGTAATTTTCCACAATCCCTTAGTGGCAGTGATTGCTGAGTATGTCTTCACCTGGGACAGGTTGCTCTCAGGGGCTGGAAGAACTTTGGTAATGATATGTGTTCTAGCAAAAGAAAAAAAAAAAAAAAAAAAAAAGAAGAAATAAAACTATTACTGTGAGTTTGCTATCATCAAACCATTGAAAATACATTCCCATGGGTCATCCACCCTGTTTCCCATTCCTGAAGAATACCTGTCCTTCATTATTGCTGGATTTCTCCTTGCTCCTGTACTGAAACAGACTGTAAATCACAGAACGGTTTGGATTGGAAGGGACCTTAAAGCCCATCTAGTTCCAACCCCCCTGCCATGAGCAGGGACACCCTCCACTAGACGAGGTTGCTCAAAGCCCGGTCTGTGCTGCAGGAGAGCAAAAGAGGGGAAGAGTGTTTGGCTACTGCTGGAGTTCCTGGCGTGACAGTACGGCCGAGCAGACATCTGGTTTGGCATGAGACGGGTGATATATAGCCAAGCACAGCAGCACTCGATGCAGAGAAACTGGGGCTAACGACAGAGGAGTCATGGGATACAGAAACTATGTAAAACAAATCAGGACCTATGCTACGTTGGCATCTGGCTAGGTGGATAAAACGTCCACAAAATCTTTGCCTCTGAGAAAAGCGCTTTTCTTCCTGTATTTAGAAGAGGCAGCGCAGATATAAAGGGCTACAGCACATATTTTTGTGTTTATACAGATAGCCCCATTCCCTGGGGGCTATTTGCGCTGGCCTTGTATGGGAAGAAAGTCTTGCTTCTCTGCCTGCGTGTGCTTCCTGTGGAAGACCTGCCAGATCTTTCCAACGTTACGTGGGTGATGGTGTGGCTCAGATTACTTACAGAGAATCAGGCATGGGAAGCATTGCCAAACATCCCCAGGTAGCTTACTTCCCTTCTGGGAGGAGAATAAAGCCTGATGTGTATTTCTGTGAAAAAATAATTGCAGGTCAGAGATTTTGCTCCCAGACGATGGGCTTTGCCTGGAAGATTCTTGGCACCAGAGGTTCAGGGGTCAAATGCTTTGATGTCAGGAGTGAAATGTTCCATCACAAACCACTAAAGTCTTAGAATAAGCAGATGGTTTCTTGCTCAATCTGCCTAAACATAAAATGATCTCACAGGTGACTCATACCTTATTTCTCAAAAGCCAGAGCGAGAATTGTTCAGGAGCTGTAATTATGGCTACGGACTGCGAGCCCGTTGACTAGATTTAAGTGAATTAGGATGCATATACTGCTGCTGACGGCTGCCTTGAAAGGGAAGATTTATTAACCTTCTAAAACTGGGTGAGGAGCTGATTTTGGTTTATGTTGGTAGCCAAGAGCCCAAAAATTTTCATCACCAAATAAGCTGCTTCTGCAGCTTGCAAACTTTCTAACCACAGCGAGGAGGAGGAGGAGGAGGAGGCAGTGAGGTGATGCACAGTGCATTATTGCCTTAAGAGCTTAGGAGGAAATGAGTAACAAAGTACTCCTGCCCCATGGTGTTTTGTGTCCCTGGAGATGAGGGTAGGATGTTTGAGTTAGCACCAGATTTCTTCACAAAAATAACTTGCTTCGGTGTTTGCCAAGAGCTGAACTAGTGAGTTTAGGCAAAAGCTTAATGAGAAAGCACCGAGGTTCAAGCGGAGCCGCAGACATTTTCTGCTCTTAAGGTCACAGTAAACTGCAGCTTCTTCTCATCTGTGTATGGGCAATTTTTTTTTTAGCCAATTAGTTTTATGTAACCCGAAGAGTGAGGTTATTAACCTTTTATTAATGGCAGGTTTGTAACCCAGTAACGATGCATCGGAGGAAGGTGAAAGGAAGACAGTATGCCATAGCTGCCAACAATGGTTACCTTTCAAATATTGAACCCAAGCTTCAGTATTCTCAATAGTCATAATGATATACTAGTGTAAAATTCTGTTTAAAATACGGCATTAATACTTTAAATAAAAAGACAAATGAAAAGGAAGCAGACACTATGCTTTTCTAAAACTTCGTAATTTGGTGTACTACAAATTTCAGCCAAAAGGGGGGATAATTTCAAGTGGAAGCGTTCTTAAAGATTTCTGGTGGTGCCATGGCAGTTTTTGATTCTGTATTGGAAAATTTCTTTTACATATTATTTGTGTGAGAAGCATGGACAGTTAGCTGTGTCACCTTTAGTGGCCTTAAGGATTGCCGGTAAAGTTTCTTGGTGTCCTCAAACCCTGTCAAAGGCAGAGGGGTTCAAAGACACAATAAGTTTACATGTTTTGAAAAGCACAGATACTATTCATTTGTATGAAATATTTGATCAGTTGCAAACATACACACACAAAAATCAGAAAAAAACCCTATTAATGGGAAGTTTGCAAAAAGGGTTAAGTTGGTCACTAACCCATGAATTTCATAAATCCAGATATTTATTTAGAAGACAGTAAGTAATGAGTGTGACTCCACACAATACGTAGTTAACAGATGTTTTTATATGTAATTTAAATATACACATGTACATGTTTATTCAGAGGAAAGTTTTGTCTCCAATGAAAAAATGAAACAAGAATTTGCAGACAATGAACTCAGTTAAATCACCCCAGATAACAGTATTTTCTGCTTCTCTTGACAATCCTGAATTCACAAAGAAAACCAGAGAGATTCCGTAAATCCAAAAGAAATGCAGCACTAAACAGTAGTTTTCCTTTAGTTAAATAGATTTAAATATTGAAAAAAAAAAAAAAGTGATAGCTCTCGTGTTGAGGCCTTAATCTCAGCTGTACCTACTGTGACATTTGGTAATGAGTGCTTTGAAAAAATATTTGAAATTGAGATCTAGCAATTTAATTTCAGGATTTACAGTAAGTTTGGAAGAAATCTCCCTCTGCAAATTGCTACCATCAACACGGCACCTGTCCTCTTGGACTGTCAATGTGCAAGCCATCTCTTCTGCAACTGGTAAGCAGAATTCGGTGTATATAGTTTTGGTCTCGAATTTTTATTTTGTAATCTTACTGCCTAGCCGTACAGGTGTTCAGATTGCAAGAAAAATCAGTGACTATCAAAGTATTTCTTTCTCTTAAAGTAAGGCGCAAGGAAAATGTGCCATGTGAAGTCCAAATGCAGAATGAATAGATGTGACCAGGGAAAGGCTGGATGAGAATACAGTTGCTTTATCACTTGCTGAACCCTTTCGTGGTGACTGACAACCTGTATTTTTTTGAGTGTTTGAGAGCCTGGACAACATTACTCCTGTTTTATATTCAGTGCTTGTTAGCTTTCATTCTGCAGACACATCTGTGGTAGTAAGACAATTCCAGAGAGCGTTAAATTCATTCAGACAAAAATAAAAATCATGCCCTCCTTTGGCTTTCATTGCCTCTGTAACCTAAAGCATCACGCGCCTTTTAAAGATTTGGGGCCGGAGGTTTTGCGAGCAGGATCATCTCGTGGTGTAGCTGACCCGGAGCAGTGTTGCATCCACTTTCTGATCAATTACTTTCTCCGTACTCCTCTCCCATTGCCGCGAGGACAGAGCTGGGGGAGGCAGCAGAGTCTGCATCTTCTGTGTCGTGTTCATGTGGGGATACTGGTTGCCCACCTTTAACGCGCTTCCACTTCATCCTTCTGTTTTGAAACCATACTTTGACCTGGGTGATAAAAAAAGGAAATAATTACTTATTGTAGTATGCATATATGCAGACCTATGCATATATGTGTGTATCAACAGAGAGATGTTTTGTGGAATTCCAGAAGAAAAGGTGAAAGGAACCTCACAAGTTTAAGTCCTCCATCTCTCTAAGAGAGGCAGGAACAATTCCTTCTAAATCGTTCCAGGCAGATGTTTCTCTGAGACCTGCAATCTGTCCTTATGTCAGCTAAGCATGTCAATCCAATGGGCACAGCACACCTAGTGTCTTTTAACATCAACCTAACGCTTCAGGAATTGTCTTTTCCTTCACTTAATTGAGCAATTCCTCTATTGTCCGCTAAGCTTTGATAAGGAAACCCTGACTGAGATCACAGTGAGAGAACAGAAATATCTCTCTCTCCATGAAACTCTGCATTTTTGTCTTTCCTTATCACCTCAAAATACTACCTGACCCAGGAAGAACGCATGCATCAAACATATATAATTCTAATAATTTCCTGGTAATTGCAGCCTAAGGTGATATCCATGCTCCATCTGTAAGCCCTGACCATTACGTACCAATGAGTGGTGGTAAACAACAGCTCAGTAGATATCGATTATTCCCAAATGTGTCTTTAGTTTAGGTAAATGTAATTACATTTATTAACTACTTACAGAAATTCGTAACAAATGTGTTTTAAAAGAATGTGGAGACTTTGTATGAAAATACCTCTGTGCCATTGCAAAGTACACCCTTGAGTGACATATCTGGTTTTTAGCTTTAGGGAGAAGTGAGGGAGGAAGAAGAAGCTGGGGAGGCAGGGATTCAGAAGTACTTGTCTCTCGGTGAGATCCAGGTTCACAGCTATCTCATATCTCCTCAGCCTTGTCAAGTAGTTATGGTGGGCAAATTCAGCTTCCAGCTCCCGTAGCTGCTCCTTTGTGAAAGCTGTCCTTTCCTTCCGCGATTTGCTGCTTGTTTCTGCCTTGTTGCTTGAGTTCTGGTTTTCTAAGAGGCAAGCACATGCGTCGTGTAATTTGCAGTCACATCGGTCTGTGCGAACGCGTACGAGTATTGCAGAGGTCTGACATAAACTACAAATGCAAGTGCTCAGTGGAAGTTTTAAAGGTTTGTGTTATGCCCCCTCAAGCTCAGCACGACTTCTCGGTGTTGGCAGTCCTGGGCTCGAGGGGACAAAGGTGGGACAGCTCGGAGCCAGGACGGGGTGTGTTGTTAGAACTGCAGAAGCGTGGGTCTGCGAGGGCAGAAACGAGCAGCTGTTTGGAGCAAGCTCTCATTCCTGACGACCCTTGCATTGAAATGGTTTCCTTCCCTACATCTTTACTGTCATTCCTTATACACGCATTGGCACTCTCCCCCGACCTGGCAAAGCTAGCACTTCGTGTGCACGACACAGAACGTGGTACGAGCGTGTGCTGACCAGCTCTGGTGAGAGGCGTAAGGTGAAGGCACTTAGGAAGCACCAAAAGCCGGCGTATGGCCTGGGAATACCAGGTCTGTGTGAGGAACGTGGTAAAACAAGCAACACCAGCGATGTTCCAGACTTTGAGCTACTTGTAATCCTTGCTAAATGAAAACTAGAAGGAGATCTGGTGTCTGTGTGCGTGATCGGCCTCAGAATCATCCCTCACTCTGTTGCCCTGAAAAGCCTTTTCGCTGGTTGTGCACTTGGCTGCAGTGTGGTCAAGAGTCATATTTCAAAGCCAAATTTCAAGCCATAGCCAAAGGGATGTTGCAGCAATTATGCTAAAATGCAAACACAAACTGACTTTGCCTGAGACTGTGGCAATCTTTTTTTCTTTTTTGTTTTTCTTTTTTATTTTTTTTTAATTTTCTTTTTAAGTTTTCTTCTTTAATTTTCTTTTTAATTTTCTTTTTAAATTTGATTTTTAATTTTTCTGTTCTTTTTTCCATTTTTATTTTTATTTTATTTTTTATTTTTTCAGTTATTTTTTTATTTTTTATTTTCTTTTTTTCTCCTGTGTTTTTAAAATTCGTGCTTGTGAAGCATCTCCAAGCAATGCAAGGAAAAATGCCCTTGTTTCAGTGAGCAAAGCCCAAACTGCCAGTCTTTCAGGGAGTCAGTTCTGCAAGTTCCTTGACTCTTTCTCCTCTCTTGGTCCTGTAGTTGTCTAGATTCCCTGAATTGAAGATGCTATTAGGGTTTTTGTTACATTGAGGATTAATTACTTATTTTTTGTGTGCAACCAGTGTGCAATAAAGTTCCGTATGTCCTGGCATAGTATTTCTACATAGAAATGATATATAAAATGGAAGCAATGAGCACAACGTGCATCATCTTCTGCATGTCCCTTTGGTTGCCAGAGTAATGAGATGTAGAGAGCAAGACAGTCTGCATTCCTTAAAAAAACCCAAACCCCACCACCAAACCCCCAGCTATTTCATAACAGTGATATCACGGTTGTATGATCTACTTCTTCCCCGTGAGGGTGCTGAGGCCCTGGCCCAGGGTGCCCAGAGAAGCTGTGGCTGCCCCTGGCTCCCTGGCAGTGTTCAAGGCCAGGTTGGATGGGGCTTTGGGCAACCTGGGCTGGTGGAGGGTGTCCCTGCCCATGGCAGGGGTGGGATTGGGTGGGCTGTGAGGTCCCTTCCAACCCAAACCATTCTATGAGTCTATGGTTCTGTGAAATTAGCCTTGTTTGCATCAACATTGTTCTTGCTACTTATACTTCAAAAATCCCTAAATAAAGTTGGGGAAAGGATGAAAACAACCCCCCAGAAGTTTCTTCCCATGCTCTTGCCCATAGTTGTACAACCCCCTTCATTCTCATCTCTTACTGAACAAACACCCCGTTACACATTTCCCAAAGGCTAACAAATGTCACTTTGGAGAGAGTGGTGGGGAAGTGGCATTTGAAGCGTGGATCCCCTGCTGAGAACTTTGCCACCAGCTTCTGGGAGCCTTGGTTTTAAGAGCTTCCCCCTGGGTCTCTGCTCCCCTCGCAAACATCTGGAGGGGTGAGGCAGCTCTCCAACGCCAATAACGTGCTGCAGGAACTAAAGCCACCTTTGTCAAATTAACCTGGGATAAAAATAGTTAAAGCAACCTGAATATTCATGTGAGCTCACTACTTAGCTTTGTGCGAAGGACATCCTTTCTAAGGGGCAGTTTCACCAGTCTTCATCTCCAAAACCCAACGTGAACGATTTTAAATAGCTCAGTATTTCTGGGAACAGAGCAGGGTGTGTAGCTCGGATCCTGTCATTCAGGCTGTGAGCCACATGGTGTTCTAGAGACGTGGTTATTCATGGCTGGAGATTTTGTGATATTCTGATAGTGGGAATTGGGCCTAGTTGCTTCAGAGTTTTGACAACAGAATGTGGAAAATGGCAAATGTTGTGTGAAAGGACAAATTGGATTGGAAAGATTTTCTACTGTACTGCCAGTTAAAAAAACCCCAACCAACCAAAAACCCACCAAAACCCTCCAAAACCCACCCAAAAAGCTGCTCAGGAGTGACAGGAAGATCTGTGTCTCTACCATGAAGCGTGCGTACTTCCAGGATCCCAACCAGTCCCATGGTGTGGTTGAACAGAACAGCTGTCTGTCCCCAGGGCTGCAGCAAAGTATGTGCAGGAACTGAAGCTATAAATTTCCAAACCAAAAACTGTGCTGGGCACTAATACATATGTGTATCTATGAAGAAGCAACCTGTTTCCTGCAAAAAAGTGGGCCAAATTCAGCACTTTGAGCTGGTCAACAGAAGTCAGCTTTGCTTTGTGCTTACAGCAGCATAACTGAATCAGAACCTGGCCTCATGAAGTACTACTGGCTCTCCATCACTGGGTTGAACTGGTCTACTAGCAATAACCAGTACACAGTGCTTTGGAGGAAGGCATCAGGGCTCTGCGCTGTGCAGGTACAGGATTGTGGCAGCACAGAGGGTGCTTGTACCGCTCAGAGAGCAGCTTGGGCACAGAAGCTTGGGGATCGCTAATACGTGGAGGATCCTACCTGCTGCTTAGATGTTTGTGGTGATCCACAGCCCAGATCAATGCACCTCGCGTTTGTTATTCTGCAGACCACTGTCGATGTCTGCAATTTTTCCCTCAGTAGAAGTAAAATAAAAATACGAAGCATCTGCACGATGTTACGTTTTTCTCCTCGTACTAAAGATTCTGAGGCCATATTTATTCTGAGTGGTTACATCAAGCAGTAAGACACTGATAGATATTGCTGTTATGAAACATAAAATTCTGCAAGCTATCAGGAGCTTTGGCTAGGTGACCTCATAAATAGCGGATTCATTTGGCAGCTAACGATAAAGTTACTTCAACGTACACCTCGTGGAATAGTGCCCCATGGAAGGTGCATACCGAGGGCTCTGGTACGTGACGTTCTGCTCCCAGACAGCTTTAAACCGATCAGGGACTTCCCTGTAATTTGCTTTTCAGTCCTCCTCGGGTTATCTGCTACTGCCTACTCTTCCCTACTGCTTTTTTATGCCCCTATGACTGTAAATGGGAATCGCAAGCTTGGAAAATCCTTTTTACAGTTAGTGGCAAGACTGAGCAAAGTTGGCAGGTGGGAATTCAGATCAGCTCTACACGTTTTAATACAACGTTGTCCAGAATTCTTCAGTCAAGGACATTGTATGTCTAATTTTAAGGGAGTCATTGCGCACTGTTATCACATCCTCATTTCTACTGCAACCTCGCTAACATTCTGTATTGTTTCATTCAGATAAAATAAAGCTGTCTGAATTCTCTTATGTATTCTGTCACTGTTGGAGATCTGGGGACTTCAAGTGCGTAATAACACAAGTACAATTTAGGACGGGTCGGGCAGAAACTTTACTGGAATTTTATTTGAAAATGTTAATGGCTATGGCTTGGGGATGGACAGCAGAGGCAGCTGTGAAAACCAACACTGGGTTAACTTTTTTTTTTTTATTTTTTTTTTTTTATTTTCAGGTCATTTGGTGAGCCTGTAAAGTCAAGACTGAATATGGCATCTAAATAACTAAGGTCTGTAGAGGAAGAGAAGGGGGTGTGCGTGTTTATCCATGAGTACTGGTGGTAGATGCCACTGTTGTTATTGCCATACCAAAGCCGTTCTTTAAATATTTTTGATATATTCAAAGAAGGTTTTAGAGATTAACAAGCTTTAAAAATTATTTTTACACTATTCTGCTTATTTGCCTGAAAAAGATGCTTATTTTAGACTTTTCTCAGAATACTCTGCAAAGAGCCATGTTCACGATCTTCACCGTGTGTCTTGTAATAACTAGGGTCTTCACAAGAGCCCCGGGGTTTTGCGTGCGCTGGTACAACTCGTGGTAATGCCGTATCTATGCGGCAGTCCAGGTAAAATTGCGGTGCATAAGGCACTGACTAAAAGAAAATAGTTTCTTTTGTAGGTTTTGTCTTCAGGTGATTTCAATATATTTTACTTTACTCGCCCAATCTCTGAAGACAAGGCTCGGGGTACCTGATTTTTCTAAAGAAATGAAGGAAAATTCTCAAGAGGAGAGAAAAGACTTATGTTCTGCTTAGAGTAAACAATCAGTACGTGATGTGTCCAGCTGCGTTTCTGGAACTGCTGTAAAGGTGAAGGAAATCACAATAAAACTGCTCATAGACATTCCCCTCATTTGTCTTATTTTGTCTGAGGGGAGAAGGAAGGAAAAGCTTGCAGGAGGGATAACAAATAATTCTATCTGCTGCCTGGTAAGCGAAGAAGGGAGTGAAAGGAAAAGCCATGGTATCTCCTTTGGGATGTTTTCATGATTCTGCGTTTGCTAGAGTAACAACTTGTACAGACAGCAGCAGTTGTTAGAAGGTAGGAAACATCATACCTTTCAGTGACGTCATTGCTTACAGCCCCCCTGTATGGAAAAGTATATGGGACAGCAGCAAGTATGAGCAGAAAATGCCAAGGGTGCTGGTAATACAGAAAAGAAGGAACACTTGTTTTCTACTTTGGAATCAGTCACTTTAAGAATAAGGATATCCTTCTAATCTGAGTGTGCTGAAATCTGCTCTTTACCTATGACTAGCAAATGTTTTAATAAAAGCGTTGTTCACTTTTAGAATTTAAAAAAAACAAAACAAAACAACTTTTTTTGCATTTGGGTTTTTTGGAAATTCTTGTCCCAAACATGCTTTTTCAATAGAAATTAAGTTAAATTCCGAAGCTGGATTTCTAAAGAAAAAACAAATAAGCAAGGGGAGTAAACTAGATTCTGGGCACAAAGAAGTTTAGAATATTAGTTATTTTATATGTTCCCTGATAGCCTATTCATATTGGTATAGAATAGAGATTAGGACTAATTGCGTGACGGAGAGAGAATGAATACAAGCTTGTTGTTTCAATTGCTAAATGGAGAAATCAAAGTTGGATTAGAGGTGGCTCTTCTGTAGCCAACCTGTAAAACCTGAAAATAAATAAATAAATTTATTGCTGTGTCCTCTACCTGTAAAATGAGGATACTGGAAAATATTCCCCACTTCATAGCAGTGCTGGGGGAAAAAGTGCACTGTAGTTTGTAAATTAATACTATAGCAAATGAAAGCATGTAAGCATCTTAATTTTTAACAGCTTCCTTAGGAGAAAACAATTTTATGCGTATTTCACATACCTGGATTTGAGACAGTAGCAAATCAGAGGTTTTTAGCAGTTATATAGTTAGATCTATGAATATATATGAAATATATATAATATATGAAATTATTGAATATTATGCTGTAGAAAGAATGTGTTTTGCTAGCGAGGATGACACAATGAAAACTACTTTTTCTGCATTTTCTACAATGTATTGATGGAAAAACTTTTTGCACCTCCTGTTTTGAGGTAAAAGCATCTAACATTTAGTGAGGTCAAATAGAATTTCTATCTAAGGGGAGACTTTGCATCTTGTACTTCTTCCTATAAACTGAGATGTCAAACTGCTGGTATCACATTTCCAACTAGCACAGGCAGCCCAAGATGAGGGGTCTTTGCTCTTTGCCGTTCTCTTACGCTTGGACACATGGCAGGTATGCAATATATAACTCCCCATCCTAGGACTGTCAGCTCAATGTATATGTGCCATGTGATTCCTGTTTAGTTACAGCAAATGTGCATTGTGCTGGTGAGGAAAATGCCTGGTTCGGTAAACAAGATCTGCAGGAGTGAAATGCAAACACCAGAGGTCATCAAAGAGTAACCCATTTAGTTTCAATATTGGTATTGTGTAAGATTCCCCAGTCAAGAATTACAAAATGTTTTCCTCATCGGCTTTATTTCTCAATTCCTAATCCTACAGGTGCTCTCATTCCATAGCCTGGACTGTCCCGCAACCCTGATTTCATATCACCTACCTGAGTTTTCCTTTTTCCTTTTGGATGACTTTTTCTCAGTCTCATCTGTAGCATTTACTGGTACCTCCTCATCTTCATTCATACCCACTGCCGCGCTCACTAGATTTGGGCTGCTGACTTCTGACTCCCCAGAACCCAAGGCCAGTCCTGGATTTAGTCTTCTCCTGGCCTCGGTTGCTGCAAAATGCCAGTCAGAGTGTTGGAAAGAGGGATGCTGCTCCACAAATGCTCGCTCCTCACGTGGGAAGCTATGGGGAGCAGTCACCAGGCAGGAGGTTGAGAAATCAGAGTAAGTAGCAAAATCTGATTTTTGATGGAAGGAGAACGGTGCTGGTGGGTAGTGGTTCAGCCCTGAAGCTGTGGTGACATCCGCATGGGTGCTCCGCAGGCACCCCCAAAGCGGGGCAGGAGGTTGCGGGCTGCGCATGCAGCTGCTGCTGGTGGGATCCATCTGCGTCCAGTCCTGGCCACACTCCGCTGCTGCTCACCGGTTACAGCTCAGGCTTCAAAATCAGAAAAGGAGCAGAGGGGAAATCTTCCAAATTTTACGGAATAGATTTCTGCCCTAAACAACAGTTTGTTTGTGGGTTTTATGCTGTTGCAGATTTGTCACTTTGGGAACTCTTCGAAACGTCTTCATTGTCCCGACTGGAAAACAATAACCGAATGTATGCAGTGATTGCCCTGACCTGCTTCCCGAGGCCTGAAGCTTCTTGCTTCCTTGCGAAGTGCTGGACATGAGCAAAACACTTTTTAAATACCGTGCTGGGGAGAGAGTGACAAGTTTGTGAAGTGAAATGTGAGAGAGGGGAGGGAGGGGTTAACGTACATACACCCCGTCCCTCCAACCAAAGCAAAGCAGGCAACTATTAATCATCCGAAACCTTATATGCACATCTAATGGGATTTGCAGATGGAGCCTTTTAAAGAAACAATGTCTGTATTTTTTTTTTTTTTTTTTTGAAAGGGAAAGAGCAGCACACACAAAAAAGGCTTTAATGTTTCCCTGTAACACTATGAAGTTATTTTTATTGCACTGTTAACAAAATTCCCCGAGTCTTGGATTTGGAAAAAGCCCTAACGTAGAATTCGACTGACGCCAAATTTCAAGAACGAAAGTGGGAAATAAAAGGAAGAAAAAGACTTCACTGATTATATATATAATTTAAGCCCTAATCCTAAATTTTAAAAAAAGTATTAAATCTGGCTTGTGCACATATGCAAGGTTTTAAGTGATATTTTTTTTTTCTGTTAGGGTTTTTTTTGTTTCTGGGTTTTTTTGTTTGTTTTGTTAACTTTGTAACATGTATGTGCTGAGAGCTGGGCTTTGCTGCCAGTGGCAGTTATTCTTTCTGTATTCTACTTTCCAGGGAATTTTCAATATGCCACTCCTTCCTGCAAGGAAATCTCCTGCTTTTATGCCAATGGCAGACATGTTTTTCATCTTTTGTTGAAAGTTTTATAGTTTTTCCTAACAGAAAGCAGATTCTTAGACCCTAGAGCCATCACAGTTGAAAAGACATTAACAGGGAATCTGTTCTCAATCCCTTTTTTCACAGAAGTGTGGCAGCTGGGAATGCCCCAAACCCTGCTATGCTACGCTTACTGCAACTTCTCTCGAGGTTGATTTTTTTTTTTTTTATGTTCTTAATGACAATTTATATGTGCATGTGTTCCACGTTTCCATAATCTGCTTGCAAGCATTTCCAACATTTATTCCCCTAGGCCTTGCTGTATGTTGTGTGCCCCTCTTTCCCTTCTCCCACCATTTGTGCTGGGTTTTTGTTCTCTCATAGATGCAGAGATTTAGCAGATCGATGCAGAGCCTTCATTTTTCACAGGGGCTTAACCCTTACTTTTATTTGGCTGCTGTATAATTCGGAATTGTAACATTTCAAGGAATCGGAAAAAAAAGAAAAGGAAAAAAGTGTGCTTATCCTGATCTATCTGTTGGTTCTTATAGCTTGGCCTTTTCCAAGAAATCAAGTGAGTTTAGTCCGGGTTTTTCTGAACAAGAACATAAAATTCTGTTCTATTACGTGAATCTTGACTTTCTTGCAAAATACTGAATATATGACACCTAATTCATTCTCTAGGAAGAACCCTCCTAAATATTTGAATCTGTTGCTGTGTTGTATTAGAGAATAAACATTAAAACATATTTCCTACTCACTGAGGAGGAAAAACTCAAGACTCCTCATTTTCTGAAAGTCCACGTTATGATGAATTTATGAATGCTGCAAATGTTCCAGGCACTGGCAGAATCTGAGTCCAGAACTTTTTGCCAAAGCAAAATATTTCATTTACATTCTCTGTGTGTGTTGTCATATGTATAACACCCACTCGCTTCAGTCACACAGGTTCTTTAGGGGTTTGTATGAATTCAAGCCTAGGTCTGTTGGTCTTCAGTCCTACTTTTGGTCTACAAAATGATCTAGCTGATTATGCAAACACTTCTGTCCTTGTGCACATGCTTGGGGGGATAGAAGGGAAGGGAGGATTCTCCATTAGCCTAGTATTCGCTTCAACCAGGAGTAGCTTTAGTGTCTCGTTCAGGAATCCCCATATGAGGTCTGTAGGACATGACTCAATTCCCGCACATCACTTTGCCCTCTCAGTTAAACTGCTCGGACCCTGTTTTCCCAGTGGAGCTCTCACTGTTATTCCTCTGACTTCAGATGTGGGAAAAGGAGATGGCATACCCTTCCCAAACGTGAGAACCTGCAGGTCTTGCATTGCTCCAGCACCCTCTGCAGCTGGTGCTGTCATTCAGCTGCTCAGCAGGGGCCTGTTTGACCTCTACATCTTCCTGACACTTCATTCCTGAAAGAAGAAAGAACAACAATCCTCCCCGCTTGCTAAATCCCATTTGTTGGTTGAGGCAGCCACCTTTAACCTTCATAAAGTCAACATCTCTGCAGTCGGGTGCTGCCTTGGTGTCGCAAATTGATTTGACACAACTTTGAGGTAGCAGCAATTTAAGGTTTATTAGCGCTGCTATGGTAAATCACAAGATTAGATTGTATGATATTTAATGACACTTAATCATCAGCCAATTAACGGAGTGATTCAACAAAATTTGTTATAATCAAAAGAGTGACTTAGAAAAAGATTCAAGAGTGGCAAAGTTCACACGAGACTTACAGCAGAGTTTCCTAAATCCAGTTGCGTAGGCACAAACTCACACGCAGAGGTACAGAGGTTGACTTATGATCAATGTTTTTTTCTTTATGCAAATTGTAGTGAATTACCCGCTCTTTTCCTTCATTGGCATCTATCAGCAGACAATCTCTGAACCTTGTGAAATCCACCCTGAGAGAGGGTTTGTGGGGGCGTCACGGAATCATTCTGCCAGACCTTGCTGTATTGATATTTCAGCCATCGTCCTCCATACCAGAGAGGCTGGGCTTGCCTGATTGTAGCACGTTTCACATTCATGGATAAGCTGTGCGGTAGTGTCCATGGTCAAGTCCACCCCTTGATCATCAGCCTGTCTTCATGTTGCATCTCTTCCTTGATGGCCTGAGGTGTCATGGGCCCATCGAGCTATAAATAATTCACCCTTATGTTGCCCATTCAAAGCCACCTGAGCCACTTCAATCTTAGCAGCCTGATCCACTGCTGGTTGTTCTGATGTTCCTCAGTGACCTGACCCTTGGGTATGTGAGCATCTACATGACGTACCTTTGCAACCAGCTGCTCTAGCTGGGCAGCTATATCTTGCCACAATGGGGCAGCCCAGATGGATTTGCCTCTGTACTGCCAGTTGCTCCCCTTCCACTTCTGTAACCACCCCCGCAGGGCATCAGCCACCATCCATGAGTTAGTACAGAGACACAGACAGGCCACTTTTCTCGTTCAGCAACGTCTAAAGCCAGCTGGATGGCTTTCACTTCTGCAGATTGGCTCGTTTCACCTTCTTCTTCAGCAGCTTCTGCGACTCATCATGTAGGACTCAGTACAGCGACCTTCCACCTCTGCTGCTTCCCACAATGTGACAGGACCCACCAGTGAACAGGGCACATGGCTTCTCGTTTTCTGGTGGTTTATTATACGGTGGGGTCTCTCTAGCATGTGTCACCTTGTCTCCTGGCAATATTCTGAAATCTTTACCTTCTGGCCAGTCCATGATCACTTCCAAGGCTCCTGGCAGACTGGGGCTTCCTGTTTGAGCCCTTTGTGTGATCAGTGCAACTCACGCCATGTAGCATCGATTGCATGGTGTGCAGAGGGGACCCTCCATTTGACCATCCAGCCCAGCACTGGCAGTCGGGGTGCCAGGAGGAGCTGTGCTTCAGGACCAGTAACCACTTCTGAAGCAGTTTGAACCTCTTCATATGCTGCCAGTATCTCATTTTCAACTATTTTTCAGTTGAAGTGTAGCGAGCCTCGGATCCTCTGTATCCCCTAATAAACTTTTCCTGTCTTTAACTTCTGCAACTGAGCAGCAGCTTCCTGAATTTAGCATGGCATTGTTTAGGATTTATTAAAAAAAAAGTTTGGGGCACTATTTTTTTAATGAAGGATGTTATTGACTTAGAGTGCAAAGTGATGTGCAGGAATTGAATCAGACCTCATATGGAGATTCCTGAATGAATTAATCCTGAATTAATCTCTCTACAGGTAGGGAGACCCTATAGGTGTTTTATTGTTCTCCACTAGACATTTCTTGGAATCACAGAATGGTTTGAGTGGGAAGGGACCTCACAGCCCACCCAGTCCCACCCCTGCCATGGGCGGGGACACCCTCCACTAGCCCAGGTTGCCCAAAGCCCCATCCAACCTGGCCTTGAACACTGCCAGGGAGCCAGGGGCAGCCACTGGGCACCCTGTGCCAGTGTCATTTTCAAGGATATTGCCTAGACCTGAGTAACTGTCACAGTTTTGGTCTTCCCCTTTCCCTTTGGGGAAGACAATTCTTCACTCTTTCTTAGTGTCTAGACTCAGTTCTCACTTTTATTGACTCCATCTCATTATTCTGAGTAAACAACCTGTTGGCGCAGCACAGGTGGAGAGCAATTATTCAAGTGAATTTTGTGGTATCTATGATAAACCATCTTAAACACAAGACAGATGTATTTTAGGCTTTTAATCTTTCCTCTAAGTCAATCGCTATAGCCTCTTAATCATGTTTCTGGTGCTTTGAATTATCTCCAGGTTGCAGTGGCACCAAGCTGAGATTGTTGGTACAGGTTCTCTCAGTGAAGAAGGGAGAATAATTTCTGAAGGAAACTTCAGCACTGCAGGATCACGCAGCTCAGTTTTCAAGGAATTACGTGTGAGATGTTGTGCTCCTCTATGCCTAGAACCTCCCTTGCAAATGCTCCCAAATGTTGTATATCTGCCATATAGCAGTGTTTCCCTAAAGAATGAATGTGATGTTAGGCTAAAAGCCACCGCAGCAAGACATTCAGAAATAGAGATGGAAAAAAAATGATGCTGCAGCCTGAAGCAGTGATACCGTTACACGATTACACTCGTTGGCATGGCAGATGATCCTGGGGACAAGTCAACATTCCATTAAGAAGTAATTTTCTGCCACACAAAAGTCATTGCTGTGTGAGGAAGAATTGTTGTTGACTATTCACTGAGCTACTCCTCCAGAGGTGTTCTCATATATAGGGTTGGCCATTTGGCAATCTCGTACTTGTTCTGCTTTCATGAGACTGTGAAACTAAAAGGATGTGTTGGCATTGACATATAAACAGGGAAGAGGGAGGATGCAGAATCTAAATAAAAGACTGCAGCTGGCCCTGGGTTGACCTCATCTGCTGGGCGTTTTTGACATGTTAAAGTATTGCAAGAATGGATCGTAATACCCAGCATCTCTGAAGTTAATTTTCAGGGGCGTTTTTCAGATGTGCCTCATTAATATTTACAGTTCTTAGTCTTACCTGGCAGAAACAAGTTAAATAGCCTTCCAGAGGCTGCAGAAACAGAGCCATAGTCAGAGCCTGTAGTTCTCTTCTGCAGCTCAGTAAAAGCCCAGCCAGTATGACCTGAGGAAGACACTCTGTACTGACTAGGTGACATGTCCTCCATTGGCTTGGTTATGCTTGCACCTGCTGAAGTCAGTAGGATATAGACATTGATTCACGTGGGAAGGATTTAGCACGATTGCTTGTCTACCTGGAGAATCAAAAGTGCTGAAACTAGCACCAAACTGAAGATACCGAATCTGAATCTTAGGCCTCCTTTAACTGCATGTGCACGTATGAAGACAATTCAGCTTGCAGCATTCATTGTCTTTTCCACTGTAATCAATGTGAGTTCTCTAAAAAGTGAAGTCCCATGCTAGCAGAAAATCCTTTTTGCAAGAATAAATGGCTTTAGCATACGATGCAGAAAGGTCTCGCTGTAGCCAGTTTCATCAGGTATGTCCTATGGTAGGAAGTGGAGATGCAGCAGGGATTTTCAGCACTCAGGAGCCTGCGTTGAGTCAATGATGGAGCGAGTCTCCCCAAGGGTCTGCTCACACACTAAGGCCATTCCAGTTTTTCAGATTATTTTATATATGGGGAGCTCAAAGAACTTGACAGGGTTGTACGACTTAAAGCTCATTTTCACTTCTGAGGGAAACAACTGGTCAGTGAAGCTTGGAGATGGGTCAACTGAGGCATAGAGACATCAAGCAATTCACCGAGGGAAGCTTTACTTCTTAATGACAAGATTACTTATTAAAAAAGAAGTGACCTATAATTATAGTTGAATTCTAGGAGATAGGACTCCTGAGTTCACTATCTGTTCTTAATTTTGTATCCCTGATTAGGTAATGTGGTATGTAAGGATCTATCTACACTGCAGTTCATACGAAGCTCTGGGTTACACTACAGGCAGTAGTAGAGTTTAACATCTGGCACAGATATATCTATGTGAAGAACAATCACAGCAGCGGGTTTTGTATAACACTGCATGTGCTAAAACCCGCTATCAGATTTGTTGTGACTTGGTTTGACACTACTGAGAATAGGGATGTCTATACCATCATGCTAAATAGCTCTTAAACATAGCGTGCTGGAGAAATTATTGGGAAAATGTGTGGTAGGTAAGGTAGTAAACATACGGAGAGAGAAGCACCGAGCCAGAGAGAGAAGAGGGAAGAATTGGGCACTTAGAGCTTTGCCGAATCTGAACCACCGCAGGAGACCCCGCGGAGGGTGGAGCGTTGGAGAGGAGTGTGCCAAGGACAGAACCAGCAAGCACACGTGAAGGAAAGGAGAAGGGTGCTAAAACAGCCAGGAGAGTTAGAAAGGGAGTGCCAAGCCCAAAGGTGGGCTCTTTGGGTCATTTGGTAATTTTAATAGTTTTCTCAGCCATTCTGAAGGAATAAAAGAACAGAAAAAGTGTAAAGCTTAGACTAAAAGAGGCAGTGCGCCTAGAAGGGGAAAATTATCTACCAATGAAAGTTGGTTAAAGAGCTATATTAAAAGACATTAGATACTGGACAAGACGTCAGGAAATGTTAACTTGCATTTTCTGTAATGCTATATGACAAATTAGTCCAGTTTGAAAGGCCGGTATTTGCAGGAAATCAGTATTAGGGTTTTGATAATTTGGGGGAGGAGATGTAGAGAGTGAGACAGTCTGCATTCCTTAAAAAAACCCAAACTAAACCAAACCAAACCCAAACCCCACCACCAAACCCCCAGCTATTTCATAACAGTGATATCATGGTTGTACGATCTACTTCTTCCCCGTGAGGGTGCTGAGGCCCTGGCCCAGGGTGCCCAGAGAAGCTGTGGCTGCCCCTGGCTCCCTGGCAGTGTTCAAGGCCAGGTTGGATGGGGCTTTGGGCAACCTGGGCTAGTGGAGGGTGTCCCTGGCCATGGCAGGGGTGGGACTGGGTGGGCTGGGAGGTCCCTTCCCACCCAAACTGTTCTACGATTCTATGGTTTATCTCTCTTCTCCAAAAACTTCTAGGAACAGGTTTTCAGTCAGTTTTTAGGGAGCATTCAAACAGAAATTATATGTAATGTCAAAGAAATAATGCTGGAGAGAAGATGCCAAAACCAGCTTCTCAGTCTGAAGTAGTATAATGAACATCTTAGGTTATGCAGGTAATTAATGCTTTTAGCATTAGTTTTACCAAAAGCACAGTACACATAAAAAAAAAATAATTACAATACTATTATCTAGTTTTGGCCATGTTTTTGTCATAAAATCATTTTTATGCTTCAGCCGTAAAATTCATGAGTAGATTAAACCAGGTTTCTGTTGCATTCTTGAGTTTTGAGGCAATGTATTTGTCACATACTGCAACACTCTTGATTTCTTTGGCACACAAAGGTGATTTGAAGGGAATATCCACAGAATTAATGCTTTCTTAGCCCAGCACATGATCTGAGAACAAGCCATTCAAGATGAGTGATGGGTTAAAACTAGAAAATCATATAAAAATTTTTTTGGTAAGCAAATTGTGAACATACAATTTTGGAGCCTGTTAATCTCCTAGATTAATGTTGCAGCTGCATCTTTGAGCAATAACCGCAACCTAACAACCAAGAATATTGAATCAAGGTGATCAGTTGCTTCAGATACACTAATTAAACTTACTGCAGAATCAGATACAACTCTATTCAAAGTACACATTTCATTCTCCTCTGGATGGTTCCTTTGCTATGCAAATACGGTACACTTAAAAGCTGTATCTCAAGAGTGGTCTTATTAAAATGATTCAGTTCATATCGATTTAATGACTTGACTTTTTCTTCCCCACATCTTATTTCACCTGTTCCATTCCAAACAGTTGGTTAAGAAAAGAAGGAAAAAATGACCGAGTGATGTTTCTGCATTAGTTTGGAAGTTTTGTCTGGCTGGCTTTCCTTCCCACTGCTTTATTCAAAACTGATAGTCTACAAATCGTGAGAAGTGAGCCTAGTATAGCATTTGGGGATCTCTCACTTGATTAGATGGTTGAATCCATGCTATATCATTTCACTTCTCCCCAACCCAGATGTTGTGTGCCAGGTTAGGATTGTTGCCATGAAATCTAGCTGCTTTGACTGTAGGATTGGCAGAGTCTCCATAAAACTAGCTGAACATAAATTGAACAGGATGAATGCTTTCCTATTTGTTCATATCCATAGCAGCTAAAGCATGGACTGAAGAATTATATTTGATACTTATTTACTCTTTGTTGTGGTGAGTCATTTGCAAATTGGATCTGACATACTCCTGGCAATATGCTTGTTGCCAAGAAGGCCAACAGCATCCTGGCTTGTATCAGGAACAGTGTGGCCAGCAGGACCAGGGCAGTGATCGTCCCCCTGTACTCAGCTCTGGTGAGGCCACACCTCAAGTGCTGGGTTCAGTTTTGGGCCCCTCAGTACAAGAAGGACATTGAGGTGCTGGAGCGTGTCCAGAGAAGGGCAACGAAGGGAGCAGGGTCTGGAGCACAAGTGTGATGGGAGCGGCTGAGGGAACTGGGGGTGTTGAGCCTGGAGAAGAGGAGGCTGAGGGGAGACCTGAGCACTCTTTACAACTACTTGACAGGAGGTTGTAGTGAGGTGGGTGTTGGTCACTTCTCCCAAGCAACAAGTGATAGGACAAGAGGAAATGGTCTCAAGTTGTGTCAGGGAGGTTTAGATTGGGTATTAGGAAAATTTCTTCACTGCAAGATTTGTCAATCACTGGAACAGGCTGCCCAGAGAGGTGGTGGAGTCACCATCCCTGGAGGTGTTCAAAAAACATGTAGATGTGGCACTTTGGGACATGGTTTAGTAGACGTGGTGGTGTTGGGTTGATGGTTGGACTTGATGATCTTAGAGGTCTTTTCCAACCTTACGATTCTATGATTCTATGATTGTAACGTTAACAGTTCCAAATGGACTGAAGTTAATTTCTGAGCTATTTGTCCTTTCCTTTTCTACAAAGGACTTTTACATTCTCACAGTTGTCAACCTCTCTACTTAATTTTCTGCAAATTAGAGAAGTACATGCAATAACATGCTCCCTCTGAACACAACCATATTTTAAAGTACCTTGCTTTTATCCTCCATTTATATCTCTTCATCCCCCAATGCTCTGTTTCAGTTCATCTATCCAGGTTTTTCGCAGTCTTCAACTTCTATCCTTCTGCTGCTGCTTGGATTTTTCACTTTCCTTAACTTTCTTAGGTTTTCCCCTAATTTTTTTTGACCTTAGCAGTACGATTCCCCATGAGATAGGAGGATGCTATCCTGCCTTCATTAGTTGGCAGGAGCTGTACAGTCAAACCACTGAGCAGAAGTATTAAGGCTTTTTTCCTTCCAGTCTTGCCTGATACTTTTACTGAGATTCAGTGTCTGACTTGCTCTGCAGATGGAGAGCTGGCATCACTAGCACAAGAATTTCTAATTTAATGATAATGTTTCTTTTAGCGTGAAGTCAATATTTCCGGTATTAATTAAATTTGATGACTTCACAGTAGTGGAAAGAAAAAAAAACCTGCCTCAGGTACAGGAAACATCAAGATGTGTTCAGAGACACTTACATGATAATTTATCTTAGGACAGAGAGCAGTAGAAGCAAAAAGGAGAAGAAAGATGTGGCCAGCTTTATGCTTGCAGAAATATTAAAAGGAAAAAAACACTGGTTGGAAACTGCTTAATCACCTGACACAATGCAAAATCTGACAGTTTGAACACTTTTTGTTTGAAAGATCACTTTTTGTTTGTTTGTTTTTAGCTGGTTTGATTACTATGTTTACTACAACAAGGGGTTTGGGTTTTAGAAATGAAAGGTGTGGTGGGAGTTAAAGGCAAATGATGGGAAACTTGGCTTAACTGCAACCGGTGGGTTCGCTCGCAGGAAAAACTCAGTTGCATCTGCAAAAATTGTGTTGAATAAATGAGCTTCATCTTTGTCTTACCAATTTACAGGTTGTTTTTCCCTGGTGTTTCTCTTGTACCAGAATGAAAACAATGTCCCAGCTCCTCTCACTGAAGTAGTTGCTACCTCATCCAGCTGTGCTGGTGGGTAGGAAGCTGGTGATCGAAACGCTGAAGTCTGCAGAAGACGAGTAAGCAACCAGCAATATTATTTGAGCTCTGGAGAAAGAACCTCTGGCAGAGAGGCATTGAAAATGTCTTGTTCATAAAAAAATTGACGTGAAACCCTCAAAAATAAAAAAAAAAATTGGTGGTGTTGCTGTCATTGAAATTGGGAAATTTGACACAGCAAGTTCTAGGATGGGTTGATGTGTACACGTTTTTCTTGTACCTTGGATCCGTTCCCACCTAACTGGGATTTTCTTGTGCAATTTGTTTAAAACATCACCTTTCGGTTTCTCTCTATTATTAAGAAATGAATATGAATGAAAATAGGTAAATGTATATCCATATATCCATGTCTTGAGACGTAGCGATTACAGGAGGCAAAGTACGGTCAGTTGTTTCAGCAGCTGTGTGCTAAGGGAGCACAGATCTCTGCTTCCAAGTCTAGACACCAACTTCTGTATTCTTTGCTTGTCTCTCCTCTTTCAGGTTTTTTTCTGGATTTGAGGCCCAGTGCCATGTAAAGATGAGGAATATCCTTTCCTTGAAAGGTCATAAAAGCAAGCAGTGTCTCAGCTACAACATTAATCCTTAAGACAGGAAAGACCATTTGCCAAAAACTTTGATAAATCATCTTTTTTAACATAATGAGTCCTGTCTTTACATTGTGCATGCTGTTGTGGCTATCTCATGAAGAGCTGAATGTCCTGAACAAGGTCCAAGGCACCAGAAGCTTTCTATTAAATCAAGAATATGTTTTTCAGAATCACCAAAGGAACAGTTAAAGAGTTTGATGGGCAAATATTTTGAAGAATACAAAATTAGCTCAGCTTTTGGCAGATTGCAAAAGTCGTCTGTTGTTTTCATCAGACCACACAAAAGAAACAGGAACCATGGCATCCCCAAGGAACAGATAGGAACAGAACATTCAACCTTTCAAACCATTTTTTGTGGGTCTAGATTAACAAATCTACACTTATCCTTTAGTTCATGAGTTCTGAGGTGGGACAGAGTGCAACATTTTCATTTTGAGGTTTTGTTGAGGTCCGTATGTTTCTGGAGATCCTAATAAATATATTTATAGGATTATCTGCCAAGTGATAAGCTTTTAAATTTCTTCAGTGCTAAAACTTCTGCACTACTTTTCTTGAGACCATCCTTTGCTGCTGCTTTTGTCATTGTGCTTTATGATTTCTTTCACTGGAGCTAACTGATCTACACGCAATTAAATGACAATTCTGGAAAAGATTTTTGGAAGAGCCAGAATTAATTCATATGCTGAATGACTGTTATGGACACTGAAGTAATTTATTTTTAAAAATTTGCCTAAATTAAAAATAATAGTCTTTAAATTTGTATCATTTGGAATATAGTCACAGAACATTTATTGTTTTGAAAAGATTGGCATCAGTTCTGGTATTAAAGATGTCCTATGGAATCTATATGGTAATTAAAGTTCAGGCAGTTCCCGTTTATAATTTTTTAGGGAATTCTGCTGAAGCCATAGAACAGGTTATAGCTATTGTATTGTCTTAGAGCTAGAGCCATGAGGACGTATTTCTGTTCAAGTTAAACTCTAACTTCTGCTGGGAAGAATTAATTGTTAGTGGTAGAGTATCTCTCTCTACTGGTAGCATTTGTAAGTACAATGTAACTCTGGCTTCCATTTAATTGCATGCCAATTAACTGTTTTGAAAGTTATTTAGCCCACGAAAAGCAAATTTACACTAATCAGGGCTTCAGCATTTGTGCTAAAATTAAAGCCCCTGATGGACGCAGGTCGTGTCCGCTCGTGTGAGCAGAGGTTACGTGCTGGCCTTCCTCTGGGTATTTTGTTCCGCAGCCGGAGCCTTGAACCCCACTTTCCTTGTTGCATTGCCTGATAATCTGTCCTCCAAGAGGTTCTTTCCAAATGAGTGACTTCTAAAGGAAATCCAGAAGTTTCTCAAGTGTATGTAATGAAAAGGCTGGTTTGGTTTCCACAATTTGAGAGTATCAGGTAGAAGATTAGGAGATGTTGTGGGAGCCTTCTACAGCCTGTTGTCTTACATGGGCAAAGTATGTCTTGAAAGAGACTACGACTGAGAAAAATGAATTTTTTGATAGTTTTTTGATATTCATTTTGAATTTGCTATTTTCCTGTAGTATTTGCAAGTCACCATCCCATCAATGTAAGTGGAAACAAAATGCAGTGCTTATCCATCACCCAGAGACTGGGTGCAGTCTGAAGCCTCCCACATCCACTGCTCAATAATTAGGAGTTTGTAAAACCACCAAGTCCTCACATCAACTGCCAGATTTTTTGTTTCTGTAGACACAATGTACATCATGAATTGGCATTTAAGACCTGTAGTTTCATCTTGATTTGGCCACTGATCTGCTGCGTTACTTTACGTAAATCATCTTTATAGTGCTTCTATTTTCTGTATCCTCATTTCTCCTTTTTTTTGGTGTATTTGTACCCACAAAATAAACGGATGCTTTATTATGCACTTGACTAATGTGACACCAAGGCCTTATTAAATGCCAAAAGTAAGAACAAAGGATGCTGATATAAATTTAGGAAACACAGTCAGTACAAAGGAAGGCTTCATAAGCGGTAGGAGATATGATTAATCCCACGTTACAATCCATTTTTGTGACTGGCAGTTCCTGGGCTCTGGAAAGCCTGGTTTTAGCTGCCCTCTAGGTCAAACCACGTGCGTGCCTTTAGCAAGCGGCGGCTGCTTGCTTAATAGCCTGAGCAAACCGAGCCATTCTATCATTGACTCATTTTATTTCTTTTGACGAATCATGAGAATTACAGTTACAAAAAATCAGATAATGATTTATAGATCGGGCAAATGAATTTGCAGAACAAGAATTTCTATTATTAACTGGGAGCTTACCAGCTAGAAACAATAAATGGAATGGAGCAGGGGGACAGGACCTGGGTACACAAGCTAATTTTATTATTGTGAGCTGTCCAGAATATGGTTACGAAAAATTACATACAGTCCAGAATTGCACAGAGTTAATCAGACTATACCTACAAGTACTTTTTAAAAGCCTAAATATGTAATTGACTCAAGTGACTTGAGGAAAAGATGAGGGTCTAGGCCTTGTTTTCTGTATTAAATGACACAGACCAGTCCTATTATTTATTTATTTATTTATTTATTTTTAAAGACAAATGAAATAGTTAAAAGACAAGAATGCTTTAAACCTGGCATCAGAAAGCTATTCACGCTGTGCAGGATATGGATCATTGCATACAGAAAGGGTAACTGAGTGCAGCATGCTTGTGTTATATGATGCACCTTCATACATCATATATGTATATATTTGGTCAATTTTCCATAAAACCTTTTTCCTCATACCTTTTTTTGCATAAGCACACTACTGACAAGCACAGTTTGCCTTGGAAAATAATTTACAAAGGTGAATTTCCCATGTTGCCTTTACATAAAATAGCACTTCAGAATTTTTCTAAAGCTACTTCAGTTTCACACCACAAGGTGGAGAGGTCTACCTGCAATTCTTGGTAAAATGACCCTAATTTTCATCTGTAAAGTTGTAGCTAAGGTTTAAATAAAGTGCTGCCTTCCCCCTCCCCTCCTTCCACTTAAAAATAAATAAATACAATAAAATAGAATAAAAGTAAGCTGATGCTTTATCAAGAAACCCCATTATTCTTTTGGTATGGAATTCAAACAAACGAACAAACAAACAAACACTGAATTCTAGCAACTGTCCACTGCTGGGGGGATGTGAGCATTTCCATGGAATTTTGCAGCATCCGTTCCATGGACCCGCTGGCAAGATTTGCTCGCACAATCTCCAAGCGGCAGCCGAGAGCTGGGGAGCATGCTTCCAAGCCGAGTGGCGAGGAAAAACAGTGAGGAACTCCTTTGGCTGAAAGAAGTCCACACCTGAGCTTCTGAAAGAGAAAACAAATTCCCAGCTGGACCGATTCCTTTAGGAAAGGGCAATGCCTTAGCGCTCGGTTAGCAAAAGCAAAGTTCAGACACCCTACGCTACAGCTCATGGCAAAGGGTGCGGGAGATCGCGGCTTCAGATGGGACAATTGTTCTGGGTTACCCCAGAGAAATGCGAAGGTTTGGTTTTTGCAACAGGAGAACAAGAGCAAGCTCAGGAGCTGCTGCACTTTCAGGCTCCTTGAGTCCCGTGTGGCCGTTGAGTGCACAGGTTTGCTGAATTCATGCTCCCCTCTCCCCAGCTACAACCTTTGCCTCGTGTCTGTATCCTCATTTGGTTTCATTTTATGTTCATAAGTTATACACTCCAGGGTGTATAACTCACCAAATCATCAGTGTGTTTGCCAGGTTGCTCTCTGGGAGTAAGGGAAGAAGCTATTTTTTTTTCTTGTCATCGGACTGTTGCTATTGTGGGAGAAATGTGTCTGAGGATCAAAATCCTTTGCTAGAAGGTGACCATGACAGTCACACCTGTTGTGCGTTGCTCGAAGACAGTAGGCACCGTGGTTCCTGCTGTGACTCAGGACATAACAGTCATGGTTTATGGAGAAAAAGTTTCATTTTCACATTTTCTCAAGTGCTACATGTCTTCCTTTTTTCATTCCATGTATGAAAAAAAAAGTAAAAGGTTTCTAGCGGATGCCTTATTTTTTAAAGTGTCAGGCAGCTGGCTCCCCCCAAAAAATCATGTAAATTTTAAGATCAGGGAAACTGAAGTGAAATTTGTTAATGCACACGCACGCACACACACACACACACACACACACACTAACTGCTCACATGCAGAACCTGACATGCCGAAGAAGCAGAATTGCATAGGATAACGATGCTACAGGGTAATTTAGAAGAAAGAACCTGTGTTACACCGGCGCAGGACTACTAAGCAATCGCAGAAGATGGGCCAGAACAAGGAATGACCAAGGGAGAGTACGTCGCAATCAGCCACTAAGGGAATGATTCAGTATTAAACTTGACAGAGAGAGAAGGATCCACCTCAGGCTGAATAAACATTTAGGTCAAGATAAATTATCGTTTTTCAGAATTGTAAGCTTTAGCCTTCATCTGGGAAGATGAAACCAACCACACCCTGGGGTTTAAAGTTTCACCTCTGCCCTTAGCCACTACTTCAGACATTCCCTCCTCTGACTGATAGAGTCCGTGAGCAGAACCGTGCTGTCACCAACGAACTCCTTTTGTACACGTCATTCAACAGTCACAGCACAACGGCAACCACCACCAGCCCAGGCTTGACACCTTCCCATCAATCCCATCCAAAAAATGGCTATCGGCAGAATTCTTAGGAGTAGAAATGTCTGTAAACTCGAAATCGAGCCTGGGGTGCTGAGGCGCATTAATGCACAGAACCCTTTTCCTCCATCCATGAGAGACAGCGCCAGCAATGTTAAGAAGCGTACACCTAAGGAAATAAATTTGGGACTTCTATGGGAGGGTAGACACCCTACTGTAAGTAAAAATATTTAAATAAGCAATAAAAGCAAAAATTTTGAAAAGCTTGGAGTGGAACTCGGTTGATTTTTCTTCTTTCAGTATTTGCCACAGATAAATGGCATCAGATGTTGCCAAAATGCTCGACGTTTAATATCATATATAAAGGACCATCTAATAGATGCATCTATATCAGAAGCTATAAAGCTCTTGGGAGACTTTGATCAGTACCAATACTGCAAAACATCGAAATGAGACATTATGGACACTCTCCTCCTGCTGGCAGTGATTTCTGCAAGCAAACAACAAGAAAATGCAATGAGTATGTTCCAAAAGGTGAAATGAGCTTTTTCTGTACGGGATTTGGACTCCTTAATCAGTTACTTTACAGTTGTTGTTAGCAGTCCTCTTTGGGCAAAAGGACAGAAGTATTCAAGGCTGGCTATAAAAATGAAGATAAATGAGGCAACATCATCTATAGAAACTGCTGTGAAGAGTTTACTTATGCAGGAAATTCTCTTTTCCTGAAGACATTTTCACATGAAAGTCCCCAGACATTAGAGTACATGTATTTTCTATGATTTAACGCTGTCTTTGATTCTTAGGAGCTTCATAAGAGGACAAGTAAACACAAGTTTGGGTAATGAAAAGAAGAAGCAAGAAATGAAAGTGCAGTCATCTTCCATAGTATAAGAAACAGTTTGATAAACACCTACTCTAAATCCGAACTTTGAATAAACTCCCAGTGAGGTATGTGAGCTTTCCAGGATGATAACGTTTGTTTTCCCAGAACTGTTATGCACCTTCATGGGCAGTTGGAGAACGTGGTAAAGGGCACAAGTGTCTTTGAGGATTCTTCAAAGTAGACACGGGGAACATCAGCAGTAGGTGCTAAGGGAGGCTTGTGTAACGAGAATGGTGGCATTTCTGGAAGGGCAAGGACTGGATCTTTCTGCAGTCTTTCCCATTAGCTGCAGCCAGAAGAGCTCTCTGCACCCAGATTTATCTTTGAGGAAGCCTCTATCCTTTCCAGATTGGCTTTTTTTTTTTTTTTTTTTTTTTTTTTTTAACTTACAGAAAATGTACTGGCAGTTATCATGCTAAGTTCCCACTGTAATGACTCCTTCCTCACCCTCGCCCTGCGATCCCCTCCACAGGACCACAACTCCAGAGCACGGATTCCCAGTCCGCAGGCTCCCTCCTAATCGCCAAGGCGGTTTTCTCTGCTGGAATGGTCTCTGCGGTTGCCATGACAGTGACTAGCAGGATCATAATACAAAGGTGAGGAGCCTGTAAGTTGAAGGAGGCCTCATGGAGGGTTTGATTGATAGAAAAAGTGATTTTTAGCTTGGTAAGAAAGAGTGTGAGCAGCTCCTCCAGTTGCCCCTCGCTGGGTTCCCAGGGCCCTAAGCCCTCTTGCCAATAAGGAGGTATTTGCCCAGAAGCTATGAGAACAGAAGCTTAGCTAAAAAACCCAAGGAATTCTTCCATTTCTCTCTGAAGGATTCCAAATTGGAAAAAAAAAAAGAGCTAAAAATGGGGCAAAGAGGAGCTACTGATCCATCCTCTCCAAAGCAAAGATTGGAGCATATAGCTGGGACCAGCTAGGAATATATTCTGCTACTGGCAGGCTTAAATACCTGGGTTTTCCTCCATCTACCATATATCTGGATATGCTTAGAAGTCAGAGAATTCTCTTACTTTTGTAAAGAGTAGCGTGTTAATAATTCCAGACTATACTAAGGACAAACTTTTCAGGTAGGATGTGGAGAGGATATTTGTCTTTTGGCCGGTCAGTCCTGCCGTTAACGTTACTCTTATTCATTAAAAAGAGCTACAAGACTTGAGGCTGATGCCACAAAGTCCTGTTTGTTCTAATTCCCACAGTCTTTTCTTACCCATATGTTTTTTTGGGACTTATAAGGTATAAAGCTGTAATTACACCTGCTGTAATTAACAAACCTTCTGTTCCCTGTTGGTAGTCAATAGAGAACAATAGAATGGTAAGGTTCTTTGGAAAAGAAAAATCTTTGACTGAATTTTCATTACTGTAATGGTCTAATTCTCAAATCAGCTGAACACGTGTATCAATCGGAAGTCAGAATGACTTCTAACATGATATTCCCATTACCAACTGGTGGAGTTCATAGAGAGAAAAAAAGAAAGGAAAATGTTAGAAGAAATACTTTTATAATGCTTTTCTTTATGCTTGCTAGTGTTGTTTCAGGCCTGCAAGAATATCTCAGGTATTTAGATCAGTGAACTGTGAGGAAGAAGTGTGGAAAATATACTTGTGTTATGCCTGTGATTGAATACATACTGGATATACAACTGGACTCAAGTTAGTGTATCATAGCGATAGTTCCTCTTTTTAATTGTTGTCAATCAGAAATCATGGTTTCTAGCCATGGATGACCCAAATAACGAAATATGAATTTTTTAACATGGGAAGGAGTGTGGTTTCATTAGAAAAGGTAAGGAACAGGGACCTGAAAGTCAAAAATACATTTCCACGTGGCAACTGAGTTACCATAAGGCTGTAGGCAATTCATTTAGCACCAAATTTTCTCTGTCTTACACCTGTAGCTGGAACCAGATTTTCAAAAGAGCCTGACCCTCAACATGCAGCTATAGGTTGCTTTTTCAAGTCCTCTGCTTTGTAAGGGGTCTATGCCACCAGCAGTGGACTAATAGCAGTGGACTTGGAGGACATAGATGTCTACTCTGTTAGTTCTGTGCTAGACTGTCAGCCTCATGTAAGAAGGATATAGCCAAAATTAAACACAAACTGACACTAAATTCACACTTTCAGATGGTTCCCATTTGAAAATAATGTAGGCTAGATCCAATTACCAATTACCACTTATTTATTATGAACAAGTAGAATTCTAACTAGGCAGATTGGAGCCTCAGCTACCCCCTCAGATTGGATTGGCAATTAAGGTACTAGTTGTATTAGTAATTATGGTTTACCATGAAATTACCCTCCCTTCTCCCCTCTCCCCCCAAAAAACATCGAATTAGCCATGAGTGGAATTATATTTATCACAGGACCCTGTGCAGAAGAGACATTGCAAATAAATACAAACCATTAGAAAACCACTCAGAGTGCTGTGCCAGCACAGTAATTAGGGTTTGAAGACAGGAATTTTTTCTGAAGCCAAATTGGCCGGGTTGTCATCCAAGAGCAGCTGCAAGTGTCTTCAGCAAGCAGCCCTGAGGGTGCAGATCTGGTCACTGGCTCCCCTGGTCCCCTTGCAGGAGCAGATCCAGCAGAAGCAGCAATGCAGAGAATAGAGTGTTCTCCCAATATAATCCTGCAGTAAGGAGCAGACTTTGTGAATTCACTGGTTTAGTGTTTTATGAGATGTTTTGGTGACCCCAGCGGCTAACAAGGAGATCACCAACAGCCAGACCAACGCAAGGCTGGTGCAGTGTATTTCAACAGACAAAAGTGTAACCAAAAGGATATAGCAAGCATAAACTAAACCAGAATTGTTTTCCCTTACCAGAGAATTAAAAACAAACTTCTTGCCCTAACATTCAAATTCGAGTCCCTATAGTTGCAGTCTGTTATTTCAACAACAATTTCCAAGTGTCGTGCTCTTGTCCCTGGTAATGCCTAAATCAGCTTCTGACCTTGTCTCTCCCCTTTCCTCTTCGAGTTGCATAAATGCAATTGTCTCTGGTCTAATAGCCGAAGTGTGGAATGCCGTACTGCAGAGCTTTTGACTTTCATAGATGGAACAGCTATCCCACTCCATCAACACTTTTACATTTCCTGCCTTGGAGGCTGTCTGGTACAGCTGGTTTTGTGTATCATCAGTAGGGGATCATGGGCTAAATATTGTTGTGTATACATTTCAATGGTCATGTTCATTATTTATTTTTTTTTAACTTTTGAGGAAGTGGCTTTCATAGAGAATGGTTTGGGTTGGAAGGGACCTTAAAGCCCATCTAGTTCCAACCCCCTGCCATAGGCAGGGACACCCTCCACTAGCCCAGGTTGCCCAAAGCCCCATCCAACCTGGCCTTGAACACTGCCAGGGAGCCAGGGGCAGCCACAGCTTCTCTGGGCACCCTGTGCCAGGGCCTCAGCACCCTCACAGGGAAGGATTTCTGCCTCACATCTCATCTAAATCTCAGTCTACCTCTTTTAGTTTAAAGCCATCACCCCTTGTCCTGTCACTCCCTGCCCTTGTCACTAGCCCCTCTCCAGCTTTCCTGGAGCCCTTTTAGGGACATGAAGGTGCTCTAAGGTCTCCCCGCAGCCTTCTCTTCTCCAGGCTGAAGAACCCCAACTCTCTCAGATGGTCTTCACAGGAGAGGTGCTCCAACCATCTAATCATCTTCATGGCCTCCTCTGGACTTGCTCCAACAGCTCCATGTCCTTCTTGTCCTGGGGATCCCTGAGCTGGATGCAGTACTGCAGGGGGGTCTCAGCAGAGTGGAGCAGAGGGGCAGAATCCCCTCCCTCGACCTGCTGGTCACGCTGCTGGGGACGCAGCCCAGGACACGGTTGGCTTTCTGGGCTGCAAGCACACATTGCTGGCTCATGTTGAGCTTTGCCTCACCCAATGTGCAGAAATGCTGAGCGTTTTATTTTTCAACTCGTTTAGCCATCAGAATATGCATAAACATATTGAATTTCCTTTAGAACACCCAGAATTTTTCCTAGCTTAGGGTCAAAGTCTTACGTTGCTTTTAAGAAAGAAAAAAAAAAGAATCTTTTCTTTATAAATTCTCACATCTTGATCATTTTTCGATCAATGTTTGTAAGACTAAGAATTACCTCTCCCCAAAGACCATCTTCTCACCAAAGGACTCAGTCCGAGGCCTTCAGATTTCTGGGCCATTGGGAGTTCAGAAATTACGATAGATAATGGTCTATTTTCCAGTCTCCTAGGTTTCCAACACAGTTAATGCTGCACAGGGTCTTTCTGTTACAGATTTTGCTCAAACCCCCTGATACTATTTCTGCTTAGGCAGTTAGCACATCTAAGAACTTCAGCTCAGTTTGGAAGCCAGGCAATCCTGGATTTGGCCAAAGCAGACTTGTACAGGATATTATGGCTTATATAACTGAAGTTAGATATTGAGGAATGTTTGAAAAATGTGTCCTTCCAGAAACTGTCTCTCCTATAATACAACCCACCAGCACAAGAAAACCCCTCTTTTCCTCCATGTCATGTGCCATAGACTGATACCTGGGAACCTCCTTCCATGGACTTACGCCAGCAAGGCATTCTTGTCTAGAAGAGAATTGTTCCAATGGTTTTGTAGAGTAGGAATCTACAACAAAATATAAAAGATAGAAGAAACTTAAAAAATAATAGTCTTACAACAGAAATATTCACATGTTCTTACCTGTATATACTGCTGATGCTCCAGTCCCTGCGTGCCTTAGATTTCATCCAAAGGGAATAATTTCCCTTTTCTAGAAAGCAGAGACAAACTGAAAATTAATTTTTGGGACATTAATCATGTGTAACCACGATTAGGGGTTGACTTGCTAAGTGTGTTGTTAGCTACTGTTTGCAGAACAAAGAAACAGCTGGCCAAAGGCATGATATTACAGATATTCTTCTCTGGTTACTGTCATGCTTTTTGCATCATCTGCCAAGGATGAGAAATTCATCAGAAAGGAGACTGATATTGCAGTAAAATGGTTATTTCTCACAGTAACGTGTGGTCTCTTCATGTCTTCAGCACATATTCATAAATTTATCTAAAGAGCCTAAAGACTCTGCACACAAACTTGGTCTTCAAGTTCCTAAAAAGGATTAGTTTTGACAACAAATAATAGGTTTGGGAAAAAAAACCCCGAAACACCCCACCCCAAAAATCTTCTCTTTGCTAACTCTAAAATGAACACCAGAAAGACAGAATGAAGGCAACTAGAGGTTTTCCTGCTTTCCTTATGTCTGCAATAGAGTCACTGTGTGTGTCAGGGAAAAAAGGGAGAGTGTTGTAAAGATTTTGCTCTCTCTGCTGTGAAAACATTCATATGACAGCAAAATTTTGGAAATATTTTTGCCGTATTTTGGAAAAAGAAATATGCTCCTTCAAAATGGAGGGTGGGGTTGCTCGCTATCAATTGATGTCTTATTTGTTTCCTTTTTCTTTTAATAGCATACCATCTCCTAAATTCCAGTCCTGAGCCTAAGGAAACTCTTTCCTTCCATTTCACTTAGACGTGATTTCTGATCTTGCAAGGACTTAATAATATAGTGAGGAATGCAATTAAAGGATAGACTGTAGAACCTAGTGCACTCTGAATGGCATCATAAATAATTAAATTCAAATTATTAACATAGATGTTTGCCATTAAAAAGGAAAAGACTAAGGATAAGAATAAATTCACTTCATTAGATTTACAGAATGTATAATTCAAAACATACTGACAAAAGCAAGCTGTCAGCACAATAATTTGTCTCCCTGTCTGTAAAATATGAAATGATGCTTTTTCCCATTTGAGTAAGAGCAATCTAGGATGCAGACAGCAGAGAATAGAACATTTGTATCATAGTCATTCAAACTACCTGTTTAAGTTAGACAAATGAAAAAAATAGACTCCAGCCCACACATTGTGGCCTGGCACAGAGTAGCATCCAAAGATGAATGCAGCTGATGAGATTAATTTGTCGGGCCCTTACTTATCACCTACAGGCTGAGGCTTCGTATATTATGAGATCATTTCCTGATGCATGCACAACGTGCTATTTCAGCTTGGCTCCATCCAAACAGGACAATTTACTGTGGCCAGAATTACCACCGTATCACATTATTAAAATACTCTCATAGTTAGTTCAGCCATTTGACCCCCCCGAGTATTAGGTCTACCATGAGCTTCTGCTAGGGATGGCATGTGAAAAGTCTCTTTCTTTCTGGTCCGTCTGACGCTGGTCGCTTTTGTGTCCCTTTGGCATTTTAGATATGGGTCACTCACAAGCTCTGGTGCGGGATTTTCTTGTTTGCACTGATCTGTGTGCTGGGGGCTGTTTGATCATGCCCTTCTCTTCATGAAATCTTAGAGTAATGCACAGTTTGTCTGTAAGAAACAGATATCATCCGGTGCCACACAAACTCTCCCGCATGTGGGGTCACACCCCACGTGAAAGCAGCAGAAGGAACGGAGCTAGGACACTCAGTGTGCCCAAAGTGCCATATCCCACAATTTGCTTAACTATTTTCCTGATGAAAGTGTGACCCGAATCATGCTGGTGACTTTAACAAGTACTTCAGTGAGTTGCAGCTTAATGTTATTCTTTAAAGGTGGCCAGTGCCCTCCTTCTGGAAGGAAGGTTCTGGCAGTCCTTGCAGGAACCCAGCCCTTCTACTGGCCTTCAAAAGCCACGAATGATGCAGCTCCTTCAGAGTCAGACCTGCAAAACCAAAGCAGACATGCTCCATCATCTGTCTTCAGCAGGCACAAATCTGTCTGCATCCCCAAATCCACGTGAACATTTCTCACGATTCAGTTGATGATTGTTTTTTAACGTAAATAAGATGATCTGTGGGGCTCTTGTTTCTCCATGTGCAGCCCCAGCGTACAGTCTCCCTGAAGACAGAGCAGCACCTCTAATGAACAGTTTAACTACCAGAAATGGGTTGGGTGTGGAAGTGTGTTACTCACACTACTGCTCTAGCTATGTCCACCTTCTCCTTTCAGTTGGAGTTGATCTTGCCTGTAAAATGCTACCAAGAATCAAAGAATTCACAGAGAGAAAGTTTTTCTGCTGGACTGTTAGAAATGAAATCCTGCCTCGTGTCCCGAACCATCCTGGGTATTCTAAAGGCACGTGCAGAACAGTAATCCGATTTCAAAGGAGGGTGAACAATTTACATATGCTGAACTACTTAGTATTAGAATAAGATACTGCTCCCATGACATTTGAAGTCAGTGAAAAAGCTCATATTGACATCACTATCCAACTGCAGCATTTTCCCACTATCTCAAGGACCCATTTCTACGTGTGTCTTCGCTCCCAAAAACATTCTTCCTCGATGTCCCTTTCAAACCTAGTAGTAAACGTCTTATCGTGAACTCAGTGATTGAACCCTCTACAGCAATATTAACTGAGGCCGATCGCCCACCAGGCCTGCGTGTGGTTGTGTTTTACCTTGTATAAATAGCTGCCCAGCCCTGAGAGCAAGATAAGACGCGAGGCTTTGAACCGCAGGAAGGACAAGAGGAGTGACTGACAGCCGCAAACCCGTGAGACTGGCCGAGACAGCTTTAATTTGTTTGTACAGCATGCATATGGAAGGGTCCTCACCTCCCGTTTTGGTAATGATAAATGACAAGACGTCGACAGTTATTAATTAAACCGCCTGGCATAGCAATGTACATGATGATAAGACCTAAGAAATGTGCAGCATTCCTTCTACCCCATCATGAGAATGAGGCCCCTCCGCTGTTCTCTGGCACAGCAGAGATTAGACCAAAGCATCAATATTCCAGTACAAGCTGGCTACCTAGTAACTGCCTGAACACAGGGCCCTAAAAATTGAAATCCTCTCTCATGCGATGTGTAGTAATTAAACTTCAGCATTCTTTCTGCAGGAAATGTTTCTCCTGTGTTGTTCCCACAGATTGTGCTACAACAACAATTTTAGCCCCATGAACTATTAACCAATTATAAAGGGATTTTCTCAGTCTGCTTTAACTGAGGATCAAAGGCAATTTTTTTTTCTTTTTTTTGGCGAGATATTGTAATTTAGGATACAAAACACCAAGCGTACACAGGACTCAAGGCTTTGGTCAGTCAAACGGAATGGACTCTGGGAAGTAACTCACACCCCATTTCAGCTTGCCTGAACCTTATTTCTATGTCAGTTTTACCTTGGCAAAATATAACAGGGAATCTGGTCCATGATGCTTACCGATAGATTTTAAGCACTGCTATAGAATCATAGAATCATAGAATCATAGAATCATCTCGGTTGGAAAAGACCTTTAAGATCATCAAGTCCAACCACTAACCTAACCTTGCCATCCCATAACCACTAAACCATGTCCTCAAGTACCTCATCTATCCTTCTTTTAAATACGTCCAGGGACGGGGACTCAACCACCTCCCTGGGCATAGGTGCCAGGCGAGCGGGTGGCAGTGAGTCGGGATGCCGGGTACATCCTACTCCTGCCGTACTGGACCTCGGTCATCCGCCGGTTTCGCCTTCTCTAGTTATGCAGCTTGTGCTTCCGAAATCAGGGAATGTTTTTCCAAATTCACTTTAGCAGGTGCGTAGACTTTACTTTTCCACAAACACACAGCAGATATGAAATAAGCCACATGTATCCGTGTGATCTGAGGAAGCTGCCAGGAAACACAGGAGGAGCCATTTCTGTGGAAGCCTTGGCAGCTGCCGTGAGGTTTGCATCCGAGCATTTGCAAAAATAGAGGATAGCACCTTCAGGCGCGCATTTCCAATAGGAAAAACACAATGGCTGACTAAGGAGGCTTGGAATCTGTTACTGCATGAAAAATAAAATGAGATCTACAGTAGACAATGCAACCCCCCCCCATTATTGTGATATAAAGAAAAGAGGGAGAAGAAAGTGGCAGCTAAATAATTGCTTCCCCTAGAGCAGCAGCCTTTCCGAAGTCAGCATAGCACCTACACAAAGGGTGTCTTTTAGAAATACGTACACAGCTTAATCATTTTCACAGTTGTTAAAAACACTTTACATTATTCTTAAATGCAAAAAAAAAAGAAAAAAAAAGAAAAGAAAAAAAAAGGCACTATAAAAAAAGCAAACCCTCTCCCATGTAATTAAATAGCAAGAAAAAATGTTATGTTCTCAGAAAAAAAAAAAAAAAAGGAGATGCTAAGTACATCTCCTCTCCCACTGGTGACAGTCTCCTGACTCCACTCACTCTGCAATTAAATCTTGTAAAGCCCTCAAGCTGGTGGCAGCACAAAATACCCTCTTTAAGGGCACTAAGTGCCTTTCACAATGTGAGGCTTTGGTTTTTCTTGGAAGTGCCAGAATGTTTAACCTGCTTTTCTTTTGTTATTGTATTCTGTTATTATTTTATATTTGTACTGTACGGCCCTAACTGCCTTCACTGGGCTGGGGGTTTTTTTAGTCTCATACAAGAAGAGCAGCCTGAAAGTTTTTACAACGTACCTGCTGACTATATTTTACCATGTTTTGCATTGTGTATAATTTATCTACAGACTGCTTTAAATATCCGTTATTTGTAACAGATGAGTGCTAGGACCTCCAGGACTAGAACTACTTTAAATGTTCCAGCTGGTTTTAGACCTTTCAAATTTGTCTACCTGCCTAGAATTAAATTTCACTTTTAACAGTGGCAACACATCGATGTGTGTGGCAGTATGAAGAAGAATACATAGCAACGCTGTACGTATGGGTCGGGTTTTTTAGTGTAAGGGTGAAGCCTGCTGCGGTATTATTTACGATTTAAAATCTATTTATTCAATGCATTCCTGTAAGGTAATAACAGATTGTTCAGCTTCTCAACTAAAGTCCGACCAGGTGCTTTTTCTTCTTTCCTTTAGAAACGGTCAAATGAATCACGTCAGCAAGTTCAAAATTTTTTAATTTTTTTTTTTTCCTTTTTTCCCCAGTTAGAAAGCATAGATCGGTTTTATGGTTGTTGATACACCTTTTAATATCCTCACATTCTCTGTGATTCTTAACCATGGGCAAGAGAGCATGCTATAATTTTCTTCCTGCAGTTACAATCAGAAAAATATGTCCGACAATGTCTACACTTTTTTTTCTGCTGAAAATGAGAATGTAAAATACTGAATATGTTAAGGAAGAAAGCTATATCGGTTAATATAATAATAAAAGAAGACTAAAGAAACATCCTATCTGGTACCTGTGTAGAGTTTAGTATCACATCTGAGTAAAAATATTTTGAAATAACACTGCTACGTGCTGATTTACTACAAAGTATGTCCAAAAGGATGTGTGTGGGTTTTTTGAGGTAAACCGTGTACTTGGCCTTGTCCTGAGCTGCTTGCAAAAAAATGTAATTGAAATGAAGTCAAAGGAGAGAGCTCAACTTAAACCAACTGACAAGTTAATCCTTGTTTGCTCATATTCTGAGAGGTTATTAAGCTTAAGTATTAAATCCAAATATTCTTACCTGCTATGTACGTCAAGATTATTTTTGAGATGTTAAACGTTACTGGCAATTCTCAGTTTTGGCTCTCAGGAGATGTAACTCCTGCCTGTGTATGCACCCAGACTGCAATGGTTGAGGCTGGATTGTGCAAACCATCACGAATTCTGCACTCACTGGTTCTGAGAAAGCCGTGTCTCCAGGAGCTCAGCATGCAGGCACAGAGCTGAGTCTAACAGACAGCTTTTGTCTTCTTAAGAACACGGGTCTTGCTTAATCTCTACATCCTGTGAACTGCACAGACGGCCATTCTGTAAATTAGGCAGAACAGAGTGTGAGTAGAAAGGGTTCGGAGAGTCCAACAGAAGGTTTTTAAGAACACTAAATGGAAAATGTGATTCTCCGCTGTATTTCTGATACGAAGGGGGTGACACCGTAAGCGAGCATGAAGAAGGTTAGACGTAGCTGTAAGAGGAAAGGCTTCTCTTTGGCAACTGTGGAATAATGCTCCAAAGAGTTCCTCACTGATGAAGCACTTTGCAAGATTTGGGTTTTTTTAATTTTACTTGGGAACGTGTCATAATTATATTTGAGATTTTTTTTTTGATATCTAAATAATCAGAATAAAGCTTTTTCAAGCTTTGTAAATTTGCAGACATCTGGAAATTTCCAGTGGAGGCGTATTCTCCTGTGTAGTGAACAGATCTGATATGGTCACTGCCACTTTTCTCAGCTGATTTCCAGACCATGCCCCCTTAGAGTCTAGGTGTTCATAGCCCATGATGACTGAAGACATTTTCTGAAAATTTTTTTTCTGTTAAGTGAATTTCTTGAATGTTAACCCATTTGAAATCATCAGGTGCTGCAGATGCGAAGAATCCTTCCATTATGTGTTTCTTTTTGCTGATTAGTATGGCTTTTTTGGCCTTTCATAAGTAGAAAGATCTTGTTTTAAACTGCATAAATGTGACCCAGGTGATTGTCCTTTAAATATTGTCTTAGGATCCAGATGTCAAAAATCAGTACAGCTCACTGAGGCCCATATTGGCTGCAGTTTTCTCTTGGACATGATTTTCTTCTTAGTTACATTTGTTTAGTTGTGGTTTGTTTTTTGTTTTAAAGTTTTCTGGGCCAGCTTCTCAACAGACTTGTGTGTGAGGTCTCACCAAACAGCCAATTCCAAATATCTTTTCAGTATACCCGCCGCTGCCCCAAAGGCCACCCATAAACTTTCTATAATAAGTTAGAGGGGTTTATGTGAACGCCCTTAGGCACATGTCGTTTCATTTCCACTGCTCTTAGCCCTTCTATTTGCCTTCTAAATAGCAGAGCATTTTATATATATATATATAAAGTTATATTTTCACTCTTTGCAGAGAAATGCAAGTACATTCAAAGTCATTAGGTATAACGTCTGTATGTAACATGTACTTGAAAATAATAGCGGTGTATTTCGGTAAATATAGTGGGAGGATACTGCTGACCAAGACAGAATAATATCTTGGAGCTGTGTAGCTTAAAAGTAAATTGGACGTGGATTGAATTTATTGCTCATGCAGACTGTTCAGAGTATGTTACAAATCAGTTGCATGATGGCCACTTTGAGGTTCCAAGCATCCAAAAAAAATGAAAAACTAAGTAAAATCCTGAAGTTCTAGTCAGACAGCCTTTCCACCTAGAAGAAAGGGACATGCTTGAGGATGCAATGCTTAAATTCTGAAATTATGGCAGTTTTCCCACTAAGGATATCCTATTCATGAATTCCTGTCACTGAACTATGCTCCATTGAATGTTCATATTTCTTACCACTTCTCACTCCACAAAGTACTATTGTTCTGTCCTTGTTGCAAGTGCAAGTCCAAAGAATAATCCTGTTAGCTCTTGATGCCATATTAGAGATGTTAATGGAAAACTAATTGTAGAAAAAAGTATCTTTTAAAATGACTGGGCCAGTTTTTAGCTCCTAGGAGGACCCCAGACACCCCTGATTTGAAGATTACTTTATTAATTGATGAGCAGGCTGAAATTTCACCTGCATTTTCTCAGTTCACTGGAAGTCTATGCGATCGTCTGCCCTCTCTCTCCCCTCAGTAATGATTTCTTGATAGCACTATTTTTTGTTTCTAGACACGCCGAAATTCATCATGAGTGAAAAGTTTCTGGTTCTGAGCACCACCCTTAATCTGAAGAACAATTTTAGAAGAAAACGATCACTTTTAAAACTAACTTCTCCTGCTAATTTGACTTGAAAAAAATAAGGCCCTGCAAATAGCAAAACCCTCCAAATGGGAGAGTAATTACCTTAAATTAAGCCTTATTTCTGGTTATAAAAAAACCCCAACCAACAACCACCCAATTTTAAAAGCATGTTGTGCAGACTGGAAGCATTAGAGTTAAATACCGGCCATTTTATAGTGAAAGGGAAGGAAATAGAGAAGAGGAAGGAAGGAAGAAGAGATTAGAGAATCTGGCAGATGTAAATAGTCTCAGAGGAGCCACTATGTCCCAAGGCCTCTCCTAAGGGAAGTTTTTACACCAAAGAATCTGGTAGCCTGAATGAAGAATGACATCACCTATTTATTTAGCCAGAACTGAGCTGTTTTCTTAAGACATTGAAATAACCTCATGCCACAAGCATTAAATTGTTGGTGAAGTGATAAAGATGTCTGTTTAATTTAGGGCCTTGATAACCACGAAATAAATACACTTTTGTTCCTTGGTTTGAGAGTATATTTAAATTGCCTGGAAAGCCACGAACAAGAAAGCTTGAGTCTGGAGGTTAATAGTACAAACAGCCTGATGTGGGAGTCTTCAGTGGGAGATGCATGAATTTGGACTTGTAAGTAGCTCAGTCAAGGAGTTGGGGCTGCTTCCCTCTGAGATGAAAATGATGGCATTACCCTTCTGGACACCGAGCACAGATCAATGTTTCCACATCCTGGGTGCTGTACAAATTCATAAGAAAGGGACAATTTCAATCTGAAGTGCTAGTGCTGAAGTGTCGTGACGGCCCCACCTAGAGCAGTTAGAATCTGAATAGCCAATACGGAGCAAAAAAGTGATTCACATCACACACTGTCTCACCTGGGTTGGCTAAAATGGATGTTCATGGCACCAGCGTGAACCAGTCAGCCCCTGGTAGCACCAGGGAGAAGCAGGGTTGGGATGGAATACAAGCTTAGATACTGAAATGTTCA
>VXBL01003988.1:937852-955798 GCA_013400195.1 Aramus guarauna | reverse complement strand
AACTGAAGGAGGGGAGATTTATGTTAGGTATTAGGGAGAAACTCTTCCCTGGGAGGGTGCTGAGGCCCTGGCACAGGTTGCCCAGAGAAGCTGTGGCTGTGCCCTCCCTGGAAGCGTTCAGTTTAGCCATACATTGGGATGCGGTAGAGGTGAGATAATGTTTTGAAGATTGGCTCTGTGTTCCTTATACTTTTACTGCAGAATTATCAGGGCTTGTGCTGATGAGATTTACCTCTACTCAGATTTTACTGATTAGTTTTATTATCCTCTCTTCACAGTAATAACTTGTTCTCATAAAAGAGCAACGAGAGCTTTTAGGATTGAAAGAAATATGTTCATGATACAGGGTCAGGAATGGTTAACGGAGACAGAAGAATCAGCGTCGTTTCCTTCCCTTTGGGCTTCAGGCACAGTATGTTTATTATGCTCTAGTGAGAATAAAATTCACTGTGGCTTAAAGAAATATAAAAAAGCACCATAGTCCTAATTCAATGAAAAGACAACAAGGCATCACGAGCCTTGTCCATGAAGCGCTGCACCTTGATGCTACAACTCCCCAATTTTCAGTGTAAAAACTGTTCCCCCAATTCGGGGACAGAAGAGAAATATCCATCCTTTTGTATGTAAGTGGAAAAAACCCTCTGTACAGAATTGTCCTTTGACGGCTCTAAGGCTGAAAGGGGAGCAGTTGCACTGTTTTGTATGACTGAGTAACAGCTGTGTTTGTTGCAAGTTCTGCAACTTGTACTGGCCTTATTTTAAACTGTGAGTTATTTTAAAGGTGGCCTATCAGGGGGAGTTTCAGTTTATTCAAATTTCAGGTTACAGCTGCACAGTACGTTCAATCCAAACTCAAGCTACATATAAATATGTTCTATGTTAATTTAAGACTTTTGGGCCTGTTTACTATAGAAAAGTCGTTCTGTGCGCCCATATACTGCACTAATTTGAGTGAAACAAGCTAATTATAAGTTGATGTCATATGGCTAAAAAAAAATACATGTTTATTCCTTCCGTATTTCATGATGCTGACTTTCTCAACCACATTTGCAGAATACACACATAATGTGTTTTCTGGGCCTAGGGCCTGACTGGGTAAAGTTATGTCCTTTATTGTGCAAGTTGTAATTAAAAAGTTGAACCTTGTGCAAAATCTTTGGGATCTTGTGGATACCAGCAGGCTGTTTGCGCTGCCTGTGAGTTGTATTTCACTGAAAAATAGCAGAATTGTATTTTTGCCAGAAAAAGAAATAAAGTTGGCACGCTGACTATTTATTGTAAGTCAGTGAGTATATTGTAGAGAACGAACCGTGGTTCATTGTCTACACGAGATGGAAATAAAAATGAGGGACAAATGAATGTTCAAAGCTGATTTGGAGAAATCATGAATCTTGTCTGAAAAAGCAACTTTTTTGGTTTTGTGTGGACAACCCATTATGACAGTTGTTCAGTTTATGACAGGCAGCCTCTCCAGCCAAGGGAAGGTAAATTCAGTGACCTGTTACTACTTATAGTTCAGTAGCACCTAAATTATGTACCATTGTGCTATTTTATTGCAAAAATTACAATGAAGAAATTCACTCTTGTTTATAGTCCTGAAGAAAAACTGTTAAATGCTTCTGTAAAAGGAGTGTGGAGCAGGTTTCTGCCCATTATGAAGCCCCTTTGGAGTATTTGTTACTCTGAAAGATCCTGTCCCATGTATGTCTGGTGTCCAGTAATGTTCCACCGATATAAAGACAATCTATAAAGTCATTCTGTTTTTTCAGTTATTTCCTCTGTGTCTTTTTTTTTTTTTTTTTCCTTTGGAAAGAACTGGAAGTGTATAGATTTAGTGTGAAAGATAATCTGAAATTTCCTGCAGATGCTCATTCTCAAACCCCCAGTTAGAGATGGCCTCTCCTGTATACAACGTGTCCCTTGAGTCCTAAATATGCTTTTGGCAAACACTGACAGAGCTTATTAGACCAGTAAGTCACTCTCTAAATTTCTGTCTTGTTCTAGAGCCCTACCAACATCTGTAAGTAATATGTACTAAAATCATGTACATCTTTATTAGAGATTAAAAAAAAAATAAGAGAGGGGGGAAAAAAAAATAATCAACCCAAACACTTTGTTTGAAAAGAACCCACAACGGGAGGGGGACACGACAATGTAGGAATCGACCTCTGTGAAACATCCCACATTTTGATTTTTCCAGCTGTTTTGCAGAATGCTACTATTCTCTGTTCCTCTCCTGATAACATAAATTGCTAAAAAGGTGGTTGGAGAGGACTGTTTCAGGAGTAATATTACAGAAGACTAAGCATATCAGCAGACTGCTCATCTAATCCACTTTTAACCTGTGGTAAGAAGCCAGTGAGAAGCAACTGTAAACAGGATGGGCGTTGAGAGGAAATGTAGTAGCCTAAGTGTCTCAGGACTCCCTGTCCATCGGTGTTCTTGTAACGGGTTTTAGAACATGCAAGGAACCAATCACTACATTGTACGTCAGAAAACTGCAAGATTCTGAATGGCAGGAAACTTTTGCACTTTTTGTGGAAGAGAACTGTGTGTGAGGATTGGGGGTTTTTTTGGAAGAGGATGTCTTTAAGGTGAAACATTTGGGAGAAAGATATTGCTGGTTCACCCTGTTCTTCTGAACTTCCAGGAACCCAGCATGACATCTCAGATAAAGTGGAGTAAGTGTGTTTCACGGGTTTATCATAGTCAACATTTTAAAAACAATATTCAGTAACTGCTTTTCTTACTTAAGAAGCACTTGCAGGTGTTCATGCTGATTTCCAAAAATGAAGCCCCAAGTGCCAAATTCATAAAGTCAAAGATAAGTCTGGAAAATGTTGTCACAGGTATGACAACTGTTTGTATTAGGTTTTTATATGAGGTATCAAATAATAGTAGTGAAAGGACACCTTATCAACTGACAGTCTTGAAAAAACTGTTCATCTTTGCAGCTGTATTGAAAGATCTGCATGCTATGGGCAGTCCGAGGTCAGTTTTCCCTGATTTCATTGGAAAATGTTTTTGTTTCTTAAAGAACATGGCCTTATAAATGAAAATGTGCATAGGTCTACAATATCAAATTGTTAAAAAGATTAACTGTTGCTCGGCAGCACTTGCAAGGAGATGCCACATTTCTTTCTTTCTCAATGAGAGAAATCTGAAGCAATCAGATTTCAATCAAGAAATCTTGATCAACAGTTCACAGACTTCTTGGTTTTTTTGGTGGCTTTCTCAGGTTGTGAACATATGAGTCAGGAAATGTCACTGGGAGTAGGAGGGAAACTGAAATAGGGTGAGTTTTTCTTCCCCAGGGAAGTAGAAATGAGAATACTGAAATAGTTTTGAGCTCCACATCCACCCAGGAATACTTTTTCCATGAAAAATGTCGTGCATTGGAGCAAGAAGTTCCAGGATGAAGTTTCTTTAGAGATGTGTGGGTTATTGATTGAGAATTAATGACCCTGACACATTCTGTCATAGAAATTGGAGTCAATACCCTAACTGTTCTGTAATTCACTGGCTTTGCAGGAAATCAGCTTTACACTATAGCTGAAAATCAATGAGTCTTCCTATAATTAATCATTGTTTCTACTTTATTAACAATGTATTTAAAATTAAAAACAACAGGCTAATATTTTTAAAGCAGTATTAATTCTCATTCTCTACAAGGAAAAACATTGCATAAATAATTTCTGAGAAAAAAATAAATACGTAATTCACTCTCTGAAACAATAACTTTTCTCTCTAGTTTCTGGTCCCACACAAAATAATTGCAAAATCTATTAACATAGCAAATTTCCATAGTTTATATGATTTCAGCATAAACTCTACATAGAAAAGAAGAACAGTGAGGAACTGTTTTCATCCCAAACTGTGTTCATCTGACACTACACTTAGCACTTCTACAGGATATATACAGCATGTGACAATTCACTTTCTAATAATATTCTTTAATGTAAAACCACAAACACTAGTCTGAATGTTGAGAAGCTAAGTAAAGGAAAGTTGCTGTCAAACTAAAGGCTTACCAAAGATGCACATACCAAAGACGTTTCTAGAGGAATTAATGACTTTAAAATTAGCAGAGGCTCACTTTTAATGCAGAACCAGCACCTTACTCCCAGAACTTGGCTTGCACAGTCTTAGCACTATGAAGTGTGTGGCACGATAATCCAAACTCCACACAACAGAACATGCAAATTGAGCTATCTAAGCTAATACTAAAATCAACTGCATTCTAGGAAATAAGGAATAATCAGTATCTTTTATGTTAAATTATGCATATCGTTAGCTGTTTACTGGACAAACATCAGTGAGGTTATCTGGTTTGAGAGGAGCATCCGTTTCATAAATCTGCTCCACATAGTAGAATTTGCTTAATTGTCCCTAAAACAAGTACGGTTTTAGTTAACAAATCTCAGTTTTGAATCCATTGATCCTACAGTCTTTTAATTAAAAGTATGAAATAGATTTGTCACACTTTTGAGAACATGAGTGTGGTACTTTGAATTTTGTGTTTTAGAAGAAACAACTGGGGCACGAGGACATCTGCCACGGTGTTAATTTCCCAACAATTTGCCTTTATTCACCCTAACTGTTGACATCCCTGCTCTCACTAACTTTCTACAACTCATCCAGAGAATGGTAACTCTCCTGGTGCTTCCCTAATCTCATGCTTGTTCTGCATCATGGCACTTATAAAAGTGGGAAAGGGGTCTCGGTGTTCTTCTCACATAAAGCGAGTAGAATGACTTCTAACAAAGTGTGATTGTCACCGTAACAGCTTTACTTTTCTCTGCCTGCCTACTGGTACAAGCCACATGACCTCAGGTGAGTCTCCAAGGTGTACCTCGCCTCTCAGACTGAATTTAGGTGTTGCTACCTCCAGCTCGGTTTATCTCATTCTCTTATCAGACCATAACTGCTATAATCTGATAGATTTTTTGACTATGTGAGCCTTTGACCCAGCTTAGCAGAAGGAATTGGAACCTACTGCAGTCAGAACGCCATGCTGTGGCCTGCCAGTGCCGTTTGATGTTTTGTAAAATATCCAGAGCTGCTAGGCCGTTATCACTCAGAGCCGCCTTCTAATAAGCATTTTCTAACTCATGCTGGTTAGATTTGCTGCTCCTGGCTCTGGAGAGACGGGGCTTCTTGTTCTTCTGAGGCCTGACAGGTTCCTTTCCAAAGTCCTTCAGCTCGGACTGGTTGTGGTAGCGAGTGTAGCGCTTGCATTTGCAGGCTGTGACAGCTCGGAATTTGTAAGTCCGAGTCTCTTCCTCGGGACAAGCCATCTGGATGCGCTGCGTGCGAGTGTGAGCAGGAATGCAGCGATAATCCAGGGCATTCTGACGCCACCACTTCCCTCGACCGATGGAGTTGGGAAGGAGGTGTGAGGGCACGCACTGACCAGAGCACACCAGTTCCTTGACAGGCTTGATGCTGCGGCAAGGCCCCTCCGTGACGTAGCGGGTGGTTCGCATTTCTCTGCAGCTAAAGTCGGAAGCGTCTGCAAACAAGAAAGACGTTAATTACTGACTATTTCTTCCCCCTCCTTGGGGAACCACTTTTTTGTTTCTGTGGCAGATACCTAGCTCTGAGCTAGGTACAAGCTGGACATGTTGAAGGCCAGGTTTTGAGAAGAGTATCACTCATGCAGATTCTGAGTATTTGGCTACTCTAGTTAGGAGACCCTTGAATAACAATGTACAAATTGATTAATAAAATCCGTCTCTTGCCACTGGGTAAACTCCATGTGCAGGTGGGCAGTGGAGCTTCTGAAGAGTAACGCCAGCAGCAGTGGTTACTTCATGAGAAATTTTCATAGAATCATAGAATCTTTAAGGTTGGAAAAGACCTCTAAGATCATCAAGTCCAACCGTCAAATGGGATGGGATTCTCCCGGCTTCATTTACCCATGGGCAAAACCTTCCCCCATTTGCTCTAGTTTAACTCTATTTCAGAGGTCGACTCCAGATTTAAACTCTTTTGCAACAAAGCAAGTGTTCCTTGAGTGATTTTTAGCCAGCAGAATGTGTTCCAGGGTAGGGAAATTAGCAGGTAACAACAGCGCTAAGGAATTCCCACTCTTCAGGCACCAGGTTTTCCAAGTTTACTGCTCTCTGTGATAACCCCACAGAATTTCCTTCAGACAGCTAGAGGCATCTTCTGGCTGATTAGGAAATTTAGAGTGTGTCCCCCCACTTTTTCTCAATAGATAGCTATAAGCAAATACAAGATTTTTTTAGCCTTTGCAATTGTAGGAACAGACTTTTTCCAAGGGCGTCTCTTTTGCCAAGTGACATGCTTGGCTAATTGACTTGCTTGGAAGACACAGCATTTGATTTTTGAAGGTGTTTATCAAATAACTTCATCTAAATATACACGTTAATGTTCTTCTCAGAAAAAAAGCATAGTTTTAACTTTGGGATGCTACTTGGGGTGGAAATCCTCAAAGGTCAGCTTAGAAATAGAAGGCTGTGTCTGTTAGGTCCATTCTCCTTGCTGTGCCCAAGGTGGTTCCCTCCTTAGTACATCAAAAGAGAATTCTGACCCCGAGTCATTAGTAATAGAACAGTATTTGTACCGACATTTTAATTTTTGTTTTTCCTGTGAAGTACAGAAACGTGATTTTTTTAGTGCTCAGATTTATATTTATCAAAGTACAGCTAGCAAGATTTCATTTTTTTAAAGTTTTAAGGACAGCATTAATGAAATGAGACGATCATTGTCATAATGCTGTGACAAAAATGCTGACAACTGAACTCCATGTGCACTTAGTCCAGTCCTCCCAAGTTCCCTAAGGATTTAAGAAAATCATTTCTGTGTAAAAAATAATGCTCTGAATCAGGTGTTTTGTACCACCATAGCACATGGGCAGATACAGTCAAATATATGGACATTTGCCTCAGCTATATAGGTTTATTTTCTGTGCATATATGTCCTGTTCTGTATGTGTGCAGGTTCCATATACTGCAAAAGTATTCATGGTCTGGTGCAACGTTATGTGTCCCAGGAAGGTCGAAAATCATTTGATCATCATTTCGATTCCTTGTGTTAAAGACGTTAAAATACGTTATGTTAGACCATTGCGTATCTTCAATAACTGTCCAGTCTCCTCCACTCTCTTTTTCTTAAGTAAATGTCCTTTCCACTTCAAAAAATACGCACGTATCAGTGGGATAGATTTCCCCCAGTTGATGTCAGAGTAGTAAGAGGCTAAAAAATGAAGGTATTCAGGTGGAACAAAACCAACCTGCCTTGGGCTGGTGGTTGGTGGGGCTGCCTGTCAGAAGCAGAGTGCTCCCCCTTCTAGGGATTTAAGACCCTTATAAACTTGCTCTCTCAAAAACATGACTTCATTTTTTTTTTCTTCTTTTAAAATATTGTTAATGTTATGGTTTTAACTGACAGAAAAACACAATTCCCTTCCAGCTGTCCCCTGAAAAAGAAGGCTAGCTCAGATCTGCAATGCACAATAGCGGAGACTCTAAGTTTGACTTGTTGCTACGTGCATTTGGCAGCCAAATGTGTCAGTCTGGAGGACCAAGCTTGCCCTATTTGCCAGTAGCACGGTTCATTAAAAATACCTTTCTCTCTTTGGTGCCAACTCCCCATCTTCCATCTCGCCTCACAAAGCTTGTGCTTTGCATCACGGCTAATATTAGACATTTGGCCAAATGCAGTGACAATCTATCATGAAGTATGTCAGTGCTGTTAAAGTAGCCAAACTGATTCCCGGATTGCACACCTCTTCGAAATACAGTCCCCTCTAATTCATTTGGGCATGAATTCCCCTGGGGAATGCTTTAACTGCTCATAACAGCTTTTTGGCTGCTGGAATCTGGCTGAAAATCTGGCTGTTGGCAAAGGAAAATGAGCAGCACACTTCTCTCATCTAGCTGAATGCATGTGCCATGTGCCATTTTTGCTGCGTAAGTTTAGATATCACTGGTGTGACTCTTTCTAAATATTAAGAATGTATATTATTATCACCCGCTGTCAACCCATTGCCCCATCCTAACGTCAAAGAGAGAAAGATGACTTGTGAGCCCATCAGTCCCGTCCTTCACAGTGCTGGCAAGCACAAAACACAGAGAAATTCAAGTAGTACCTTCTCCGGGTTTTACGTATTGGAGTTGTGTCTGCAGAGAGCAGCTGGGCAGAATCGGAATGCATATTGTAGTACCTCAGGATTGTTCAAAAGGTAGACCACATTTTTCATCAGTAAACTCTGGTATATCCCTTCTAACATTTACACTGATACTTCTTCAACAGTAGATGTAACTCCCTATCACTTACAGCATTATGTCCATACCTAAAGGTTTTAATAAATAAACAGATATGATAACAAGTATTCTTTTACAAACTGTCTGTTAGGGTCCAAAACAGTAATAATCATATTATTATTCTTACCATTAGGGTCTGGAGCTTGTTGTATGTGTCTTCCTCCATGCTTTGCCTGGTTCATTGTGTTGTTGTTGCTGAAAGTCTGCTCCATTGGTGTTTCTGTGTTCTCAGTGATCTCAGGAATTATTTCTGTAGCATCATTTTTAAACATTTGCCACCCTTCCACAGATCGAAATGCAATTTGTATTAAGACACAGACAGAGCACACAGCCCAAGAGATCTGCATGGTGGGAGCTCACAGATTAGCTTTTCAGCACCCTGACAGCCTCAGATCCCAGGCAAAGGCACATTATTCCCCTTTTTTAAATCCTTTTTAGATCCAAGCCAGCCAATGACTATACAAAGTGGGAAGGGCCAGACAACAACTCATTCATCTCAGCTTTTGTCAGTGTGAAATAAAATGGGTGTGTGGGGGTGGGTTAGTGACAATATTCTACAACTTCTGTGTAAAAACTTCTCATATGCGCTTCATTTTTGTGTCTGGCAACAATGGGGATTGACAAGACCAGGATCAACTGCGACCTGACAAGTCTTTCTGCAGTTTTTTCTCACAATGTTATAATTAAAACCTGCTTCTATGTCCATATTTGAATCTTTGGCTATTGTCTTTTCCAAAGGTTTTTAAGACTTTTTATTTTTGCTGTTGTTCTTACCCTTTCCCCCCGCCCCCGGCACAAAGTAAGCAAATCTGGAAACTGTAGCTGAGTAGTGAAGTTTTTCAGTCTCTGCAGGCAAATGATTGGGGATGGGGTGTGGGTTTTTTTTTTTTTTCCTTTACAAAACAAGGAGCTCTAAATTTTGTTTCACAAATGTACTGGAAGAGGAAAGAGCTTCTTTTCAAAATGAGAAATTGTTTTGTTTAGTTTTCCTTAAAAATTAGGCTACTGTATATGTTATCTATATATGATATCTATAGGAATGTGTTAGCTAGGGTAAACAGCCAGGATGTTGTACATGATGCTTTTTGATGTGCTCTTCTCACATTTGCATTTGCTTTAAGTTCATTGCATACTACTACTTCTGCTGACTTTCTGTGAAAGTGGTGAATATAGTACATTTGCCTATTTTAAACACAAGAACATGATCACACTGATTTCCATTCATGGTGCAACCAACAAGAAGAGAGAATTGATGACCTTATGGCTGGGGCACCTGTACCCAAGATGTGTCATGTTTTAAAATCTCATCTATGGTATTCTTCTTCCTCGCAAAAATTATAGCGGTGATAGTTGCATCAGTTCTTTGTCTCAAGACCACAACCACTTTCAAGTTATTTGCAAATTATTTCAGGCTAAATACATTAATCAGAAAGCATCTTGGCTTTTAGTAAGGTTAGATACTACATCGAGCTCAGAGTAGCTACTGAAAGCAGAATGTGTGCTTAAAGCAGTAGAGGGACACCCATGGGTGTTGTTGCAACGTTTGCTGCATACATCCTCAGGAAAATATTTCATGTAGAAGAGATTCAAAAGTGATTCACTGTCCAACTTTTCCCTGCTACTGTAGGACTCATTACCTAAGGCTTGTGTTCTACCCTGACAATTTCCCTGACCTGGCACAGAAGTCAGGTATCACCAATTTTAAAGTGGAGGTGTATCCTCCCTCGGTGTGACCTTGATGATAACTAATAAACAACAACAACGCCCTGAGGACGTTTCACCTCTTCAGCCTTACCCATACAGAGACACACACCCAGCGGATGCACTAGCGGTACGCAGCCTGCCGTCTCAGAAATGACTCTGCTTTTGTGGAGGGATACAACATACGATTTTCTTTCTACAAGATTTTTTTTCTCCACAGCTAGTCATGATATCATTCTTTAATACAGACTGTTGTCAAATAATTTGCCTCAGATGTGCTGATTCCTTTTTCCCTATAATCATCACCAGCAGCACTGATTATCTTCCATTAATAACTGCCTCCTTTATTGAAAGCAGTTAATGATGGTCTCACAAATACAGGAAACCTGAACACTCAGCCATTGCAAAACATTTTTCAAGCAGAATTTTTCTCACTTATTAGTAAATCAATTTTTGGCTTAGAGCTACTGGTGAAATCTATTCAACAGCAAGGGATACACAACTTCACAGGGGCATTGCATGATTGCCACCAAATAAAAAGGATTGTGAAGAAAAGGATTGTGAAGAAAAGACAGACCCCAGCTTGGAAAGCTGGGGAACTACCTTCTTTGCAGATTTTTGCTGGTTACTTTGGGGTTTGATTTTTTTTTTTTTCTTCAAAGAACAGGCTAGACTACCATGATTAAGTTATACTTGAAATTGTGCACCATGATATCAACCTCTGCTTTCAGGCCTTACAGTGCAGCTATTTTTTCTTTCCCTGGAATTTGGAATCCTATTTGGAAATACTGACATGTAATCTTCTAATGGCCCTCAAAGGAATAAAATGGTGTGGGTTTGGTTTTTTTTGTTTTTTTGTTTTTTTTTTTAACTGAACAAGATGGGAAGGATGACCAGGAACTAATCAAAGATTTTTAACTTGGTATTATTTTTGTCAGATAGGAATGTCAGATAGGCACCTTGTAGTGGTATTCACCAGTAGTGACCTTCTCCAAAGTGGGATCACAGCTCGTGCCACGATGGAGCACAGCTGAAAAGCAGAACAGGAGAGCAGAAGAAAATTGAGCACTGGTAATCACTGAACCATTGCTACCTAGTCACTTCTCTATTTAAATACCCCCAGAACAGTATATATCTATCAAAGCTCAGCTTCTGTTAATTGCTTTTCATGTAATGTTTGCCTAGAGAATATTTCCACAAGCTATCAGTGTAGGCCTACTACAGAGAACCTCATTTACAGTAGTCAATTGTCACATAAAACATTCAAATATTCTTGATGTAACTTCTCTAAGTAAACAATCCCCTCTATTAACTGTCTTAACATTTATCTGTTTTACCTACTGGGAGAAATAATACCAAAAAATCTCTGAAAGTAAAAACCAGAAGCTATATCTAGCCTTCAGCTTAAAACTTCTTGTCCACAAGCTAGGAGGGCAGCTTAATAGAGGCAAGAAAAGAATCCAAATCCTGTAGACATTCAGATTCCTTAACTACAAAAACATTTTTCCATGTCCTGTAGGTGCTTGCCTGCTCACAGTACTTTCTCCAACAAAGCAGACACGGTTGGGGCTGCAGCCCTCCCACAATCAATTGATTTTTGCACTGTTAATGCAGCACAGGGTGGGGGGGGAAGGACCTACCAAGGATGCTTTCAGAATGAATCCTTCTCCACCAGGGTGGAACTGAGTTTGGACCCTCTGTATTCAGAACTAGGATGCTATTTTCTGAGCTGGAAAAACACCACCCGTAGCCATGGTAGGAAGGAATCAGACATATTGGGGGAGCAGGTACAAGGAGGAACTTGGCATCATACACTTAGCCTGAATCTGTTGCTGCTGCTTTCTGGAGTCAGACTCTGTCCCGATGTGCTTGCACTGCAACACTGCACTATGAAGGCATGCATATGTAAACCAGTTTCTGAAATCAGGCCCTAAAATACACGTGTGCAGTTTAACCTCATCTCTGTACAAGGGCTCATAATTTACACACTGCCCAGGAATTCAGCCTCTGACATGTTCAAGAAGAGCTTGCTTGCTTCTCAAAGTTCTTTTTCTAAGATGCTGCTAAGCCACCCTTGCCCAAGCAACTTTTATCTGTCTCATAAGAATTCTGCTGAGTCACATACTACCTTGTGAATATATCAGTCTGAATGCTACGATGAGATCTCCTCCGAGAGCCAAGAATAAATGGAAGCTTAGTATTTTCCCAGCAGAGACCAGCAAATGCACTGATAAATCATTCTGGTGGCTCGCCTTTTTCAGTGATGAGACAAGAATACATTAGATTCACACAATAGCATTGTTCAGGGGTGGAATGATGACTATCTGGTGAAGAATAACAAGCCTACAGCTCCATCTGGTGAGTCAGCTAGCCAGCGACCTTGGCATACTGGAATTAAAACTTAAAAAACCCAAACAACTCAATTGTACTACTCACACGATCTGCATTTTTATTTGCAGAATAGCAGAAATGAATAGGACACTAATTCTCATGAATAAATCCTTAGAAGATACCTCTCAGGCCTGTTCTATTTTCAGTTTTACTCATTGGCAAAGCCCAGAAAGTAATTTTAGAAGAAATCTCTCTGCTACACTGAGACTGCATTAAATAGTCCCTCTATGATAAAACCATTATAGTAAACTAGCAGAACTGATTTAAAGAAAGAAGGGGAAAAATCCTGCTTCTAGTTCTCACATCAGAGATTTAATTAGTTCTGGACAACACAAGACAGCTTAATGAAAATATTTAAATTATGAAAACAGAAGAGAGCTCAATGAAAATATCTAAATGATGAAAACAAACATTGCAAATATCCTTTCTGCTCTTCTCCTTTGCCCATTTGACACGTTTGTTTTTCAACTCAGAGACCATGTAGTGTTCTTATACACAGTGCTTTTCATCTTCAAAGCCTTTTATGAAGATTAATTCTCACATCACCAAGAGAGGTAAACCAGGCATACTCATGTTGTAGGAGAAAAACGTGTCCAATACTAACACAGGCTCAACATCCAAAAATGGAATTAAAACATACTGTGGCTGCTATTCCTGCATTCAGATGTTATTAATTCTAAGTTTGAAATAACTTCATGAAATGTTCCCTTTTCAGCAGTGACATAGTGCAACATGCTCCGTGAAGTATTTTCTGGCAGTACCTATGGGTCGGAGTAGTATACTAGATACAACACTTATCAACACGGTAGTCTCAGCTGCAGGACCAAAGGATGAAAAAAACAATCAGAAAATGTTATTTTTGCTTTGAATCATAATTTTTAGTTACAAACCTCTCCTGTGCTTGTGCAATGGCTGAGAAAGATTTAGTTCAGCATGAGTAGAAGGTTAATTTAGTTTTACATGTATCATGATTTTATCTATCTGGACTTTCTGCTTTGTTCCTTGCTATAAAAAGCTAACAGCTTCTTGCCTCCAACTTCACTAACTCTTAAGTACAAAAAACCCCAAGGTATTGGTTTTTCTTCCATTGTGCTGGATCTGCCACAGCAGATATATTTGTTTTATGATAGGTGCATATTTTACAGAGACCCTATCCCTTCTCCAGAGTGCTATCTACACAAAAAGTACCACACTGCTATTTAGGATAATAAACATATTAATGTAAATCCAGATCACACTACTTTAGCTATAACCAAGAGGTTTCAACTCCAAAAATTTAGTATTGCTATTTGCAAGTTGTTTTAAAAAAATATCCTCCCTAATTAGCATGCTTGTAAGGAACATCTCACAGCAGAGGGCAGGTGCACAGCAATTTCAGAAGAATAAAAAGGTGTATTTCTTCCAATACCTTCTCAATTTTGTGTTACATAGAAAGAAAACTCTCATTCCCGTTTTTATACAATGTTTCCTTCTACAATCAGAAAGAGAAATTCAGAAGTATACAGCATATCATTATGGATTAGAGGCATACAAGTGCTTCCTGGACAGCTAAAATAGGCAGAGGAATTTGCAACATTAGTGTACTTAAACAGCAAGATAAGACTAAAAGAGGAAGGGTATGATCCATTAATGGAGCAGTGGTCTGACACTCTATTTTTAGCCTACTCTAAAAGCAGAGCTAGGAATGATTTCGTTACTGAGTCACCTATCAGTAACTCAAAATAAGATATACCGTCTTAGAGCTCAGCTTTTAAAATCAGTTTTTAGCATTGGCTTATTTATTCCTCTCCACCCTCTTATTACAAAACATTTGTTAAATCAGTTTTGTTATACTTAGATAAATGTGCCAGAGTACTACTGAAGTTACCGCTCAAAGTGAGCAGTGTCCTATATAATCATCTTGAATATAAAACCAAATCCCTGTATGTCTTGATTTGTCAGTATTTCTTGATACTGACAAATACAAAAACATCACCACGAGGTAAACAGACTCAATTTTAGTAAACTATTCTGGTTTTAATCTGACAACTATTAGCTTTCTTACAATCTATGGAGAAGTAACAAAAATCTAATGCCTAATAGTTTCTTAGCTCTTTAATGGACCAGAATTTTTGAGTTCTAAGTAACAGGTCTAAGACAAAGTGCATTTTTTTTTTCTTGTAGTGCAGATATGTATTATGAATGCATGGTGTGAGGACGAGAGAGAAATAAAATCTATGCCCGTAGTAAAAAATTTAAAAGGGTGATTTATAAATAAGACTGTACTATGAAAAAGTCAGTATAGTAGAAAAGATAAGGCCAATATTCCTATTCCTCAAGCTACACAGCATGAAACGAGTAACTAGGAATTTTGAAGAAGCAACTCATTTCATACTGATATAACGCAAGAAAGGAAACAGGTATGTAATTAGCCAGTGTGTTTGGCTACTACTCGTTATTACTGAACCATCCTGATTCAAGGCAGGCACAAAATACTGGCTGGCTGTAGGGAGGTGAAAGGAAACACTATGTAGAGTGCTCCTCAGTTGCCCCTTTAAAGGACACAAAAGAGAAAAGGCTCCTTGATTTGCCAGTTCCCATCCTGTGCAAGGAAAGAGAAGTAAGCCTAGCCTTCAACCAGAATAATCACCTCTGGAGTTTAATTTCAATAAAGTTATCTAGCTATGCAGAACTCCCTCTCTCCACTCCCACCCCCCCAACCACACAACCCCAAGAGCTGGAAGTAAAAAAATGTACGTCCTTGGTGATTTTTGATTAGTGAACTGAATATAAAAAAACTAGATCTGGGCTTACATGTGTTACTAATACAACAGTGTTTCTGTTTAAAATAGTGTTCAGATTTTCAACCTAGAACTACATTAAAGCCCAGATAAAAAGGGAATACATACATCTCAGGTTCTGTTAGTTTAACCAACAATTCCAAGTTTGCAGTGGGAGGTCCTTTGCGTTAGCACGGTGCTATAACTCACAGGTACACATTTACCCACTACGTCAGTGCTCCCTCTCCCAACACTGCAATGACTCATTTCACCTGTATGTCAAACAGAATCAAGACATCATTTATTTTAATAGAAAGGATATGTTTTCTATTCCATGTGGTATGTAACAATGCGCATTTCTATTTAATGATACCATGCAAGCAATCTAAGAAGTCAAGAGTGGACTTCAGCAAACTGCTTTGCAAGCACACCTGTGCTGCCCTACTAGAAGTAATCTGCACATGTGCTCATTCCATTCTGTTAATAAACAGCGATAATAAAGAAGGGAGACACTATAATTCAATACAAGCCTCAGGAGCCATTATATTCTGATACTTAGGTCTTTATCATACATCCAGTACAAGCACTCCTAAATACAGACATTATTTCTTCCTTGCTCAAGTTTCTTCCTCCACATTTGCTCTTGACATTTTTTTCTAGTATGACTTCAAAACAAAAATAAAAGAGCATTTAATATCAGACCATTTCACATCAATCACAACAGCAAGAGGTACAAATGTTCTTGGAAATATAGTGTGCATCAAGACTGGGCTCTGAATGGCTTTACTACCACACACCGTGTATTGCATAAATCCACACTAAACACAACACTGCATACACTTCATTTTACAAGCAAGTGCATCTGTGCATTTGTATATACGCTTCTCCATTCCTTGAAGCTCCTACACTCAAACATTAGGCACCTGTGTGCATGAAAAAGAAGCTTTAGAAAATACAGTACTTCAATTAAGAGTGAGTAAAGAGATGTGTTGGGGCTCTCAGAATATGGTGCTCTGGTGGGATACAAGACAAGGCTTTAATGAATCACACTCAATGTCGATGCAAGCCACATATGCTACAGAGTCTGCAGGGGGCTCGGAAATACACGTGAAGACAGCTGTTATCACTGGAGTTACCCCTCTTAAAACCACCTCTTTATTGCAACCGCTCCGAACAGTGACACAATTTAGTGTCATCTTGAAAGACAGATCCAGAGTTCGAGAAAGATACTTTCACTAGACAAGAGGAGGAATTCTGTCTCCCTCACATTACGTGATTTAACTTGGTGGTTAGGGTTTGGGAATCTAAAGCACCTAAGGTGTCCTCAGATAGTTTGAGAAACTTCAAAAAATACTATGGTGCTCTGTTCTAGGGCTTGAGTTTGCCCTCCTTCACTAATTGCTCATTGAGCTGGCAAAGCTGCCTTAGAAAGCCATCATTGGGACCAATCTCTCGCTTCTGCCGGACAGTGCTCAATGCAGACTTGACATCCATATTCTGGCGAAGCATGAGGTAGGCGATGACCAGTGTAGGAGAACGGCTGTAGCCCTCACGGCAATGCACAAACACTTGTCCTGCAGGGAAGACAGGTCATAATTTGGGTTATACTGGAATATATGTTTGAAAAGCAACATGAGATAGCTAGGATATAAAGCGCAATAGTAGTAGTCCTTCAGCAGCTTGAGAAATGTAAATTCTGAATGCTACAGAAGACATGTAGGACTTGGAAAAAAGGTGCTATCGCTCTGTTAATAGCTACACAGTCTGTCATCAAGGATAAAACAGGAAAAAAACAGTTGTATATTCAAACATTCACACTAAAACATATTTGGTACTATATTACAAAGAGTCAAACTGCGTCTATTTACTACATTTCTCTAATTTTCTGTGATTTAGAATAAGCCTTGCCCCTAAAGATGACCAGTACCAAAGAGCACAAATACAGGATCTAAAGTTTAAATTACACTGAAATCAGAGAAACGTGCTGTTTGTCATATACTGCATCTCTTCAAAGACATCCAGTCTTTTTGGTGCATTGCTGACAATTCCTGTGCTAATGGGAATTCCATGTTGGATCACACCTGGCCACTTCTCTGGCTATTCATGAAGCCACATTAACTCTCAACTGGATGAAACCGCTGACTGTGCTGCAAGAAGAACCAGAAACATCTAATCACACCTATGCCAGCACCAATGAAATGCTTCCAGCTAACTGATTTGTTGGGTTGTATTTGGTTTGCCTGGCAAAGTTTTCGTAGCAGGGGCGGGGGCTACAGTTGTGGCTTCTGTGAGAACTAGATCTTTAAGGTCCCTTCCAACCCAACCTATTCTCTAATTCTATGAAGACCATGGTGAGGCAGGCTGTCCCTCTGCAGCCCATGGAGGTTAACAGTGGAGCAGATACCAACCTGCAGCCCATGGAGGAACGCATGAAGGAGGATGTAACCCTGTGGAGAGCCCGCACTGGAGCACGTTCCTGGCAGGACCTGTGACCCCATGAAGAGTACCCCATGCTGAAGCAGTCTGTTCCTGAAGGACTGCACCCCATGGAAAGGACCTACGCTGGAGCAGTTAGTGAAGAGCTGAAGCCCATGGGAAGAACCCATGCTAGAGAAGTTTGTGGAGGGCTATCACCCATGAGCGGAATGCCACACTGGAGCAGGGGAAGAGACTGAGGGGGAAGGAGCAGCAAAGACAACATGTGATGAACTGACTGCAACCCCCATTCCCTGTGCCCTTGTGCTGCTTGGTGGGAGGAGGTAGAAAAAAATGGGGACTGAAGTTGAACCTGGGAAGAAGGGAGG
>VXBL01003988.1:886194-937349 GCA_013400195.1 Aramus guarauna | reverse complement strand
AGTTTGCCCTCCTTCACTAATTGCTCATTGAGCTGGCAAAGCTGCCTTAGAAAGCCATCATTGGGACCAATCTCTCGCTTCTGCCGGACAGTGCTCAATGCAGACTTGACATCCATATTCTGGCGAAGCATGAGGTAGGCGATGACCAGTGTAGGAGAACGGCTGTAGCCCTCACGGCAATGCACAAACACTTGTCCTGCAGGGAAGACAGGTCATAATTTGGGTTATACTGGAATATATGTTTGAAAAGCAACATGAGATAGCTAGGATATAAAGCGCAATAGTAGTAGTCCTTCAGCAGCTTGAGAAATGTAAATTCTGAATGCTACAGAAGACATGTAGGACTTGGAAAAAAGGTGCTATCGCTCTGTTAATAGCTACACAGTCTGTCATCAAGGATAAAACAGGAAAAAAACAGTTGTATATTCAAACATTCACACTAAAACATATTTGGTACTATATTACAAAGAGTCAAACTGCGTCTATTTACTACATTTCTCTAATTTTCTGTGATTTAGAATAAGCCTTGCCCCTAAAGATGACCAGTACCAAAGAGCACAAATACAGGATCTAAAGTTTAAATTACACTGAAATCAGAGAAACGTGCTGTTTGTCATATACTGCATCTCTTCAAAGACATCCAGTCTTTTTGGTGCATTGCTGACAATTCCTGTGCTAATGGGAATTCCATGTTGGATCACACCTGGCCACTTCTCTGGCTATTCATGAAGCCACATTAACTCTCAACTGGATGAAACCGCTGACTGTGCTGCAAGAAGAACCAGAAACATCTAATCACACCTATGCCAGCACCAATGAAATGCTTCCAGCTAACTGATTTGTTGGGTTGTATTTGGTTTGCCTGGCAAAGTTTTCGTAGCAGGGGCGGGGGCTACAGTTGTGGCTTCTGTGAGAACTAGATCTTTAAGGTCCCTTCCAACCCAACCTATTCTCTAATTCTATGAAGACCATGGTGAGGCAGGCTGTCCCTCTGCAGCCCATGGAGGTTAACAGTGGAGCAGATACCAACCTGCAGCCCATGGAGGAACGCATGAAGGAGGATGTAACCCTGTGGAGAGCCCGCACTGGAGCACGTTCCTGGCAGGACCTGTGACCCCATGAAGAGTACCCCATGCTGAAGCAGTCTGTTCCTGAAGGACTGCACCCCATGGAAAGGACCTACGCTGGAGCAGTTAGTGAAGAGCTGAAGCCCATGGGAAGAACCCATGCTAGAGAAGTTTGTGGAGGGCTATCACCCATGAGCGGAATGCCACACTGGAGCAGGGGAAGAGATTGAGGGGGAAGGAGCAGCAAAGACAACGTATGATGAACTGACTGCAACCCCCATTCCCTGTGCCCTTGTGCTGCTTGGTGGGAGGAGGTAGAAAAAAATGGGGACTGAAGTTGAACCTGGGAAGAAGGGAGGAGTAGGGGAAGGTCTTTTAAGATTTGGTTTTATTTCTCATTATCCTACTCTGATTTGATTGGTAATAAACTAATTTCCCCAAGTTGAGTCTGTTTTGCCTGTGACGGAAATTGCTGACAGTAATCTCCCTGCCCTTATCTCAACCCATGAGCCTTTCATCGTATTTTTCTCCCCCTGTCCAGTTGTGTAGGAGAGTGATAAAGTGGCTTGGTGGGCACCTGGCCTCCAGCCAAGCTTAACTCACCACATGGGTAAATCCTGTAGGTAGGTACCCAATAATAATAAAGTAGGCCACTGCTCCCTTTGAGAAATCTAACTTGATTTTATTGCTTCTCAGCTGCTTCCTCTTTGACCTGCTTTTCCAGACACAAAAATTTTCTCCCTCCCAAATGCACTGGGAGATATGGACCCAGCCTACTCTCCAGTGTAAATTCTTTTCTGAGATAAGCGAACAGATGAACTATACACATACATTTTCATCATAACCATGACTTGCTTTGAACCGCAGCAACAGAAAGCCTCTTACCACATTTGCCTTGAGCTGCAGAGGCTTCTCAGCTCAAGGCAAATTCTAATCAGTAGCAAGTTAAACAGCTAAAACAATTAATTCCCAACGTTTCTTGAGAGCCCATAGCCATAAATTAGCAAGATTTAGAGATTCTGGGTCATGCCTGTGGAAGAGAATTGACTTCCTGTGCTGGTTTTGGCTGGGATAGAGTTAATTTTTTTCATAGTAGCTAGTACTGAGCTATGTTTTGGATTTATGCTGGAAACAGTGTTGATAGCACAGAGATGTTTTGGTTACTGCTAAGCAGTGCTTACACTGAGTCAAGGCCTTTTCTGCTCCTCACCCCACCAGCGAGTAGCTGGGGGTGCACAAGAAGCTGGGAGGGGACACAGCCAGGACAGCTGTCCCCAGCGGACCAAAGGGATATTCCACAGCATATGACATCATGCTCAGCATATAAAGCTGGGGGAAGAAGAAGGAAGGGGGGGGATGTTGGGAGTGATGCCATTTGTCTTCCCAAGTAACCGTTATGTGTGATGGAGCCCTGCTTTCCTGGGGATGGCTGAGCACCTGCCTGTGATGGCAAGTGGGGAATGAGTTCCTTGTTTTGCTTTGCTTGTGCACATGGCTTTTGCTTTACCTATTAAACTGTCTTCCTCTCAACACACAAATCTTCTCACTTTTACTCTTCTGAATTCTCTCCCCCATCCCGCTGGGGGAGGAGTGAGTGAGCAGCTGTGTGGTGCTTAGTTGCTGGCTGGAGTTAAACCACGACACTTACCCTCTGCAAACAATCAGAAGCAAAAGGGTTTCCAGCCTTGCCCTGTGAAAGGCAGTGTCTTAAGGGCTGCCTTCCAGACCTTTAGTATACCAGACCTGCCTTCCAGAACTTCACGCAACTACAATGCTAAAATGAAATTTAAGGAACACACAAATGCATTGCTCTTCACTTCACTGTCCTTAGTCTACACTTCAATGTCAAACAAAACTATCAAATTTCAGTAGTGAGTTAATTTTAAAACTGGCTCCAGCATCATCCAGCTACAAAGTTCCTCCTTGTTTACCACAGTAAGAAAACAGTGGCAGGCATAGTAGACAACTACTAAGACTGAAAGAATCAGCAAACAGAACTGTGGTTCAGATTGACTCTGCAACTGCTTAGATCAAACTGAGTAGGGACAGTCACTCGCAGCTGGCACTGTTAAACTCTTCTTTACTACTGCAACCTGTTTCAGTGAGTCACAATGCTAACCGGAAGAGTCGTGTTTCAATTTTCAGAATTTTTCATACTTCATCAAACTAGAAGTAAAATTTCTTTCCATCTGTCAAAAGCACATCCCAGCTCTAGTACCCCTTTTGTCCATTTCAGAGAAAGAACTTCTAGAATTGTGGGAGTTCATTCCTCCTTTTTCATGTTCATTCATGAAGCAAGAAAGAAATTAAGCATGTGTAGAAAGAACTGGTATTCTGAAATAGTCAGACAACAACAAACACCATCTGGCCCACTGCACTATGTCCTAGGATTTCTGCTCTGAGGAACCACACTGTACAGAAATGTGGCAATCGACAATATTGCAAATACCATCCCCAGCTTTCCTGCAATCCTAGGGAATAATGAGGTAATCATCACATAAAATAATTTAATGACTTAAGGTAATAAAAATTGTAAGACCACAGTCTCTATCCTTACTGAACCATTTGGGAAAAACTCAACATATAGCAGGTTGTGTGAGTATCCTTCAGCAATGCATTACTTCTATCACTTCTGCCTTTAATTTATAATTTCTACTGCCCTGAACCAACTTTTAGATCCTGAAGTTGTTTTATTTTTTCATGTGACTTACCACTTCTAAGGAAAAATAAGAACACATCTTCCCAGAAAGGCACTATTATAGGATGCAGTGGCTGTTTCATTTTTCAAAGTCACCCCTAGAGTGACAGACTTCCATTTGCCATATACTGGAGGCCTACATGTATAGATAGAAGGTTTAGAGTATTCTGGGTCTGTGAATTCTGATCTGAATTCCTGAATTGGTTGTTCAGCTGATAATCTGAGCAAAGAACCATTTTAAACAGTAAAATAAATTGCTACGAAACATACACAGTGCACAGAAAACGTGGTAGAAAGATATTTCAGTTTGCCTTACCATCCTTCTGGGAAAGTGCTTTCTCAATAAAATCAGCTGCCTCCTCAAAATAGCGACTGAGGTTAAATTCTTGCGTATCGTTAGCTTTAATGCCGTGGTATCTGATGCCTGTGCCTTCATAGAACTCTGCATTAGTGTTCACATGCATGAATGACTTCCCCTCTGCTGCATTCAGAACATGGGTTATCCCCAGACGCTGCAGCCTCGTGATGTTCTTGGCTATGAACCTGTATGGTAAAAAGTGTCAAGAAAACTATTAGAACTTGGTGGAACATCTCAGTATTTATGATGTCCCGAAAAGGAACTGACAATCAAAACCTTTGATTTTTCTGTTAATAGATGCTAAATATACTGTGCCCAGGAGTGAATTAGCTACAGATTACAAATTCACGGAAATATTTAGAGCCACGGTCACTACTTGTGCGTGACAGAACGCTACTTTCTTGGCTGACAACCGAGCAGAGCACACATGAAACGTAATCTCTTATACCCTACTATGGCATAAAATTAGAACTCTTTCTGAAGATATTTTTTTTGACCAAACTAAGAAAATACTGGAGATAACAGAAAGCCCAGGATAGTAATTTCTAAGATTAGCGGTTATCGACATAACATAATTTAAAAACCAGTTATAAAAAGCCTCTACGGTAAGCTACCAGCGTTGCAGGGCTAGGTGAGCAGAACTTGCTAGTCTGGCAGAGAGTCCAAACAGATGTTTTAGGGAGCAATTTTAACCACTGTGAAACAGCACTGGCTCCTTCTCAGGTCACAGAAAGATAGAAAGTAACTACGAGTAAATGTTCCTGCATCTTCAGAGGTCTCATCTGAAGACTCCTATGAGGTGTTGTCCTCTGTCCCTGTGCTATTCAACGTCTTTGAAGTCACAGAAAGATCTGGCAAGGCTATCCAAAAGCCAGCAAAATAACGATATAATTCAGGCTTTGCCACTCAGTGTTTTCATCACAAATATTATAATTTTTAGTGTCTTAGTGGAAATGAATAATGAATGAAAATAGAAAAGATGGAAAAGACTCCAGATGAGTGATGCTTAAGATGCTTAAGTGCTTAAGAAAGCATTCAGTACTTTTCGGTCAGCTAAGCCCTTTCCAACTCCTATTTCTATCAAATAATTGTAGCAAAACTGCCTGCTTCCATTTCAAGTGGCTAAAAGAGCGTCTTACCCTATCAGTGAACAATTGAGCAGGATGATACACAATAATCATGCCTTTCAGGCTTGATGATGACGACGAATTAGATCCACTAATAATGGCATGATAAAAGCTCCAGGTTGTATAATGGCAAAGAATCCATCTGCTTAGTAATACATCTGATCATGTTCTGCTGGTTTTGGCTGGGATAGAGTTACTTTTTTTCATAGTAGCTAGTACTGAGCTATGTTTTGGATTTATGCTGGAAACAGTGTTGATAACACAGAGATGTTTTTGTTACTGCTAAGCAGTGCTTACACTGAGTCAAGGCCTTTTCTGCTCCTCACCCCACCAGCGAGTAGCTGGGGGGGCACAAGAAGCTGGGAGGGGACACAGCCAGGACAGCTGTCCCCAGCGGACCAAAGGGATATTCCACAGCATATGACATCATGCTCAGCATATAAAGCTGGGGGAAGAAGAAGGAAAGGGAGGATGTTTGGAGTGATGGCGTTTGTCTTCCCCCATCCCCGTTATGCGTGATGGAGCCCTGCTTTCCTGGGGATGGCTGAGGACCTGCCTGCGATGGGAAACGGGGAATGGATTCTGTGTTTTGCTTTGCTTGTGCACATGGCTTTTGCTTTACCTGTTAAACTGCCTTTATCTCAACCCACGAGTTTTCTCACTTTTACCCTTCCAATTCTCTCCCACCTGGGGGCAGTGAGCAAACGGCTGCGTGGTGCTGAGCTGCCGGCTGGGGTTAAACCATGACATATGCACAAATCTCTTCTTGTGCACTGGAACACAATCTCTAGTAAGAGGAGATAACCATTAAATAATATGAGGAATCCATTGCCTCCTTGTCATAAACCCACTACTTTTCATTCTGAATCTGATTATTTCCAGTCTCAATATTAGCCTAACTTTCCTGGGAAGAAAAAAACAAACCCTATGTTTTATCACACCATGTGGTCTCCTAGGAAAATCTGGTCAACATTAGCAGAATGTGACACAAGGCTTAGTTGAAAGATAACTCAGTCCCTGCACACTTTGTGAAAAGAAGTAGCCTAAACAGATACAAATCCCTTTATTGTTTTTCAAGGCAGCTTTCACTATGTGTGTAGCTGGATGTGGAATCAGAAATCTTTTAGAAAAATCTCCCTACGGCTCAAGTCATAAATTGCAAATACAAGGAGTCTTAATATTAAGCTGAGCTTCAGATAAGCATTTCTGTATTATCTTTTCGGGCAAGTTTCTAAGAGATGGCAATGCACCTAAGGCTTTTAGGTGCACTGGGCACTTAGCTGTTCTAAAAAAGTTAAAATAAATACCCAAATCAGTTTGTTTATATCTGTATGAATCTCTGAATGCATTTGCCCACAATTTTCATGTAATTCAAGGCTATATGAACATCTAGAGCGTTCCTTTTCTCCTAATGACTGTTCAACCCTTAAATTGTAGCATAAGCAGATGAATCCTTATGCATGAGTGAAGCTTCTACATTTTCTGCTGTCTGTGCCAAACAACTATGGCAATGACCCAAATATTTGTAAAGACTTTATTACCTAAACAAATGTTGACAGATTTTCCATCTGGCAGGACATTATCTGTACCAGAGGACAAGTATCAGTGCCTGAGTAATTCTGCTTGCAACACAAAAGTAAATCCTACAGTGCAAGGCCAAAACAAAAAAGTGATAATTTAGCTGTGAGTTCCTATGCTCAGTCGGGTGAGTATATGGTTTAAATAACAGTATATAGACCAGTATATAGCTGATCAGGATCAATAGGAACTCATGTCCTGGAATTGTGGTTGAATCTGGCAACACAGACTGGTTCCCCTGGAGGCAAAATCATTCCCAGTGAATGATTTTTGCAGATTTTATAAATTAGGTTCTTACACAGCTAGAGGTGAAAAAGAGAGTATTTGTATACCATTTTTTACTCCCTTTCCAAACACTCCTTGGATCTCTCCTATCCTTAAAATTTCATTCCAGCTGCATCACGTTCAATGTTGAAATGCTAGCTCCTCTGAACAGCAGAGAGATGCTAACATCAGCTGCTTCTATTTCCCTAAGAAAAATCACAGAATCTTGTCTGTTCTCGGTATGGAAGATTGAGAGTTCCTCATCCAGTGAGTAAGACTAATAAGAAATGCTTCTTTTGAACAGAGGTGACAAATTTTACCAGCCACAAAACACTTAGAGAACCATGCATCAACAATTAAGGGTACATGAGGCTATAAAGTATATGTGGGATTATAAGCAAATAAACCAAGTCCTTAATGGCAACAAAATGCCAGCACATTAACACACTTTAATTTCCACTGTTATGTTCATGCAAAATTGTTTCCTCACTGCTTCTTCCCTTTCAGTCACTAAATTTAATACTAATTTTGGAAGAATGCCTTTCATACTCCTTACAACACACTTGCACTTCTAGCACATTAAGAACAAAGAATTGTTTCACGGATTACCCACAAACATTAAAACAGAGAGAAAATTCAGATTGGACATTCATAACCAGAACCTTTTAACCAAATACAGTTCTGGAGGCATGGCTTGAATTGTTACAGGCTTCAAAATAGTTTGTGAAAAAAAAAACCCAGAACATAAACAGATTCCCTTAGCTAAGCCTGCTTGCTTTCTGGCAAAACACTGTTTTTAACAATACATGGTTGCTCTGAATAAAAATCNGCATCTGCAAGCCTGATAAAGATGCATTTTGTCCAACTATCCTGTTCACCGATTAAGATATTACAGCGAAACCCATCTTGAATTGTACAGAAATAGAAAATGATTTGTACTTCCAGTGTATCCTGAATTCTTATTTTGTTATTGCTTGAGAAATATAAATTGTGCTTGTCTGTCACCTAAATAATAATTCTTGTTTCAGTGATAACACATTTTTACTCGTCTTCACAAATCTCATCAAATCTTCTTGAGAGGTTAGAATTGCCTACTGTAATATGCAAAAACATTCTTTTCAAAATATTTTATCATTTTACCTCTGTGTTTTCATTAATTATGTATTGCACAGAAGATCTAGTACTTTGCTTCTGCCTGTAACATGAAGTCATTTGACTGATAAATTTTTATTCTACACTACGACCCAATTTAATCGCATCAGCCTGAATGTCTCTGTGTTGTCATTTTTATCTAAATATGAGTTACTCATAAGGCGAGATAGCAAATATATGCAAAATATTCCAAAAGTTTTCCATCAGAAGTTTCTAAATCTCACTCAGATGTTTTAACTTTTCCCTGTGAGTTCTTGTTCAAATTCTATTGCTTTTATGCCATATATTTGGATTTCGATCGCCTCATGTTACAACTCTACAGGTGTGGCTACTCTGTGAATTGTTATTGTTATAAAATCTCTGCCACTTGTAGTGGTGGCCTCCTACTGCAGGAAGGTTTGATCCATCCAAGTCAAAGCAGAGATTTGAGCGTCAGATCAAATGGCCGCGCTAATTCGTTCTCCTGCTATATTGCCTTTCTGGACTTCCCTGTAGCTCAGTGCAAAGTGCTTCCGATGACTCCTCAGAGATTCAGTAAGGAGGTTTGTGCAACAAAGGCCAAAACTGAGATACGAGGTGTGCGCCGATCAGACGCACGCTGCACCAAGACAGCTTCAAGTATGAGATGTATGCCAAGCTCTGCGCAGATGCTAGAGCAGAACAAGACAGACTAATGAACTGCAAATGCAGGCCCCAAACAAAGCTATGGCTTATTTCTCGCACAGAGTAATAAAAGCTTTATTGATGCCTTGCCCACATATGCACAAAGCCTGAGAGGCTGAGCGCAATGGAGGTTCACTTCCCCAGCAGATTGTAGGAGAAGGAGTCAAGGCAGCAAAATAGATCTGTCTTTAGCCTTATCTCTACACAATGAGAGTACAAAAGAGGGACATGTAGCTGGAAATGGCGTGAGAACAGATCTGCACAGTTTCAAATTCTTCCAGAATGACAGCTAATATAGCAAGTGCTACTTACAAGGCATTATACCACAACCCCACTTGACACAAAAAAATCCTCTTAAGAATTAGTATTATTTCCAGTTTGAGGATATCCTTGTCTCTAAATTGGACACATGGATTTGACGGATGGACCACTCAGTGGATAAGGAATTGGCTGGATGGTTGCACTCAAAGAGCTGTGGTCAATGGCTCGATGTCCAAGTGGAGACCAATGATGAGTGGTGTTCCTCAGGGGTTGGTGTTGCAACTGGCACTGTTTAACATCTTTGCTGGCGACACGGACAGCAGGATCAAGTGCACCCTCAGCAAGTTTGCCGATGACACCGAGCTGCGTGGTACAGTCAACACGCTGAAGGGAAGGGATGCCATCCAGAGGGACCTGGACAGGCTGGAGAGCTGGGACTGTGCGAACCACTTACGCTACAAACTGCAGCGGTGCTCCAAATATTTTCAGTTGTCAATTATTGCATCAAAAGCCCTTCTCAGTGGTAAAGCTTTCCACTAGGCAGATGTTTTCCATCCTGCAACTTACACGTGCATTCTCTGTTCCTAGACATCCTTGCATCTTAATGTATTGAACTCCATACTGTATAATTAAAATCAATTACTGAAGAATGAAAACTACTCCATAGTAGCTAACTATCTTCAAAATGATTTTTAAATTATTCACTGCGTAAATCACCTTGTAGGCTATGACTTCATTTCTTCCAGGTAAGTGCTGAAAATATGAAGGAGAAGGTGGCTGTCAGACATCAGATTGGCCATTGAGATAGTAATTTCAGTCCTATCTCTAGGTGTGCCTGTCCTGCATCAACTGGCAGTGACAAACATCATTTGGTTTGGCTTAGGAGAAAGTAAATGAAAACTTACGGGTTTGACTTATATTTCTTTAGGAGTTACAAGCTTCAAATAAGAACAGGGAGCCAGTGCACTATACACATATCAAAAAGTCCCCAATTTCACAGAGATGAAGTCTCCATTTAAGGATTTCCACCACAGCCATCCCTGTACCGTTCTGGCTCCCATCACGTGCATGAACACTGAATTAAGGTGAGTTTTTTTAGGACTTAAGAGTGCAGAAACATTCATTTGACCAGTCACAGACAGGGGTGGCGACTCCTGTTAAAGTCCTGCTTCCTTTAGGTTATTTGGCACATGGTTAAACCGAGATCTAGTACCCATATTACCACTTTGCTCGTTCTTCATGTTCTAGCTTATTCCACTCATCCCAGGGTTGTTACACCGGTGTTGCCATCGGGCTTCCGCAGCTGATATTGCGTGCCGATGACCAACAACTTGTTAGCAAGAGTAGCAAATACCCGGAGGGGAAAAAAACCCGTGCGCTGACACAGCTGAGCAGGTGCGTTTCGTTCTTAAGCAACTTAATAAGTTTTAACCTTGTTTCAGCTCTATTTTAGCTTAGGTTTGGGGCTTCACTAGGGTCCGGAACATTTTAGCAGATGCCATTTCTGAGCTGTGCCTCGTCAGGCAGCACCCGGAGCCGCAGGCAGCCCCTGCCCGGCTGCTCGGGCCCCGCAGCCACAGGCCTCCGGGCTGCCCCTTCCCCTCAGCTCGAGTCCCCCGGGGCCGCACAGCCCGGGCCAGGCCCCGTTGGGCCTCCCGGGACCCGCACAGACCCAGCAGGCTCCGCCCCGCAGCCCGACTCTCCCCCTTCCCCGCGGGTTACAGTCCGGCGGCTCCTCAGTGAACGCCCCGCGCCTCACGAACCGCGCACGGCCTCGCAGTCCGCCCACCCCAACCNCCGGGGCCAGGCCCGGAGCTGGAGCGGTTCCGTAAGCGCCGCGCCGGCCCCTCGCTGCCGCGATCCGGCCGGCTCCGGGCGCTGCGGGGGATGGACGCTGCGGGCCTCACGCTGAAGCTGGTTCTGATCGGGGACAGCGCCGTGGGGAAGTCCAGGTGCGGGCCGTGCGGGCCGGCCGAGCGGGGCACTCCCGGCGCCGCGCTGAGTTCTCGGTTTCTTTCCCCACAGCCTCCTGCTGAGGTTCACGGGCGGTGCGTTTGAGCCGTGCCTGACACCCACCATCGGTGAGTCCGGGGGCCGCCCGCTCCCGGGGTCGGGACGTTTTCGCGTGTTTTCCTCGGGTCCCGCCGGGCCTGGCGGGGGGGGGCTGTGTGTGAGGGCGGGCACTCGGCAGCTCCTTCTGACCAGCCTTTGCTTCTCCTCAGGTGTTGATTTTAAAGTGAAGAAAATGGTGATAGACGGCCACGCGATACAGCTTGCGATATGGGTAGGTTTCGTTTTTTCTCCACAGACGTGAGAACTTTAAGAGCTGCTTCTGGTGGGGCTTTTTCCTTTTCCTTTTCCCTTCCTTGCTCAAGTCCGCTGCGCGTTGGGACCGCGTGCTTATGACGCGAATGCACGTAGGGTGAGTGTCTGTCGTGGCTGTACAGCGGTACGTGCAGGCGAGGTTCTCCCAAAACCCTGACAAATAGTTCACTGCTCGAGGTTTGGGGTTTCTTAGTCCTGGTAGAGATTTTGACTGCTCTGTCCTGCACTTACACAACTGGGTTTCTGAAAGCCTCTGTGAAGTGTGAGGCTTGTGAGGAAGGCCGGCATTTCACGCCCGTATGACCCAGAAGCACTTAAATAAACTGCGGAAAAGTGACGTTACAGTTGACAAGTTGCACGATTTCCTGTAGGGACTCTGCAGCTCTGGGTGTACCCCATACCAGAAACAGTACAGATGCTTTATTTTGGTTAAAACCATGGTAAAAAAAGTCTACTTGGTCCTGAACTACTTAAAGGTTGCTTCGGGTTTACTGGGAGACTTGAGCATTTGTCCTGAACTTCCTGCTGCTGTATTTCCAGCCCCTGCAAACTGGGAAATCAGATTGCAACTGTGTGATCAGGATTATTTATAATATTAAAGCATCACGTTTATTCCCCTAAGTGGAACGAAAGAGCCCTAGAAGGAAGAGATTTTATGTATACGGTCATAGGTATTTGGGAAAGAACACGTCATTATGAATTAAGTAACTGGAATTATTGAAAAGGAAACACAAATGTGTCTTGGGCAGATATTAACAAAAGTGATAAAAATGCCCAAACTTGAATTATTTTCTTGTTTTCATTCACACTTTGTGCTCAGCGAGTGATAAAGTCACACTTGCTCTCGCCAGTGAGCGTATTTGCTGTATTCTGAACATGCTGCACACAAAGCAGCAGCTTTGCTGAGAGCACCCAAGAATCGTTTTCCCTAATAATTACACAGGGGTGTGTCTCCTTGCTGTGAAATGAAAACCAAGGCCAGAATTTGCACAAGTTGTACAACTGGAAAAAGCACTTTTGCAGCAGTCCATAACAGCATCAGAAGAAACTGCTAATTGGGGAGGGACATACACAAATCAGTGCAGTTATACAATAATAAATAAAAACTTTAACGCATGTACACTGCATCAGGGTGAAAAACAGGCTTCTGCTTTGGTGTCCGTGTGCGCATCCATGCCTGTGAGTACAATCTCCTTAGTCACGATGACCCGAATTAAGGAAAGATGTTGCCAATTTTGGTTTCCTTTTTCAATAAAGACAAAATAAATTACAACATAGTTGCTGATTGTAATCTGTACATAAATTTAAATAAAGTTTTTTTTTAAAATTATATTTGTGTAATTCTTTTGCCTCCTTATTGTTTGTTCTGGGGGTTTTTGAATTTCATGTTGCATTAGGAGCTATTTTGAAGATTCGTAAGAATGTATGTGACCTACTGCAGTAATAATTGAATGCAACTGCTGATTTTAAATGTCTTACCTGCTTAGAGTCTTAGCAATAGCCTTTTATGTATTTCTTTTGAGTCCTGTTGACTTTCTTCTGGAGTCACTCATATTACAGGTATCTGTGCTTATCGCTTTAACCTTCAGTCAAATCCTCTCCGTGCTTTTCTGCCCCTCTTCATCCATTTTCTGTTGCTGCTGCTGCTGTTTTCTGACTGCTTCCCTCATTCTGTTGTCTTACAGTTTTGCATATCCTTACTGGTCAGGAAGAATTTGACTGTGTTTATCTTGTGTAGTTTAAAATACTGTAGTTTTGTTCTCAATATATTTGATTTTGTGTGTGTTTTTTGTTTGCCCTTTTTTTTTTTTTTTTTTCCCCACCCCCCTCTGTAGGACACAGCAGGACAGGAGCGCTTTAGAACACTGACTCCCAGTTATTACCGAGGAGCTCAAGGGGTTGTTTTAGGTAGGAGGTATATGGAAGAAAAGCATGATTACAAGTGTGGTCTTTATTACTACCTAAATGTGCATGTCTTTACAAAAGGAGGTTGTCTGAGAGAATCTGTCTTTACAAAAGGAGGTTGTCTGAGAGAATCTGAGGAATAATTAAAGTTTTTACAACACCACTGCATCATTAGCTCAAACACTGAGTATGCAAAACCACTGGCAGGAAATGATGCTTCTTCAAAATATTTTAAATTAGAAATACAGAGATGTTGCACTGCAAACTGTTGGGTGGATGAATTATCAGCTTTGTAGTAATTACTTTGGTGAGTTTCTGGTAATCAGGCAAATTAAGTTTTGTGTTGTTTTTTCCCCAAAAACTCTTGATGTGATTACTCTAAGACATGAGGTTTGCAGCACAAGTAATGGATGGCTAGTCCCCTTCTGCGTGATAATACCACTTAGAAAAAGGAGGAGGGATTCCTATTCTCGGGGATTGTGAAGGCTGAACACCTTGCTGTACAAAATATTCTTTCTGACTATGAGGCAGCTTTTTAAACCTTAGTGATTAAGTGAATAGTTATGAAGTTACTAGTGACCAAAAGTCACTTTTTACTCAGAATCTGTGTTTTTAACAGCAGTGCTTCCATGTTGTTATACATTAAATGATGTGACAAAATACCTTTTTTTAAAATATTCTGTGTGGCCCAATTCCAAACTAGTAACAGGTATAAGATTTCAACTGGTAAGTCTGATGTCCAGTCACAGATCTGTTGCAGAGATCTTCATGTTCTGTAATTCCTAGCGATGCTGGGTGAGCACGGCCAATGTGCTCCACCTCTGGGAAGAGAATATAGTTGATGCATCTTTCCGTAATTCCCTAATACAGTTTTATTTTTGGGACAGTAGTTAGTAGGGAGTAAGTTCTGCCATAATGAAGTAAATGTTGATCAAGACTTTACAGCTCTTCAGCTCTTTTTCCTCTGTTACCAGTGTATGATGTTACAAGAAAAGACACTTTCGCAGGACTAGAGAGCTGGCTGAATGAGCTGGAAATACATACCACCAGAAGCAACGCTGTGAAGATGTTAGTTGGCAATAAAACCGATAAGGTCAGTTTAGAAATGCATCCTCTTACGCTCTTCCACAGATTACAGAGTCATGATAGAGTATAAATGTGAGATAAGTGCTGAAACTAACACATCTGTTGCGTGAGGAGGTGACAGGCTCTGTAACTGAGGAACCTAGGTTGGGCAGGCTCCACTTACTACCTCTCTTGTTTGAAGCAGATCTTGTTAAAGATTTTAATGGAAAATTTCCTGGAGAGATGCAATCGATGAGAGAGATTCTCTTCAGATAGCGAGAGGTTCTGCCTAAAAACTGCTGTATACCTTTTTTGTTAACTGCAGCACAACAGCACAACTGCGGCTTTCTTTTTGACCAGACACTGATTTGGACAGGCGGTGGGGAAGAAGAATTCAGCTCTTCAGATGGCTATAGAGCATGCGCCTGGGCGTGAGGTGCGCTGGTTGGTGTATGTCTCTGGGGTATTTTAACATATCTTAGGTGCCTGTTGCATAGTGAGATATTTCACTCTTGCTTTACTAAAAGAGGTTTCCAGTGTGGCTATCCTGAACTAGGTTCTCTTCTGCCCCCTTCCAAATCTGTCACTTTTCAGATCCTTTGTGCTTTCTCAGCTGTTGGACTACTGAAACCTCCTTTCTGGAATATAGCTTGCTTCTCGTTGATTCAGAAGATAGCAACACATTCATTTCCTACTGATTTGACGTTGCTACTGTTCAATTTGCCCTCCTTACAGCCTGCCTAGCAGTAAGCTGTCTGTGGAGTGAGAAAATCCAGTTGCTGATTACTACGTGGCTTTATAGACTTTTTTCTTTTCAGCAAAACTTCACTTCTGCAGTGGTGCTTTTTCCAGGGACTTCCTAAAAGTGGCAAATATAGCTTATTTTAGTCCTGTTCTTCATTCGTCTCTGCAGCCTGATCGTGAAGTAGAGAGAAGAGAAGGACTCCAGTTTGCTAGGAAACACTCGCTGCTTTTTATAGGTATGTAACTCTGTGCCAAAACCTTGTATATTCATCTGTTTGTTTTGGTATTGCAAAGCGTGAATGAGGTGTACAATTGTATTTCAGGTTGACAAGTTGATTTACTTTTTTTTTAGTACCTAATTAATATGGGTTCCTTTTCCTGTGTTAGTTCATATGCATGCATGTAGGTTTTAAGTTTTGGGTTTTTTTCAGAGATGCTCTGCATTGACTGCAATTGGAAGTACTTTTCTCTGAAAGAGATTTACTTCATATGCTGTGTAGGCACAAGCTTTATATTCTCTTGAAACTAGCAGGATTTTTTAATTCAGAGCCTGGAAGACTGGAATTTGTTTCCTGATTGAGGTCAGCAAGGACCTTGGGTAATCTCTGTTTTGTTTCCAACTTTCTGTTGCAGCTACATAAAAGACAGTATTCTTAGACCATCAATAAAATATACAATGTGAAGGTATAAAGATGCAAAATAAATTGTGTGTGTGTGTGTGTTCTTTTTTTAAAAAAGTACCTTTTAGGTGAAGCTTCTTGAAAAGATTTCCAGAAGGAACTGGGACAAACACGTAGGAGAAAACATGTAATTCCCTCTGTATTGTTTGCCAGCTTAGTTATGGAATAATTATCTTGTAAATTTACTATCACAGCCTGAGAACACTTTCTGTTTCGCCATTATGGAGAGAATGAGGAGCTGTGGAATTTTTTTAGATGGAAAAATGAAATGCTACAGACTGGGATGCATTTCTGTTTCATACTCAAGTCAACTTAAGTGTGCCTTTAAGTGAGAATGGAGAGGAAATTCACTCATTAAAATATTTTATCTTCTTTCTGGGACTAAAATAGCTTCTTACAAAGGGGAATACTCCCTGCAAATAAGATAAAATACTCTCCCCTTTCTTCCCTCTCCACCAGAGACCAGTGCCAAGACACAGGATGGAGTGCAACATGCCTTTGAGGAATTGATCATAAAGATCCTGCAGACACCAGGTCTTTGGGATAAAAGCACAGAGAAGCGGGGAGTCCAGCTAAGAGAATCTTCAGCACAGCAGGATAAAAGCTTATGTGGTGCATACTGTCCACTTTCTTAAATCTACAGGTGGCTGTTCTGTCTGAATGGAGCGGACTTCTTTCTTTTTTTTTTTTTTTTTAAAGGGGGGGAGGGGACGGGGGGGGGCAGATTCCCAGCACTAGTCTGTGCCTTGTTTGACCTGCCACCAGTTGTGTAGGTCCAAACCCCAAACTGTTTAGCTAAATACATTTTTTTCTTCATAAACAATATACAATTTCTCCTTCCCTTATGCACAACTGATATATCCAGATTTTTTTGTGGTAACTGTCAGATTTTTTTACTATTAAATCATAGTGCTTCTTAGAGTATTGTGCTTTTGTTGTATGGCCTTCAACACGCACTTTTTCTGAAATTCATGCCTTAGCATAAAACAGGGTAGTACTCCATTTTGTAATATTATTGAAAAGCTTCTCTTCCCCAGAACGGCATGGGAGTCCCGTAGGCACCCGAGTTCCCTTAAATGTAGTTAACAGTCAGTATTCACCCTGAGCAGTGACGATGTTTCCCTATCTCAGATGGTTTTAAGCAGTCGAAATTGCCCCATGTCCCCAGATAGTAACTTGAGTTACTACTAAATTTTAGGCTTGTAGTGAAGAGGTGTATCTACTATTTGGCAGGAAAAAAATCCACTTCCTGTGCAGGCTACCCCTTGCTGCTCTTAAATACTTTGTGCTGAGGATGAGTGGTGAAATCGAGCATCATTTTGTGCTGGTTTACACTGTGGGTCCTTTTTGCAGTTGATGGGGCTCTGTGCAAACCCGTATTCCTGCCCTTGTTCAGCAATTGCAGGGCTAAAACTAAGATTAATATAAAATGTGCTGGTTATAGAAGACTTTTCACTAGGATGAGTCTCTCTATTGCCAATCCCATTATGAAGTTTTGTCAGGTAACTGCTTCTTTCTACCTTCCCCCCTTAAACTTGCTGCCTTTTCTTGAAAACAAACTGAATCACGCAAGATGTTAGCCTGGACTCTGATCTTGGTAGCAATGCCTCTAGAAGACTTTTGGTTGGCTACCTGCAAAAGTATCAAATTTGGGCACAATATTAAAAGCATGTAAAATGTAAACTGAAGTGCTTGTAAACAAGTGAGAACTCCAAAGACAGTGATTGCAGGACATTGTCAAGTCAGAACAGAAAAATTGCCCTTTTTAAGATGCATGCTTTGATGATTCATTGCTATAAAGTTAATTTAATTAGTGGGAGTGCCTTCCTGAGTACCACCAGTGATTTGTCATCAGTGCTACCACAACACAGCTGAAGACAAGGCCTGTAAACTTCAACCTCACTTTGGAACTATTCCAGCTTGTTCTCTGCAAAGTTGCTCTTTGTGGAGCTGTTTTCTGTGAAAAGTCTGCCTGTGTAATTGTTGCTAAAAAGTGAACAGAAATACCTGTTTTTTTGCATCAGCTTCTGTTTGTCTTGCAATGGATGCAAGTGGTTGCGTAGTTGGAATATCGCTCCTCCCTCTGCTGAAATCAGTCTGAGGGAGATGGCAGATCTCAGTAGTTTTTAAGGTCTCTAGCAGTGGGAACACATCTGCTTTCAGCCAGCTGAAGGACTGCTTCTTACACTTCCATCTTGGTTTTGGTCTAGAAGACGTCCCTTTAGACTACACGTATTCCTATCAGCTTACGAGAGAGTAGAAGAGAAAAGTTTGTTGGTGTGGCTGACAGCAGCTGGATAGTAGCACTGTAACCAGATCACAGAGGGTTTGGATTGTTAAACTACTCAGTATCTATCAGAAAAACGGGAGCATGTCACAATCTGAGATTGTGGTTATACCTGGAGATTCCAGACAGAGCGTGGGCACAAGAAAATAAGAAGACTAGGAAGTCAAGTTCAGAAGATGGGAGGCCACAGCAACTCTAACAAAGGCATAAAACCAGGCAGGAAGGCTAGAAATGAGACAATCATGAGCGAATGATGAATGACTTCTGGTCAGCAGGCTGCACAACGGTCCTGGTGTTCTCTGCGGTTTGTGTAGGTGTGTTTTCTGGTGACGGGTATGACTCTGCTGCAAAAAGCCTGTCACCAAGGTAGTCCCTTCTTTCCTGCGTTTCCTGGGCTTAAGGAAGAGACTGGAGAGAAGACTGTGGTTGCATGTGGACAAAACTGCTTTGCTGGTCTGTGCTGCAGTTGCTATCTGCCTGCCTTAGAAGGCCTGATTTTTTTAAAGAATGATGTATTTTTTTAGAAATAATTAAACAGCTAGCAGCCCTCTAAAAGTAACATTGTCTTCCTTTGCATGTTATACATAGCCCCTCACCATCCTTTACTTTGAACCTAAAAAAATGAAACAAATGTTTCTGACAGTATCCTGAGTTTGTATCTGTGGCTGTACATCAATAGAGTATCTGCATACACTTAGAAGAAAGATTATTTAACTCATACTGAATATTTTAGTTCACTTTTAATAGCAGTATATCTTAACATCTTAAGTTTTCAGTTATTGTAACTTCAGGCATACCTTTAAGTCATTTGCCTTGCTTAACATAGTCTAATAACAGAAATATGCATTATGTCATAAAGCATACAAATTGATTTACTGCTAGTCATTTGGAATATTCTAATATGTTAGATAGCAATCTTGCTTTAAGTGAATTCTGACCCTTAGATAGCATCTTATCTATTTTTCTTTAAGTCTCTATCCTCTAAACATGTTTATGCCTTGCAGACTATAAAAACCTGTTGTAATCTGCAATACAGCTCTATGGTGAGATTTATCTGCCCATTGCCTATTTTCATAAAATGACTTAGTTTGAAAAGCTGCTACTTAAATAGTTTTAAAAATACTATACTCAGGTTCTCCTAGGATGAAGGTACACCTATCACAAAACTCACCTGGCAATGCGTGTCTCTTGTAAGCTGCGTTACTTTTTCGTGGCTGTGCTGGGAGAAGATTGCACTGTTAATGGCAGAGCTGATGGGCCACCCACGTGTGAGGGGACCAGTCCGGCAGTGTATCTGCTCTGACAAGCCCGAGTAGATATCTGACTGTGAAAAGACTTATTCTTGTAGGAACAGGAACCTCCATAGTGACAGGCAGTACAATACATGCAAGGTGCGAGGGTACACGTTCAGAGAAGGTGGATATGACTTTTTGGGCCAAAGATAATACAGACCCAGTGACGCTGGTATATAAGAAATGTGCTTTTAATATGCAGTGTTGTTAGTTTTGCTAAATGCAGTGGAACAAGAGTAACATCATACAGTTAAGATGCAAGGAATCAGACTGGTGCACCAAAAGGTCTTGTTAAATGGTGTAGTACACAGGAAAGATTAGACCTCAGCAGGCAATGGAAAACAGGAACTAGTTTCAGCTAACATGCACCCTGTACAATACTCAATGTTTTTTTCAAATAATTATAAAGCATAGTCGCTTCCAGCATCATTTCTCTGCCTTTTATTAACACCCATCTAAAAATCCTGTATATTCACATCTCCTGAAATATATACAAAGTCCTCCAACAATTACGATTTCTTCTTCAGGACTTGACGTAGCCAGTTAGATGCTCTGGAAGCCTTTACCTGATTTGGAACAAAGGTAGTAGTAAGTGCTGGAAGGCTGATTTGGACCTATAGCTCAGATACCTGGTACTTCAGCATCCTCCTTTTAGCGCCCTTTTTGGAGCTGCTATGTTGGTGTCAAGGTGGTATCCCATCATGTGGCATTTGCAAAGATGTCTTGTAGAAAATAAGCTTCTTAAAAGTCTTATTTTAAATCATATGCAGTTACATTTTTGTGTAGACTAAAAAACACCTCTGGTTTACGAGCTGGCTAGTCACACAGGTGTGTTCCCAGGTTTAACATTTGTCCTGTGTCAGTAGGAAGAGATTAGGAAAGCAGGCATAGGCAGACTCATACCTGTGCAAGACAACTTGGAAGCACTGGGAAATGGGGGATGGACATAAAACACCCCCACATCTCTCAGCCACTGAAATATTTACAACTTACACAACTGGCCTAGTTGGGAAGGATTTGCAACTAATGATGCTGAGTGAAGGGAAATGTGTTTTGGTGGCCTGTCAGCCAGTTGAACTTCTGAGCAGCTGACACAGTGTAAGCACTCTCCCAAGGACATCCCTCCCACCCAGCTGAAGTGTTCTGTAGGCAGACTCGTTCCTGAAACGTACCTCGTTCAGATGCCTCGACTCTAGCCACACCATTTATGGCCAAGGGATGCAGAATCCAGCTGGAGAGCATCCTAGCGCTACTTAAATGCTTTGGAAGTGCAGGACCCTCTGTGAAACTTTACTGTACAAAGCGCACTATTTACAGTCTAAAAGTCACTCCAGTCTTCACTGATCTGTTTAGTCTGAGTATTCACTTTTAAATGACAGCTGCTATTCAAAATTTTGATTCAGGAAGGCACTGTCAGCTTCTGACTGTATGACAAAAACTAAACACGGTCTTTATTACCTTCTAGATTGACCAACAGTTTTGAAGTGAATTTGACATATTTCTTCTCTTTTCTAATCCATATATTTACAAGACATTTTCATACAGTCTTTCCCTTAAACAGATGATAATAAGCTATGACCTAACCCAGTTGACCGGCACCCAGAATGAATCCTTGTTTAGTTTCTCTAACACAGTTTTCAGCTGATTACATGCACTCTGGAGATCTTCTTTCACCAGCACAGTGTCAATTAAGTGGCCGTACTGCTCTTCAATGAATGCTGCTGAATTAATAATTTCCTGCTGTTCTTCATCCTGCTGATCAACATGAGAAGGTGGTATAAAATTTACAGCATGTTTTTTTAATTACTAGCATTTTAAAGTATATCAGCACAAGTCATCATTACTTTGAAAGGAAATGAAATGAGCTGCCACCATTAGGAAAGGGTATGTAAGATACTACAACTGAGATCAAAGAGCAGTATGCTACTGCTGGAATTTGGTAGGCTGTTTCAAAAATGCAAGAGGTGACAGGGAAGGGGAAAGAACATGTTACAGGAGGGACATAAGTGGGTGACACTGCATTTTATGAAGTTAGAGTTGCTGCCTAACCTAACACCTGGAAATCATACTCCTCAAAAGTTGAAAAGGAATGCTGGACCCACTGTCCCCAAGTTCAATAGTTTTGAGGGCTTATGTGAAAAACTTACCAAGTGAACTAAGTTCTGTTACATGTAAAATCAAGTTCACGTTACCCAAAGTAAAGACATTATGCACACTCAGTATTTCTGTTCATGTTTACACATCACCAATTTGCAGCTGGTCTAGGTTTTCACCTTCTAAGACATCCACATGCTGCATTTTGTGGGTATTTGAGTAACAGCCTGGGTGGGTTTCACTGTAGAGGTATCAGAAAGAGGTGGCTACCCTTGCCATTAGATGGGGCTGCTCATCAGAAATATAAAATTATTATTAGTTTACCTGAGTTCAGATGCAGCTTCCACTGCTGCAGCCTTAAATGATGCACACACATCCCCACAGAAGATGTGCGGTTTGCATCACGTATGGTCAAGTTTTAAGGGAGTCACAAATCTCATTCTGAAGTTCCAGCTGAACAGCTGTACGTGCGCAGGACCTGCTTAGTGCCCCACTGTCACTCTTGCTGTCATGGAAGAGGAGCTCTTCCATATCACAGAAATGCTAGCCCAAACATTTATTTCATGTCTAAAAAGAAGAGATTAAGGTTAGCATACTTACAAGGGGAGGTGAGATTTCTTCTGACATGGGAGACTTTAGGGCATGTTTTTTCTTTTCTGGAATGAGAGGCTTCACAAAGATAACATAAGGCTTAAACTCAGGAGTCCTCAAGTGCTTTACTGCCTGTGAACAGATGTTTTTTGTTACACCATTTAATTTTTCTTGTTATACATCAATAATCTTCTCAACCTGGGTTCAACAGCTTCACTAGTACACACTGTGAAGTCCTGTGTACTATACACCTGACCACGGTAACCTTTTGCTTTTCAAAGGAAATGTCAATGTCCTAGCTAGCATGCAAGAGTACATGAGCTTCCTGGAGCATGGTCTAACTGCACACGACAGGCAAGTCATGGTTTGCTTTGCTTAAGAGGCCAAACACAGGAAATTTTAAACCTGGAATTCATCTGGGGTAGTACTACAAGTCTTCTCCTAGCCTAGTTACAAAATCTGAATCAAAATTTCACAGATTAACTTCCAGTATGGAGGGATTAAGAGCAGGTATACTGCCACTGGTTACAACGCTATGAACGCTTCAGAGGCAACAGGAAGGAACAAGAATGAAAAACCCAGCCGTGCTCTACGTATTCTCTCCAGGACTTGAGCAGGCTCGGCCAGCGATGCATGCACATTTCTCCTACAGGAAGGGAAAAAAATCCCACAGTGTGAATGGATCAAGTGTCCCCTAGGCTGATGAACTAGCCAGCTAGGAACTGTAAACACTGCACTGCTTTCTGAAGAGCCCTATTCCACTCAGCTAGAAGTCAGTGTACCTGTTGGAAACACAAGTTCTGAGAGCATCATTGTTCTTTGCAGAGCAAGTAGCCACAAATGGTGAACACCACCAGCTAATTGGACTGGCAGCCTAGTAAGAAATAATAGTTTTCTTTAAAAAAAAGCTGCAGAACTTACTTCAGGTACCACATCCACCAAACAAACCTTCTTTTTGGCCATCACGGACCGGATTGCCTCAAGACTTGTACCATACAGATTTTCTTTGTATTCTCCATGTTCCACAAATCTAAAAAGTCAATAAATTTTTAGATACTATCCACAAAGAATATTTAACTCAAAACATTTGATAACTGTTTCCTGCACACACAGCAATCAAATGGTGGTTTTTTGTTTGTTTGTTTTTGTTTTTTTTTTTTTTCTTTCTGATTATGTTTTTCCTTCTGTTTGCTTAGTAGCAATAGTCTCCTTCACATGTCACTAACAGCTAATCGACACTACTGGCAAATAGGGGAAGAAGCTGCATTAATTCAGTTGACTTATGTTCAAGCCTAATAGAAGAAAGAGAATGTTTTTCACAGAAAATACAACAAAGCTGGCAAGGAAACAGAATCCAATTCTTCCATCTTCTGGAAGACTAGCCAAAAATCTGTACTTCACATAAGATGGAGTGTGTTTCCTGAAAGTCCTTTACATCCATGGATTCAGACTACACCACACTTTAAAGTGCATTTATGAATAAAACTTGTTACCCATCATATTAAATGGAGAATAAGTAGGCCCAACTAAATATATGTTATGTTCACTAGATTAAATTCTGGTCAATCATACTACTTACAATATGCAGGCTTAAATTCTAACTCACCATCCTCTTACTAGTCCTATGTTGTTACTAAATTGCTTCTTACTAAATTTCTGAGGTCACACTAACAGTCCAGACTGAATAAACAGCTTTTTACTTGGAAAGCTGAGCCCTTCTAATCCACCAGTCCAACGTTACACCTGATTTTGGTATTCTTATGATGTAAGACTTAACTAGCAATATTTTGGAAATACAGTCAATTATGCCAGTATTTTAAAATTAACTCACTTGTTTTGCTGCACATCTGTCTCAAATGATTGCTTGGAGACAAAATTGTATTCTACTCCTTCTTTTTCATGACTTTTCTTTGACCTGGTTGTATCTAGAAAAGAATGGAAGCAAGACATGGAAGGCAGATCAGCCTTTGCAAACAACTATATTTTCTCTGTTTACTTCCAGCCACATTTTCATGACCTCAAACAAGGTAGTTACACACTGGCAAATTCCAATTAATATAAAATATAAATCAAACATTATGATTTTGTTTTAAACTCAATCTCAAAAACTGTAAGACCAAAAATGAAGTTGTTTTGCTCCCAAGTGTGCTATAACTAACACAAAAATTAGGAGGCACACTTCTTACACATGGTAGAAGCAGTAGAGTATATCCTATGGAAAACAGTATCTCTTAACTGTTTGGAATACTGGACTCTCATTTTCTTTGAAAGTTAGAAAACAAACATAGAAAAAATATAAAGCCCTATTATGTTGCCCCTTAATTTAGAGTAAGAATATCCCTGGCTGTTCTCCCACGCTACTGTAAAACTTACATAATTAGGTGTGTCCCTTACCTTTAATGTTGTAATTTCTTTTAATAATTATTATTACTGTAGGAGAAGCTTTGGTGATCATTCTACAAATCTATGCCTGTCTGTAAAAGTGATGTCTGCTATTTTTTTTTCATGTGCGTGTTTAGATTCAAGTAAAAATTACCGTTATGAGTTCTACTGCTAACTAATTGAATGTCTGCCTGACAGATGTTTATTAAAAGTCTTAAATAACATATATACAGTGCCCTCAAGGTTAATTTTTTTGTTTGAAAAAGTAGCTTGTTGGGGAATACAAATATTGATGGATTTTTCTTCTCTGTCTGAATTATTTTATTGTTTTAGAAAATAATCCAACAAAAAAAATTTCAGTGCCACTCTAGCCACAAACCCATGCAGCAGAATCACTAATTATCACTGTGACTAGCTTGTTTGAACAGCATAGACATACTAATCAACAATTTAAAAGCTTGTAAAAATTTTGACTTGGTTTATTGCTGTATACTTTTTTTTTTTTTTAAATAAACTTTAGCTGGTATGATATTCTGACGAAAAATCATCCTCTTTCAAACACATATAATGTTTTGCCTGAATGTTAAGATACTAGTTTTTCACACTAGTTCTTTTTGCAATTTACAATCTTATTTTTAATTCCTGTATTCAGTTTCTCATTTTTTCAATGGACTGAGAAAATGCAATTAAAAAAAAAAAAATCAACTGAGTTGACAGAATTCCAAAGTGCATATGTACCATGTTATGTAGTGATCTATTCCGCTATTAAGGGCAAACACAGTACATTACAGTGAGAAAAATAATTTGAAGTACTTCCAAAATATGCATGTAATATTCAAAACACAAACTACCATTCATCAATGCAGCTAGCACTACACTATTAGACAGCATTTATGGAATGAAGTGGCAACACACAAAAGTCAGTAAGTTTTACTCACGTGGAACTGCAACACCGTACTCCTGTGGGTTCTCTGACACAACCTTCTGCTTGAGCTCACTTAATTTGGCCCCCAAACAACCTAATAAAATAGAACTGACTGACAGATTTCTGTGTGGAATGAAATACTGCAAAGAGAATAAATAATATAAATTTCACACAAGTAATAGGATACAGGACGGTGCTGGGGGCGGGGGGACTGAGCGAACAGTTGTGTGTTGTTTTAGCTGCCTGCTGGGTTAAACCGCGACATAAGGGAAGAGGGAGACACGTGAAAAATTTTGAACCAATTGCATATCTTACCAATCAAAACCACCAGCCTCTGCTGTTCACCGGGCTGCTGCTGATATTTTGTGACTTCTTCGTATGTTAGGAACTCTGCTGTGTCTGCCTGCTCTGCTTGCTTTCCTTCATTCAGATTGTTCTCCTTCTCTCTACGACTTAATCTAAAGCTCCTGCGTAAGCCAGCTGTAGAGGAAAACAAAAAGCGTATTAAATCATATCTCCACTTACCGAAATTTTCAAGCTTGTTCAGCTACAAGTTACTCTGAATACAAATTACTCTCACAATTTTTTTTATAATCAAATCAGTGCACATAGGCTAATCTTACAGATGAAAGATTTGCATATCAGGTAGAAAGCCAAACACCCAATCTATAATAAAAACCCCCCTCATATCACCTTGAATTGCCAAGTGTTGGCCATGCCAAAGTCCAATTATGCCTCTGCACAGAGATAATCCAGTTTATGAATGTATGGGAAATTGACTCTAATGTAAGTAAGCTAGGGGTTTTTGTTTGTTTGTTTGTTTGTTTGTTTTTTGTTTGTTTGTTTTTTAAGGTGAAGGTTGTTTTTTTTGTTTGTTTTGGTTTGTCTTTTTCCCCCCAAGGTGGGTGGTACAGAAGAGGAAAGGGATTTTGGTTTCTCACCTATGTACTGTCCGTTGAAATATCCTTCACAGTCACAGTCTTCTGTAAATTAAAAAGTGGGGAGGGTAAGAGCACAGGGAAGAGGAGATTGAGAGGGGAGGAGGGAGATATCTTATACAAATCTGGCTCATTGATGAGGAAGGAGGAGTTTTATGTCCTGCATTATATGCACATGCTTTTCTAACACAAGCATTAATGATACAAAAAATTATTTGCCTTGGCTAATGGTATATATATTTTTAAAAAATCCTTGATGTTGATATTGCACAACAGAATTTTACATCTCACTATTTACGGTTCCCAGAATTTATGCTCTTTAGCATTCATTACATTTGATCAGTCCTGTTCTCATACCGAGTTCTCATACTTCCTGAAAGAGGGCTACATGGCTTGTTAAAAGTTGGGCACCTGTGCCCTGCAATACCCACAAAACTCTACTCATTTTAAGAAGGAGGTGTATGGTTCTGTGAGAAGCTCAACCATAGGCAAAGATATATGCAGCTTAAACCTCTAAAAAATGTGACAATCAAGAGAAAGAGCTTTGGTTTTTTAATGAATGGTTGAGTGCAGGTATGTAATCAAGCAATGCCAATGTATACTCATAAAATATTATTCTTACATTGACAGAAGATACTAGTACCAATATACACCTATCCATAGCTAAGATCAGAGCTACTTTCTGTTGTTGAAGGTAGGCTCTAGTTTTACACTTGTGCTTTGATAGGATATGCCAGTCATGGCCAGCTAATTATAGAATATGATTGGTACTTTCACAAAAGTTGATGGAATACTGATACTTGGAATATTATTCATAAGAAGCATGTATAATGTGGAAAAAAAAAATATCACAGCATGCAAAATTCAACAGAAAATACCCAATATTTGGAAAGGTGTGTGGTACAGTGACATACAAACTACATGAGCCCAACACAGTTGCTCATAATGAAAATAACACAGAAAAAAGTCCAAATGAACAGTGAAGAAAAATTAATTTGGATTGATACAGGTGCTCTAAATTGTTAAACCCCATTTTTTTAATTTTTTTTTTTTTTTTAAATACCAGATACAATGACTGCATTTAACTTGCAACTCTATCAACCTCACTCAGAAACCTACAGAACACTTCAATGCCTATCAGAAGACACAAATCTTTTCTCTTGAATCGGGAGTAAATTTGGAAGTTAGCGTTATCTCAGTCATCAATCCAAATTAAATTAGTTTAAATAATACAGGAAGAAAATTTCCCAAAATAAATAATTTCAGGAAGAAACTGCTGTAGAAACAAGCTGTATCTACTATTCCCTTTGATGTGGGGCTTAGCAAGTATTTTAGAAAATGCATTGGCTGTTTATATTCAAACAGAAAATGATTTAGGAGAGTACCTACCTTTATCAGAAGACTGATCATCTGTATTTAGCATGAAAGGCAGAGTTGGTGTATTAAAAGACTGGCAAATGATTAAGTAAAATTAGAGGGAATGGAAAGGAAACGACTTCTGGTCTGATTTGCTTGAACAGGCTTTTCTAGCTTAAAAACAATAATGCAGTAATGTACCCTTATCAACTGATTAAAAGACTTTTGTGCTAAAATTTAGTATTATAATACATAACGAGATGTGCCATGCACCATGGGTCAGAAGTTCACTTATATCACTGAAGATGGACAATTTTCAGATTTCTAGTCCACATGAGGGTTGCATTCCCAGCACAATGTCTGGCTTCACACAGTCACAGGGCTGCCCCCCACATCAGTAATAGCTGTGCTGAAGTACCCAAGAGCTACAGGAACATTATATTCCAGGATAATACAGAATGGCTTCTGCCTTTCATCACTGACTAGCAATTTCATCACAAGTAGCAGTTTCTGTGTGAGTAATTCACTGACAGAGACTTCAGAGCTGTAAATAAGAATCACTTTAAAGTCTACTCAGAACCAGCTCTGTAATGCTAAGCCTGAAATGCAGATGGTATTGCCAGCTACAGTGATTTTTTTATCCTCCTTAAAGCTACGGTTAATTTAAGAACAACCTTCGAGTCATTTCATGCATTTATGTAAGAATTTCAAGAAGTGTGCATTGGGTTACTCTTGCAGCTTTCAAGTTTCAAACCATAGAAAAACCGTGAACACTAGCAAATTTTAAAGCATCTTAACAATGTGTAAGGCCTCATGCTCTTGAAAGCAGGAAGAGAGGGACAGCCATGTGTTTTGAAAACAACTGGCACTAGCAACACCAGATAAAGCTCAAACTCAAATCCTTCCATGTGGCAGCTTGTATCCATGCAAATCAATCAATGACAGATTACACAAAGCATATTCAAACACATCATTATTGAAATAACAGAAAAATACTGAGAAATTGGTATCAACTAAGACATCACTGAAGGAACAGAACAGACTTACACAATGGTTTCTTCACAGTTCTGGGATTCTGCAGTGTGCCTATCGTTCTTCTGTAAGTCAATCGTCTAAATAGAAAATAATTATATTTTAGCCACGTAAGCTCAGAATTATAAAGAATTTATAGCATGTTTACACATAGCGTTGAAAATAAAGAATGAAATAGTGCTTTTTCTTGAAAAATATAAAATGTCTCCGATTCAACGTTTTAAAAAGACTTTTTCTTTAAAACTTTGACAGTCCCAGATTGCTACTGAAAAGTGACTGAGAAAGAAGATTCTAAAACATTTTAGGCTTTCATACATTACAGCACAGAAATCAATAGCATGTTACTTTATCAATGTAATTTTTTTCCTAATTCTTTTTCCCCAACCAGTCTTTCAAAGAAGATTAACAACTATACTATTTTATTCTTGCTGAGAATCCAACTTCTAGCTGCCATTTCTACAAAGGATGGGCAAAACTCCTGTCTGCCACAATCCTAAAACTACTAACCTCAAAGAGAACCCAAAAGCAGATAACCTTTGTCCAAAATGATTGCTACAGCTATGCATACTCAGAAATTATCTATTGCTTTCCAGATCAGTTTGGAGTTTTCTGTTATTTACTAGTAAACAAACCAAGTCACCCAGCTTCTTTGAAAATGTAAGAACAGAGTATCCAGTAAAATTCTCTGAAGTGTTATAGTCATGAACCAGAGCTCAACACCTAATCACCTTGTCTTGAATTTGCTCAATAAAACCCCTCCAAAAACAAAAACCCCAACACCAAAAAACCCCAACAAGCCATCACAAAAATCCAACACCGAAGAAACAACTCACTATTGGTAAAGAAAACCACATTTTCTTCCTAAGTGGGTTTTTTTTTGCAACAGACCAACATTTGAAAGAGACTAAAGATGATGCTTAGGCATTTACAGGGTCACCCAGGGAAAACAGACCTGAAACAATTTCTACATTCTTGCATACACTGAAATGTAGTTTACAACATCTGGAAAAAGAAAAAAAAAAAAAAAAAGACTGCAGTGCAGCAGCATCTGTTGACATACATGCACGCACAGGAAGACAGATACAGCTGTTCAGGCAGAATGTGCGTGTCTTTCAAAGGCAAAGAAGTATTTTGTTAGAAACCTCTGCAAATCTTGGAGGCCAGCAATAGAATCAGACCCTTTTAATTCTTAGATACCCCACCTCTGTAACACCTACAATCCAAACAAGACATGTCTAGTAATTTGGAGTAAGAATCATATGAGACCAGTGGCCTAAATCAGATTCCTTCTTAAATTTAAGACTTCTGTACTGTAAAAACAAGACTTGAGGGATATTTTTGCTTTAGAAGATACACATATCTTGCTGTAAAAACAGAGAAACTTCAAACTCTAGAAGATATCCGGGTCTAAGCTAAATACTCTCTTAGGAGTAAGAAAGATCAGATACACTTTTTTTTACTCCTACTACAAGCATAAATTCAAAACTGTTACAATATATCAGCATTTCCTCATACTATGGAAGTACAAGTCTCTGAAATACAGTGTCTCCATAAGACCAAAGAGTCAAGAGACTGATATTCCGCATTTTGTTTCATTCATGTTTACTATGTGTTTCGGTCCTCATGCTACAAAGCATAAGCCAATGGCAAACAAGCCAAGAAAAGCTAGGAAGTTTATTATATAATTGGAGAAGTTTAGCACTTTCCTCTAAGCATCTAGTGGCATGATTGTACCCTTCCTTTCCTGTGGAAAAAAAAAAAAGCAGAATAAAATCAGTGTGACACTATTTGTGTGAAAAAAAATCTGTAATCATAATTGACAAACCTTTCTTGGAACTGTTTCGAGGGGATCAAGCCTGCTCTGAGGTTGGTATCTCCAACACGCTTTGCTTGCCACCATGTGGGATCATCTTGGCTTACAACTTCTAGGACATGTCGTCTCTTAAATGGCAGCCCAGCCTCCTGGCAGGGAATGGCTCTGTCTTCTTTGGGATTATAGCAGAAGAGCGCCCTCATAAACACCTTTAAAAGAAAGTAACACATTCTCTCTTCTTGTGCTATTTGGAATTTCAAACTACTTTTAAAAGGCTTCCCCAATGCTTACACTGCTAATTATATACACTCTTTGTCTCTCCTTTACGCTTTACGGTACTCAAACAATACTGAAACCTAGTCAGCTCCACCTGTATTTTGACTGACTTACGCAGAAAAATAAACTAACTTTCAAGCACATACCCCATCATCATGTGTTGGCACTGTGGAACATGAGACTCAAAGATCAAAGTCCCAAGAAACACAGTTCACAGTGTCCTTAAAATGTTCCTTTAATGCATCAAAATCTACTATTCAACTTTGGATTTGTATCTTACCACTATTTAACACACCACAGTAGAACTAGTTTTAAAAGTGATTTGCGGGGCTTCAAGGAAAAAGTCAGCAACTGAGAGCAGGGAAGCAAAACCAGAGGTTGACCGAGGAATCCTGTAAGGGAGCAGTCGAACAGTAAGTCACTGCTGATCAAGGAGGGCAAATGAAGCACTCGGGGAGGTGTGTTGATGTTTGCAGTGGGCTAATGGAGTCAAATGATGAATGCAGCTCTGTTTGCAAATAGGTCTGTTTTGACTCAAGTGCGTGGCAAAATGCCCAGAGATAACGGACAGACAGCAGCTGTGATAGTAGGAGGAGACTGGCAGGAACACCGATTTTAATTATGTGAACAAAAAGAAGAGGCTAGATTTCAGAAATTCTGTGAAGGAACATGTGCCAAGATGAAGAGGAGAGAAGTCATCTAAGTAATTCTACTCAGTAAAAGGGCACTGCATTTTACAACAAGAAACTGCTCTACTATCTTTTGAGTTCAATTATGGGTCTGTGGCACTCCTCACTGACACAGCAGGAATCTTGTATTTACAGAGATGCCAGCACTGTGTAAATATGAAAACGCGTGCTTCTGTATTTCACTAAGTTGCGTACCTTGCTGTCTTTTAGACGATCTTCTTCTTTGATGGCTGGAATTATTTTTAGTGTTATTGATCCCTGAGACTGAGCCTGAGAAAAAGAGAAATATTTTTTACTTTGAAAGCAGGACAAAGACACAATGCAGACTATTTAACTTCCAGTTTAGGAGCTAGCGCCTGTTCTCAGAACTTTAATAGGCCAAGGTAATCCACTATTTAACTTCATTGCAAAGACTATCATGACATTCACGAATCCTCACAAACATTGTCTTCCCTGTGGAGACATCCACAGTAACTACCTGGGTAGAACATATTAAGACCTGCGTTAAAATTCCTTCATTTGCTTTTAGCAACTGCATTGATTTCTGGATTACAGTTCCCAGGGCATTAAATACTTCTGTGGCTTTTTGTACGACACTAACTTAAGTTTTTGCAGACTAACCATTTTAAAGTGCTCCTTTGAAAAATATTGCTGTATTTTCCCACATCGTGGCTAACCAGTTAGGGTGAAATGTAAACATCAACAAGTAAACATCTACTTTCATTCTAAAAATATTTTTCTAGTAAATTTCAATTATTAGCTATAGTAAATCAAAAAACACTTCTAAGTGCTTTGGAAATCTAGAATAGGTTTATCTGATCTATTTTAGATGAGATAAACTGCGTCCTAAAGAAGCCTGCTATTCTGCACAGATTAAAAAGGAAACCAAATCAACTTGGACAATTGTAGCCGTTTCTCAAACAATAAGCTGTGAAAAGGAAACTATTACACTGCAGGCATGTAACAGATAACATAGCATCCCAGGGTCCCCACAAATAAAACTTTACAGAGTATTTAAAAATACAATTGTGATCCTTCCCTCTCCCCTCCCGGCCCCCTGCAAGTTAAAAGCAGTCATTCTCCTTATTCAGGATTATTTTGATCTAAATTTAAATTTGGTGATGGAACCTATGTCAGATACTTCAGTCTCCCAGTGTTGCCATTCTTCTTCCTGTGTCCCTAACTCCACACCAAGATGGGGAATCAAGCCACAAGAAGGGGGTCAGAGACAAATGAGCATAAGAGCTACAACATTTTCTGCAACACAGCAGGCTAACCACAGGTGTGGAAGTTTAGTTACCAAGATTTGTGGGCATTAATGTTAGAGAAGCTTGAAGCAAGAATTTGCTAATGTTGCAAGGAACCTGCTGATAAAGAACAGACTGACAGCTCTGTTGGACACAAAGCCGAGACTTTCTTCAGCTTCCTAACATACTGTATTATGAATAAACTGCTTATCTCCTAGGTACGCACTTTTAATTTGCAATTTGCTTGTCATAAACAAAGCACCAAAGGGAAGTCCTTAATAGAGCAACATGTAACTTTCTATTTGTATACTACGTGGTACCGATTCAGTTCGCAGAAGTTACTGAAGTCAAAAGGAGGAGATTAACCCACTGGGAGAAGAAAAACTTATAATGCAAAGACAAGCAGGGATTGCATCTTTTAGCTGTCTATATATTTTAAACTCATGGTTAAATTTCATCATCTATTGTGTTTACTAGATCACTCAACAGAAAAGATCTTGAAACGAAAATCAGTGCAGACCAAAATCTGACTTATTTCTTCAGGTCGTTTGTGAAGCACAGTAATACCATTGACTTCTCTTAGTTCATCTCCAACATGGACAAGACCTGAAAAGATAGTAAGTAAATGAGAGTAAGTCTACAGACTGGACAGAAACACTCTTCTAATGTCTGACCTAAGTCAACAGTGCATCCCTCCTCTCCTCCCTCGCCCAGCTTAATGGATTTGCTACTACAGCCAAGCGCCTCTGTTGCCAATGTGCTCTGAAGTCTCCCACCCTTATTCCATACAGCTTTTGTTTTCATGCAGCAGTCTCATAAGAGACCAGCGTGGAGATAGAGAACATGTAGTAAGATACTCCGGAAAATCACTGCCTCTATATTTGGATCAGCAATAAGAATGCAAAACTGGAATAGTTTCATGATGATGCTCAAATCTTCTAGAGCCAGGAGACAGACTGCTGACTATAAAGGCAGGAATGAAAATGACATGACAGTCAAATGACAGATTGACACTATATAGCCCCAGAAAAAATGTTGGGCTAATTTTTTTTTTTCTTTAACAAGCCATGAAGAGGCCCTTACAAGTTTTATGTTTGTTTATCCAGCTCAGTAAGAAATATCATACTGATGTTATATAACCTCTGTTAACTGACATAAAAGAATTTCTCAGTAAAGCAAACAGAAAACAACACGATACACTGAATAAACCAAGATACCAGATTAAAAGTAAACCCCATTATTTTATTTTCTTTCTTCTAAAGCTTAGGCCTACTTCTGCCATCTCTGTTGACATTTTTTCCTAGTGGCTATTTTAGAGAAAAACATCTAATTAAATTAATAGATTACTGATGAAATACAGAAATGCTAAGTGCATACTCTAGTCATTTCACATTACATTTATCAGATTACACTAATTTGAAGAATGATAATGATCAAGAAGAAAGCTGTCATTAGCAGTAATTCATTAATTTTGGGATTGCATCACTTGTATATTAAAAAAGTGTACAAGGCTTGGAGTCTATAAGGCCAATTCAGCTTATTTAATGAAATCTGGAAGTTCACCTTCTAGAAAATGGCAGGTCAAATACTGCATGAACTGACCCTGTAGATCCTGAAAGCATGCTGAATGCCAGCCTATGCACAGAAGTCTCTCCTGCCACTAGACACCTGGAATTCAGTTGTCAAGTGAGCTCACCATGTAGGCTCCCTTTATAGTCAGTAAGGAAGACACACAATTCCAGCGGTGACCCATCCCATTCTAAAGCTCATTGGGATGATTTGTTCTCCAGCAACATCCATCTCCCTCCACTGACTACACAGAGACCCTACATACCAGTTCAGGCTTGACATCTAACAGTTGCCTATTAAGATTTCAACAGACTGTTATCTTTTTTTTTTTTTTTTTAAACAAAATAGTCTATACATATATTAAACCCCCTGTGTCCAAAGGACTGGTTTTGGAATGAATAACCATCCGATTTAGTTAGAGATTATCACTGTAGGTATGCGTATACAGTATGTGCGTGCATGCATAATTCGTAAATTTTAAAACAGTTTACAAATGCAATTTTAAATCCCCTGTTCTTCAGAAACTTACCACTGCGATCAGCTGCACCACCTCTCATGATCCTTGCTACAATCACAGCTCCTGTATGTTCATCTCTTCTGATGGTAGCTCCCTGAAATAAAACGTACCCCCCACCAAGAAACCATCATAAGAAATTTGCTTAGAATACAGCGAGCAATGAAATAACATGTAAGCTAATGTGTCTTTTAAACTGGAATTAATTTGTCCTATAAATTTTGTCTACTTCCTTGACAATTTTCACCGTTATTCAACTTTTGCCTGTGCCCATGTCATGTGATTGCGGGAAGGTGTGCACACCTTCCTTTCTGCCCACTCTGCCAAGTGCTTACACTACCCACATTATTGTGTCTGCAAAACAGAATTTCTTAGAAGAAGCGTTCTCTCTGTGTCTTCTGATTCTTTATACAATACAGCCAACATTTTTGCACATAAAAGCATGGAAAGCCAAGTAATTAGATTTTTTTCCCTTCCCCTACCTCTGCTGGCAATATAAAGCTTTAATCAGGAATTAAGTCACTGCTCTCTTCTACTACCTACTGTCATACACAAAAAGCACTTTAGCAGATTTCTTCCCTGATGTGATTGTTTGTTCTTAGGAAATCAATTTTTCCATTTGTATAAAATTAGTACCTTGTCAATACAGCTATCAAACATACTCTTACTATACATCACTGACTTTCATGCAAATTAATTCATTGAATGTTAGCCACAATATGAAAAGAATTAGTATGTATAATAAGCATAATTGCTTCGACATATATAGTTTCCTCAGAGATCGTGTTCCCTGTGCTAACCGGCATTATAAACCCATGCCTATAAAGCATCTCATGCAAAATTCCAAAGGTGTATTTACCGAAGTTTTCTTTTTATGTTATTTCACTAGCTTCAGAACACTCCTAGCTTTTCCAGACTGTCTGATGACATCTTCAAGGATCTGTTCCATATTCACAATAACACTTTTGCACTACAGAGTTTCACGACTAGAGACAGGTTGTCTTATACATACCAAGGGTTCTTTATTTTTCACTAGCCGAACAATTTTCACCGATTCCTCATCAAAATCATCATCAAAGTTATCGGGTAGAGGTGGAAGGACTGGGTCAAAGTTCTTCTGTGCTACAGTGTCATGTACTACAAGCATGGCCTGCATAAAGGAAATGAACAGTAATGTAATGGGGTAATATTACAGTTTACAGTTCTCATGTTTCCAGCATTACAGCAAACTTAAACCTTCCCCTTCCCACTCTCACCATAAATCCCCCAAAAAAGATTTAGTGATTATCTTAAACATCATGTAAACTATATATTGGTGTATGTCAATATTTAAAGTAAACCTAGGCAATAACAAAGCTCAGCCTAAATAAACTTACAGAATGGAGGTGGACTATGGAAAGCAAAAAGTTGAGAAATGATATCCTTTTCTTTTCTGCTCCCTCAGAAGATATTAAGGAGGGGAGCGATGACAACACGCTGCATTATGCACGAAAGGCCTACGCCATGTCTTCTCAACCCCCTTTGCATCCTAAAGCCTGTGCAGGAAATCACAGTGGAATAGAACTACAGTTTGTAGGAGGTTTTTCCTTTCTCTTAGGGACTCTCGAATGTAACTTTTCCATTACATAACGTTCTATTGGAATTCTGCAAAGGAATTCCATTAAGATCTCCAGTGTGTTTTTTACCCTGAGATGTGGTGTTGACAACAGCTGAAGTAGCTCTTTTTCTTCACTATTCACTGGTGCGGTCTGCAATTCTTCTATTACCTTTAAAAAAAAATAAAAATTAACAACCTCAAAATAAAAGGAGTCCACCAAAGAAGATCATATGACACATTCAAGGCAGGTTGAATGGGGCTCTGAGCAACCTGATCTAGTGGAAAATGTCCCTGCTCATTGCAGGGCGGTTGGACTAAATGACCTTTTTAGGTCCCTTCCAAGCCAAATTATTCTATGATTCTATTGACATATTTGCAAGTGAGTGTTTGCTAACTTCTGTCATCCTTCAAAGTAGTGTGCACAGATCAAAAACAATCCAAATCAATAGTGCATGAATCCTAAAAGAAATAAAAGCTTCTTTATTTATTTTATTTTTATTAGACAGCGCAGGAAGACATTATCAGAAATCAGGATCCTAGCCCCTGAACATACATTTTAAGAGTGATTCCACCAATATAATTTCAAGAACAAGTTCTGAAATTTTAAATTCTATATGGAATCTGTAAGTGATATGTGAAACAATACTCTCGTGCTTGTACTATGATAAAGGAGTTTAATCCTCTCTGTAACCAGGTAGCATTACCCATGTGGAACATGCAACAGAAGTCTCCTTGTTCCCCTGCAAACCTGGATACTAAAATATGCCCTGGAAGTCTTAGGCCTTCCAAACAAAAGATTAGAGAAATAATGGAAGCACTTTTGCACTAGGCTGATTGAGTAGGAGGAGAGAGAAAGGGGGGAGTGGGGAGGAGGAGGAAGGCAGAAGGGCTTGAGGCAAGAGAAATTTCCTTTCCCTGTAAAGGGTTCTAGATAGGCAAATTGTACAGTCCTGTATAAAACAGCTTCCCTGCTGTTTAGCAGATGGTAATTTTGTATGACTTGACAGGCAGCAGCGCCAAAACTTTTATGGAGGCAGTAGGCTATTTGTGGGAAAGGGGAGAGGGGATATGCTGCAGGTTAAGATGGGGCAGTGGGATCTCCTGGCTTTGCAAAGGGATGAATTCTGGCTCCCAAACCTTCCACAGCCCTTTGTTATGCTTTGGAAGGAAACAGGCGCAAGCCACTTGTAAAGAGCTGTCAAAGGCAGTATAAATTTCACTTTTTCAGGCATGTGGCACATTACAAACAACTCTAAGATACAACTTTGCTCTCTGAATAGACTGGGAGAGCAGCCTTGCTGAGAAGGACTTGGGGATACTGGTGGATGAAAAATCAGATACGTGATGGCAATGTGCGCTTGCAGCCCAGAAAACCAAACATCCCAGGCCACATCAAGAGAAGTGCGACCAGTAGGTCGAGGGAGGTGATTCTCCCCCTCTACTCCATTCACCTGAGACCCCACCCAGAGTACTGCGTCCAGTGCCAGGGTCCCCAGTACAAGACAGACGTGGGCCTGTCAGACTGTGTCCAGAGGAGGACCACGAAAATGATCCAAGGGCTGGAACACCTCTCCTATGATGAAAGGCTGAGAGAGTTGGGGTTGTTCAGCCTGGAGAAGAGGAGACTCCGGGGAGACCTTATTGCTGCCTTTCTATATATAAAGGGGGCTTAAAAGAAAGATGGAGAAAAGCTCTTTACCGAAGCCTGTAGCAACAATCTGATCTAGTGAAAGGTGTCCCTGCCCATGGCAGGGCAGTTGGAATTAGATGATCTTTAAGGTCCCTTCCAACTCAAACCATTCTATGTGAACAGCAACGCTGCTTGGGCTGTAATGGATTTAAGTCCTTAAGAGTGACTGCATAGCTGGGATATTCTATTTTCAAGAGGACTGGAAGCTTTTTGCAGCCTCTCCCTTATGAAGGCCATTAATAACATCCTTCTGTTCTACCTGCCTGTGTCTGTATTCACTGGACATTTAGGGGCATGACATTTTTGAGCTCTCATTTCCTTGATCAATAATGAATGAAACTAGCCAATAGATTCCAAAGACAGTTGGGGAAGATGAGAAATACGTACACATATTGCACAATTGCAAAGCTTTGATTTGTTAGAAAAACAGGCTTAAATAATAGGAAAATAAGGAGACAAGAATTTTTACTCACATCTTCAACTAATCCTGCTGCACTATGTAAAACAGGAGTTGGACTCTGTCTTTCATAATGACGAAGTTTTTCATGAATCTGAAAAAGATTATTCAGGTATATTACTACAAAGAGATACAAAACTTCCTACATATATCTACACTGGAATATTTTTATATTTAAGGAATATAATTTTTCTGAGATAAGTGTCAGAAAAGTAACCTCTGTTGGAACTATTTTTCATTTTGAGTCTTTTTGTTTTCTTTTTGCTCATGCTAGTTTCACAAATAGTCAGAAAATCTGTTAAGACTTCAGCAGCATAAGGGAAAAAATGAAGCCATCTCACAGTGATTTTTAGCTATGGGGCACTGTATCTGCATTTTGGCAATCAAGGCAGAAATGTTTTTTCTGAACAAAATATGTTAATTGTCAACAAATGTTCTTAATGTTTGTGCTTACATACATATACGCTTTGGTCAGTATAGAATTCTACCAAAAAAGCCCCCAACTTTGGCAAAGCAAACAGTTCATAAATCAAGGGAACAGAGAATAAGTAACCTGTAAGGAAAATGTACGTTCATAAATGAACTTTTACCTTCATCAGGTAGCTGAGACTTTTTTCACTGAAGACATCCCTAAGGAATCCCATTTCTTCTTTATGATTTGAATCAGGCCTCAGCTGAGATGTCAAAAGGGCCAAAGTTTCATGCAATCCTAAATTTAAATTCAAGATAGAACAAAAGCTTTGTAGATAGCATGTCTCATGGGACCTTCTACTGCAGACTTAACATCAAATACATTTACTTGGGTACCATCTTGGTGATCATTAAGTTCGCAGAAAGATTTGTGCTCATCTTCCACGTATTTTATAACACTCCCTTCTTTAGTGGCAAACACAGCTTAAGATATAACATATATCATAATATGGCAAAAGCTAACAAAGCAATAAATAATTTAAAAGACATTTCTTTTGAAGTTTCCCCCTTCATGTTAATTACTCTTTGTTTCTAGAACAGCTAGCCCTCTAACAAACTTTGAATTATTAGAGCACCACAACAGACTCGCAAAATGACTCAACCACCTCCTTTGCTGCACAGCTACCAGGTGTAGTTCCTGAGCAACTTTACTTATAAGTGTCATCCTGCCCTTTCTACCTCTGAGGCACCTGTTAGAAGTCAGGTCAGACCACCTGACTGACCAGAAAGGACTGGTGTGGAGTTCCACTGCAGTGGAAGCAAANAAAAAAAAAAAAAGGAGAAGAGGGGCTAAAATCTGCTCCTCTAGCTATTCTCTCCATTTGTATCCAGGAGACTCAAACTCAGTTCTGCTTTAAAACTCAGTACCATTAGCATTTATGACTTCACCCCAGGTAGCATACTGGAGAAGCTGGTTAGCAAACCTTGAAAGGAATCACTGTTTTCTAAGTCGAAAGGAAGAATATTAACAAAGCTTAGCAGCACCTATTCAGAAAATATTAGGCAGTGGCACAGCAAGCAGCAGAGATATAAGGGCTGATCTTTAATAAGCATGCGCAGAAGCCAGTGTTATGCTGAGAGGACCAAGTTTGTCCATAGGAGCCTGTCTACCAGCATATATTCAGGGGTTCTAGGGTTTTATGAAACTGGGTGTTTCCTGAAATCTGACTAATTTTATTAATTTCCACCTTTTATGCTCCACCTTCCTTGTCTGCTTTTAGCTAGTTGCTAAGAAATCTAGATTAATTCTATTTTATTTAACTCCAGCTGGAATTAATTTCCCGTGTGAAACACATACAGTAAAATTTCAGTCACTGGTCTGTTGAAAGCATGCAGATTAGTTACCTGAGTCTTCCGAAAGCACTGGCATGGCTTTGTTGTTAATCTTAGAGACAAATGTTCAACTTAAATCAACACGATTGGTTCTTCTTTCTGGACTGCGATTCAGAGGCAGTCCTGAAATGAGGAAAGATAACACCTAAGCTCAAGCATGCGAGAAAAACGGCAGTCATGTAAAAATGGTAAATTCCTAGCACATCTTTCTCTCAAGTGTTCAGTTTAACCTGAATTTAACCTGAATCAGGCAGAGTCCTGCAGTTATTCTGCTATGCAAGTAACAACATGAAAAATATGTTATATAATAACCATGATATCTTGGATAAAGCTGATGCTGAGGAGAGCAGATGCTTCCCTATTCTATTCTCAAGATAGATGTTTGTAGAAGGCCTAAGTGTCTGAAAAGACAGATAAAAAAGCATGCTGCAGGATGGATGTCTAAAAGCACCAATAAACACCATATGCACAGAAACAGAGAGAGCATGCAGGAAGCTGCTGTCATGACAAGATGTTCTGGGGCTTCCTAAAAGCACACCTCAAAGGAATCTACATCCCCTTGGCATTCTGACACAGACCATGCTACAACTACACACAATTCATTAAAGCTAGTAGGAGCGTCACTCCATCAACCTTGGTCACAGGTACCAAGGATGCTACAACAAATAAGGCTACTTCCATCACACAAAAACTCCATTAGATGCTTTTATTGCTGATTTTTCTTGTCACTGACAGCAAATGACTCCAGAACAATTTAATTTCAAACTGCAAAACTGAATCTACGCTTATAATCACCAGTCCAAGACGAAACACTTTGTGTGTTCCAGGGCATTTAAAACATCTCACTTATGCTCATAAAATTCATCAGACTAATGCTTCCAGAAAAACAAACAGCCATAACAGCACTCAAAAAGGATTAGGAAGAAATGTGGGATACTCCCAACTCTTTGCTAAATGCATTAAAGAATGCTCCTTGTATTTCTATTTGTAGATAAATCTCTGATATTTTGATTGTATCACACAAGTTTGATGGTTTTCTGATTCAACCTTATTTTGATTAGCCAGCTGAAAATACCGTAGTACTGCACAGCAAATTAGCATATACCAGTTTAGCATTTTCTAGATTCCAGAGTTTCTCTACAATGTACTGAAACACTAAGCTCAATAGTCACCTGTGTTTTGCACCTCATGCTTTCTACTGCTATGCTTAATTAGTCCACCTGGGTACGTAACTGAGTTCTCTAAGGAAATTAGCTGAGTGTTGTAATTCTATCTAATCCATGAATAGTACTCAGGTGTATTATATATACTACACTTTTATCTAATTAACTTTCAGAAACATTTTTATTACCTACTGCTTTGAAGAAATAAACATTTCACACACTTCATGCCAAAAGAAATGTATAGGCAATTCATTCAAGTGCTCTGGGTCCTTGACCACTGCATTTCACTTGCCAAATATTTAAAATCTTCTATAGTTGTCAAGAATGGCAACTTCAATTGTGTGCTCTGTCTTTGTAAGAATGTGTGATTCCCACAGTCAAAGGTATTGAGGGCCAAAACCCAAGAAAACACAAATTATCTTCCAGACTCTTAGCAAAAAAGAAATCATCCTACACAGGAATCTTGAAAATATGTTTTAACATCTCAAAAATCTGACAGCAACCTCAGCAATTAGATGAGTTAGGTGCAGCAATCGAAATGGAGGCTTCACCTAGAGGTGTTTCCCATGCTCTGTAAAAACCCTGTTAGCCAGGACTGATTGGAATGAACAGGCAAAAGAATGGAAAGCATTCCATATCCGATAATTTGTCACCAGCACACTCCATGCCAATATTTGGGCCTGGCTTCAAGGTATTAAATTCAGCCCCAGCATGTGAGATTTTGCAAAATGGGCTCAGAACCATAAATCTGTCCTTTCATCACTGTAGTATGAATAGGCTCAAACACACTTTTCCTCTTTAAAAATACCTACCCTAAACCATAATTCATTTTTCACACATACCCTTACCCTGTTCCTGAGACAGAACGTTTGAGCCACTTTCCTTGCCTAGGAAAAGGACTGTTGGTATTTGGAAAGGGCTAAATAAACTGAACTGACCTGTACATGGGGTCAAAGAAGGGCATTAAACAGAAGCATGATGTGCTCTGGCGTATCCCCATTACCTTGGGAAATAAACCTAATTCACAGCCTAATACAACATAAGGCTTCTGTAATCCAGATATGTCGGTAAAAGACCTCATTTTGGAAAGCAGTTGCATTTTAACATCTTTCCAGATCACCCCAGTGATTAGGTCAGACAATGCATCTGGATTCTAATAAGATCACAGCTGACAGCTATGACACAGGATTTCTCCTCACTTTGCTTTTGCATACAAGAAGTCTTCAAACCTGACCGAACTGGTCATTCACTGACTACCGTACCTACTTTAGCAACTGCTCTCATGGCCGAAGGAAGCACAGAGAAAACCGCACACCGATCCCTGTTCGGCACCACGGGGACAGGCTCTTCCTCCGAGCGCCCACAGCGAACACGGAACTCCACGGGCCCGCGCTCGGCACCGGAGGCCGCCCGTGGGCCGGCGGTCTGGACTGGGCCGGGCGCTCCTCAGGCGACCTGAGGGCCTGGCGGGAACTCGAGGGGCGGAGCACGGCCAGACGGACCAGCTCCCCCGGCACGGCCGGGCAGGGCTCTCCTACCCCGGACAGAACTTTTCGTGCGCTCCCACCGAGCTCGGGCACCGATGACTCTGCCGGCGGCAAGGCTTAGCGGCGGCCGACCCTCCTCAAGGCCCAGCCGCGGGCCCAACGGGTATGGAGCGAGGTTACGCCCCGGACCGGACTTCCCGCACGCCGGCAGCGAGACGTTCTCTTCCAGAGAGAACTGCTGCTGCCCCAGACCCGAGGCCGGGCTCTGCGAGCGCCCCTCCGGCCCCATCTCCGCCAGCCGCAGGACTCCCGCCAGGCCCAGCCCCGAGTCCTCGGCCTCGGCTAGAGCGCACCAGGTAAACCTCAGCAGAGCCGCGGGGCTCCCACCACACCGCGGCCCGCGCCTCGAAGGCAGCGTCAGCCCTCAGCTCGGCTCGGCCCAGCCCCGCCCCGCCTGCAAAATGGCGTCGCCCTGCCCGGCTGTGCAGGTACGGAGCCGCCCCGCGGGTCGGGAGCAGTGCTGCCGCCGGGCGACCGTTACCTGCGGCTGCGGGCCCAGGTCCGGGCCCGTGCAGTGCTGGCTGCCTGCCCCGGCAGGTCGCAGAGCAACTCCCCGGCTCTCGTATCCCTGTCGCCCGCTGCGCGCCTCGCTCATGCGCCCTTAGAGCCGTTCGACGCGCCTCCTCCCTCCTTCCCTCCCTCCCCCAACATGCCCGGGGCCGGGCGGGCGGCCGCGCCAGGACGGGGGGTGGCTGCGGCCCGCCCGGCTCGTCGTGCCCCGTTGGGGATTCGTCGCGTAACCGCAGCGTCCAGCGGGGGCGGCTGCGAGCTCCGGCCCGGGTTTGCTCCCCGGACGCGGCTTTTCCCGTGAAAGGCCCCCAGGGACCTCCAGGGCAGCTCGGGAGGCCTCCGGGGCCCCGACGGGCCCGACCTAGCCCTGCTCTGCACCACCCAGCTCCAGAGCCCCCTTCTCCTTGGGCAGCGAGTGTCGGTGGCTGGGCATGGCCGCCTCGTCCCCCAGCTGGCCGCTGCCAGGTGCGCTGTGGCCTTGGGAGACTCGAAGGGGGACACTGCAGTGGCTCTTTGGAGGCTTTTTTTTTTTCTTATGAGGGGGTGTCACCAAAATTCAGGAATAAAAGAAAACTCCTTGACAGCAATTTAACATGACGAAGCGGGCATTTCCTTTTATTGAAGTGCTGGGTGTCAGGAGGATAGTTCCTCTAGTCAGGCACACCTTAGGCTGGTTATCTTCTCATATTTATACACTGGTACTACAAGGTTACAAAGTGGTACACTCCCCATTACAATAATTGGTTCGTATTCCTTTGCCTAGTATGCAAACCAGAATGCATGCTCAGTTCCTTTCTCTGCCTCTATCTTTTGAGTAGGTGGGGTAATTTGGGTTGGGGGCTTATGGGTTGGTGGTCGAGGGGACCCCGGCCCAAATGACCTTTCCCCTGGTTTCTCAATACTTCGGTCCTTGTTCCCTATATGCCTCAGGGAGATAAGGATGCTCCTGGAGGCAATTAGTGTCCTCCCTTTCTGAAAAGTACGTACATAAGGACCTTGAAGTGTCCTGTAGCTCCTTCTTTTTATCACGATGTGTAACAGGTGCTCATTGTAAGAATTGTTAGTCTTCTACCTAAAGTAACAATGAATAGGTTCTTATCACATACAATACAAGTAGGCCTTCGTCACAGGCTACAGGGCGACGTGGCATTGGAGCATGCACAAAAATACTCGGGGGCAAATCGTGCTGGTGGATGTTTGGTGGCCAGGCATCGAGGGAGCAGAAGCTCCCAGGCTGGTGGCACAGGACAGCTGGCAGGGCATGCACGAGAAGCAGTTCAGGCCCTAAAGACAAAAAGCTGCGTCCAAGGAAGTAAAATGGGCAGCCAATGGAAAGACAAAGGGAGAGTGTCGATATAAATCAGCAGTATGGCAGAAGATCTGCTAGGCTCTACGGAGGTAGCATTTTTTTTTTTCTAGAAAGAAATGGTATTACTTGGGAGATAGGTTAGGAACAGATGAGTTTTAACTCTCTAGCTTTTCAGTCCTTAAAAGTTCTCAGCGGTAGGGATAGGACAATTTATTAGCCATTTATCAGATGCAATACTAAGTAATAATTTAGGAGTATAGCTACTTTGGTCAGTCAGGCTCTTAGGAGTAAAACATCCTTTTAAAATACATACGTATATGAAGGCTAGTCTGCAGCACACATTACTCCAGAAAGAATAATCAAGCTATTTATCAATATATTTACTAAACAGTCATGATAATTTTATACTTTATAGAATGAATTAAATACTAATTTCTCCAAAGCTATTCATTAGTGATACATCATGATGGTGACAGATGGCATTAATTAAAGATAAAGTAGAAGTGCTTCCCAGTATTCTCCTAAAGTTCACCTGAACAAAGAATAATGTTAAAGAAAAGAACATTTTCCTTCTTCTGAGCCAGGGTACAAACAGCAGTGCTTCTATCTGCAGCAATCATTGCCATGATTGTAAAAGTACAGGAAAATTTCTAAAATTTGTTAAAATAGTGAGAAAGGCATGTGGAGACTTGTCGGCAGGCTGCTTTGATCATTGTTAAAGAAGTTTTTATTTCATTTGTAAGAATGCATACACGAATACAGTTTCTTTAGTCAAGTCACAGTTACACAAATAATTGCCAAATCTGTTCTACTTCTTTACAGGTAGTTCTTCATTGCAGACAGTTTAAGGATTTACTTGGTGTGCTTTTGCAGATACGATAGCAGCAATATTACTAAACGCATACAGGACCAGCTGGTTTCTTCAAATATAAGTTAATCATTACAAGTACAGCTTTACCAGTCTGCTGCCGTTACCAGGAGGAAAAAAACCAAACAAATTGCTCTTTCTTGTATCCTTGGACTTTTTTTTTTTTAATTGAAACAACTTTCACTTACTATTTTTCAGGAGGAAGAAGAGAAAGATAACAAAAAAAGAACAAAAATAAGGGAAATGCTATGAAATGCAAACACCTAGAGATCAGTTTTCAGTTGCATGCAGTTACAGGAGATTTAAACTTGCACTGTGGTGCTACGGTCTCATCACTGAATGCAAACAGGATTCTGAAATACTGCAGACTATCCATGACAGTTGGAGGGCCTGGGTTTTCTTTTAAACAGCACTCTATTTCGCAGTCCTTTGTTTAAGAGCCGACCCATCTCACGATTTCCTTTCCAAATCCCCAGCGCTGCGGGCAGCACGGCCTCTCGGCGGATGACTCGGAGCTGCTCCCGTTATTCTCCTCATCTCCTGCGGCCTGAACTCCGCTACCCGGCCTGAAAGGACACCGTAAAGTCATCGGTCGTCCTCGCCCGGGGGTCTCCGAGCGCGGAACGAAGCGCTGACTGCGAACGGCTCGGAGCAGAAACCCACCGGCTCCCCACGGCCCAGCCCCGGCTCGGCGCTCGCCGCTTCGTGCTGAGCCGACCCCGGCTCTGCCCCCGCCCCGCTCCCCGGCGAGCTCCGCCCCCGGCCCCGCTCACTCGCCGCGTTCTCTGTCTCGTCGCGGCTGCCGTGCCCGGTTCAACCTCCCCCCCGACCCCCGCGCTGCCGGCGGCTGAGTCCCGCTCCGCGGGCACCCGGGGGCCGGTGCCGCTCTGGGCGGCAGCTGCGCGCAGGCAGTAAAGGTGCCGCCGCATCCTCGCCGCCCCGCTGCATCCTCACCGCACCCGCGGAGGGCCTTGGCAGCATGTCTGCCGTGCGCAGGAAGTCGGGCGACGAGTACCAGGCGGTGGCCCCGGCTCGCAGCGGCACCCGCAGAGAGCGGCAGCGCTTCGTGGACAAGAACGGGCGTTGCAACGTGCAACACGGGAACCTGGGTGGTGAGAGCAGCCGCTACCTCTCCGACCTCTTCACCACGCTCGTGGACCTCAAGTGGCGCTGGAACCTTCTGATCTTCCTGCTGACCTACACAGTCGCGTGGTTGGTCATGGCCTCGATGTGGTGGGGCATCGCATACCTGCGAGGTGACCTGCACCGGGCGCGTGACAACACCTACAGCCCGTGTGTGGCCAACGTGTACAACTTTCCCTCCGCCTTCCTTTTCTTCATAGAGACTGAGGCCACCATTGGCTACGGGCACCGCTACATTACGGAGCGCTGCCCTGAAGGCATCGTGCTGTTTCTCTTCCAGTCGCTGCTGGGCTCCATTGTTGATGCGTTCCTTATCGGCTGCATGTTCATCAAGATGTCCCAGCCCAAGAAGAGAGCTGAAACTCTCATGTTCAGCCGCGCTGCAGTCGTCTCGCAGCGGGATGGCAAGCTCTGTCTCATGTTCCGTGTTGGCAACCTCCGCAACAGCCACATGGTGTCTGCCCAGATCCGCTGCAAGCTGATCAAGGTGAGGCCTGGCACGACAGCGGGTGGGATGGGGTGCCGCTGTTGCGGTGGGCAACGTGGGCAGGGTGTGGGCCAAGTGCAACCATGTGCCCATAGCGCAGGTAGCGTGGGGCTTCCCTCGTGCAGCCCCTGTTGCTGCCCTGTCCCTTGGCATGTGGGTGGGAAGACGTGGCCGAGGCGGTGTGAAGGGTTTCAGAAAAATTTGTTGTGGCTGCCCATAGTGGAAGCCGGGAAAGAGCCGAGCGGGTGGAGGGCAGAAGATGGTCTCATGAGAGAGCACCCTGGGGCGTGTTCCAGTGCACTGCGAGGCTGGCAGGAAGCCAGTTTGGTCAGGAAGGATGGATGTGTTGGGATACAGGATAGCTGCAGGGAGGGATACTAAGGTGTGCCCTTAGCAGGTGATGGCTGGGAATAAGAAATTGGTTATACCTGTTTTGTGGTGACATTAAATTAGGACAAAGATCAACCCTGACCACTTCTTCCCCTTGGCAGAACTCGGGGAGCTTTAACTTGCAGTTCCTTACCCCATGGCTCCACCCAGTAGCCTCCCAGCATTTCAGAGGGATTGTGCCGTTGCTTTAGTGGAAAGGCCCTTTGATTGTCACCAATATCCATTTATTAATCACTGACAATGGTCGGTGTAATTCAGAATGCAAGAAAACTGGAATTCAAAGGAGATCATAACCAAAAAAATAAAGAAATCATCAGGAGACAGTAGAGTTTGGCAGGCACAGGAAGCCTGGGAGAGAAATTGGGCAGGAATAGAACGGAAGGAAAACAGGCGTGCAGCATGCCGAGGTGAAGCCGCATAGCAGCTCAGAGCAGCTCCGTCTTGTCACGGGAGCACGCTTTGTGGGGGGCATCAGAAGTTGGATCCTAGTGATGACAATTTCAGGATCTCATATTTGAATGTCATAAATGTTCTGTATTCTGTACGGTAATCCTCTCTTTAGAGCAACTGTTTGGCCATTTTAATAATCTGGAGAAACAAGCACGATGCAGTAGGTGACGGGACACTGCTAAATGCAAAAGGCTGTTTTCCTTCTGTGCAGAATGCTTGACTGAGCTGTTCATTTTTCTTGCTGCAGAATACCATTTAAGATGGAGAATCTGCTAAGATTCAAAAAGAAGTTGGATATACATACATATATGGAACATGCTGTCAGGAGTTACAACAGAGCAATTTTTGTAGGAATCAAAAGCCACCTGAATTATGATTTTTGTTGTTCTCTAACTATTAAAATATAGTAGAAAGCCTCCTCTAAAGTGTTTAATTCTGTCCGTCATGCAAGACAGATTGCAAGTCAAAGTGGAATTAAAGCAGTGCACAGTTGTGTTTTTACAGTGATAGTATTTTGTTATAAACTTCTTTTTTTTGTGTCCCCCTTGAACTGGACACACCGTTTCAGCAGTCATAGCGGCTGTTCCGGCAGCATGTGAATTTACATCATCTGCTTTGAAGTAGCTTTCTGTGTCCTGTAAACTTACGGTGAATGTGGCGGAGGTCGCTTTCCATTTCTCTTCAGCAAGTGCTGCCTTTTTTGTGACTTGTGCTCTTTCCACTGTGCTTCATGCAGTGCTGTTGACAGCTGATCTTCCTACACTTCTCCTGCACCTGATTAGAGAGCTAGATTTTTTTTTTTTTACTTGTGTCACAGTGAAAGAATGTGAAGAAATATGTCTTATCACGCTTTTTGTGCTTGAGATAGGAGCCATATTTAGTAGTGAACATAGTGTTTCAGCGGGACTAATGGAGCCCTAAGGATTTACATTTGTAAAGAAAGGACACCAATCTAAGTCTGTCTGAATGGCACTTACTGAAATTGTGATATATTCCCTAGGATTTTTGGCAGACTATGGGGTGGCACCACACTGTGCTGGCTTTTTCTTTTGGTCCAGGGGACTGCCCAGCAGCATGGCGTAGTGATGTCATGGAAAGTCTGGGCCCTTTTTGGACCGAGCTGTGGAGAGTTTGGAAAACAGAGTTACAAGACTAAGTGTGCATGTTTCAGCAAAAACTCTTGCAGAAACCTGAGGCTTTCTAATCTAGATTGAGTGCTCCAGAGGCAGGAAAAAGCAAACTGCTGGGGCAAGAAATGGAAAGAAGCTGGTTGGAAGTAAGCGCTGAAAATGTGCAGTTCCAGGTCCCGGCCTTTTCAGTTTCACAGTGAACTGTATTTTTCTGCTTGTTAATTCCTGCACCTCACTAGTGCGCCTGAGTGATCCGGTGACAGCAGCAGCAACCAGCATCCACCGTATGGTGATCAGTATTGAGTTTTTTTTAAAATTATTTACAATACTTATTTTTATCTTCTTTTGATGGAACTGCATATGATAAGCATGCTAGTGTTGGTGTGTAAAGTGGTCTGTAAAGTGTTTCAGCTAGTAGTGTAGGACATTTTGATTCAGAAAGCTGAGGAATGTAAAATCATCGTAGCCTGTTTTCAACGCGTGCTAAGCAATAGTTTTAAAAATAGAATTGAGAAGCATGGTAGCCATAGAGCCAGTGTGCTTTGAGTTATGACCAGCAGGCACCTATTCTTTGAGCTGTACTAATTAACAGCTTTGAAGAAGCTGAAAGCAAACAAAATTGGTACATAAAATTCGCAGGTGGCAGATGACACGCATTGCAAATAAGTAAGGACACCCATTATATTGTGATCTCAACTCAATAAGCAGGGCACGGGCAGAAACAATATAGTTTTTAATATCACAGAATAGTTCAGATTGGAAGGGACCTGGGGAGGTCTTTAGTCCAACCTCCTGCTCAAAGCATGGTGAGGTAGGAGGTCAGACCAGGTTGCTGTGGGCTTTTTCCAGTCTGGTTTTGGAAACCTCTAAGGACAAAAAATGCACAACCTTGCTGGGCAAGCTCTTCCACTGGCTCCACCTTCTTGATTACCTTCTTCTTGGGATTTGGAAGGTTGCTGTTAGATCCCCTTCTATGCCTTCTGCTCTCTGGTCTGAACAAGCTCAGCTTGCTCTGGTTGTATTTACAGCTTGGGGCAACTAGACTATATTAAAAAGCAGCAGTCATCCAGGGCATTACCTTAGCTAGAGCTCCAGGTATAGTGTCACTACCAAAAACCCACACAATTCTTTAACAGTGGTGTCAGAGTAACACATTCATATTATTTCAGTACTGTAATAGATAATAAATGTTCTTGCAAGCTGCTAGTCTAAGGGTGAGGCAGAAGCGCAGATAGGTGAGATCAGATTTTTTCCTCTCAAATACCAGAACTGAAAATACCGTAGCACTGCATGGCAGATTAGCACGTACCAGTTTAGCATTTTTTAGATTCCTGAGTTTCTCTACAACATACTGCAATATTAAATTTGATGATCATCTGTCTTTTACATCCCGTGTTTTCTACTCCGATGCTTAATTAGTCCACCTAGGTATCAAAACATAATTATGTGAGTTCTCTGAGTGAACTAAAAAAAGGTTAATAATAATAAAAGCCCATTTTGTCCAGTTAAAAAAGGATGTGAATAAACAAAGGCTTTAGAAAAGCACCAAGAATGAATAAAGGATAGCAGCAAAGACTCGAAAGTCATAAAATGTTCGGTCAGACACAAAAACAGACCAAGTGATGATGCAATGGAATTCTGCCTAGTAAGAAGAAACAAAACAAAGATCCAGTGGCAGAAAGTTAAAGCTGGAAAAATCCAGACACAGAAGGAGTCTTT
>VXBL01003988.1:755870-886141 GCA_013400195.1 Aramus guarauna | reverse complement strand
TTTTCCTCAGTTGTGAGACAATTAACCTTCGAGCAACTCATCTAGACCTTTGGATTCTCTGTCTCTGGCCACATTTGAAATGAAAGCTGGGGCATTTCTGAGTTAATTGTGCTCTTGTTCAAGCATATATTAATCTGCAGAATTTATTTGGCTTTGTGTTATGCAGGTGATCAAAATTAAAGAATCACAAGTGTGCCTTCCAAACTTATTGCTGGCAGTTTATAGTCCTCTGCCCTGTTATGTGATCCTTTGAGTAAAGCTATATATATATATGCAACAAAGGTCACTGGCTGGGAGTCGTAATATATTAGGGCTATTAAGCTATCTTCATTTAGGTTAATTTCTTTTTATTTAACAAGTAAGTTTCTTCTAAAAATTCTCCACACTCTGCATAAATCAGTCCTGTATGTAAGATACCAAATACCTTAAACACAACCTTTTGCTTTCTCCCAGATCTGTTACCTCTAATCATCCTTGCTGGATTTGTTTACTATTGAGTGGATTTGATCAAAGACTGTTCCACAGAGAAAAATGGTTTGTAGATGAAACAGTTCTTAAGCCATTCAGGCAGCAATTTGAGCAAACATGCACGTCTTTACGTAATTGTATTTGATAAAACTTTGGGAAAACGTGAGGTTTAGACACTGGCTCGTTCAGCTCTCGTTGAGCCTTGTCACTTTGGAGCAAAGATCGCACGTTGCCGACCAATTTGTGCACACGCTGAAAGAACAGTAGCCAGGCAACAAAAGCGATGGCGTAGTCTGCAGCTTAGTTCCGCAGGTTCCCTCGGGAAAAGAGAAAGGATGTTTTTGCAGTAGTTTGATGATACCTTTGCATGTAACAGAGACTGTCACGATTGCTGTGTAGTAGCGGTTTTGATGGCTTTTATTTTGCAGCGCTGTCTTATACCTTTCACAGCACAAATAATACATGAGGATGCTTTTACAACCTATCAGCTGATATTTTCCCTGTCCTCATCAGTAGTGGAGAAACTGTCTCTTGTGTAAGGGACAACTTGCTTATTTAGAAAGGAAGATTTTTTTCTTTTTTCCTCAGCAAAAACCCCAGACACATAGCATATAAATGAAATAATGCATTGTATTCAATAAGGAGCTGTACTCTACCAGCTACCTAACTGGTTCTGTAATCACCAGTAAATACCAGGCAGTTAAAAATTCAGGATTTTTAAGATACAGGTGAAGCAGAGAGACAATCTGAAGGTACACTAGTTTCTTAGGGATTTTTTTTTTAAAGCCAGAAACTTTCTTAAAAGAATAGCAATTAGATCTAAGTCAAGAGCAAAACTGCTAGCTTCAGCTTGCTCTCAGGACTAACAGATGGAGCTTCCAAGCAATTGAACCAATACATGTGTCAATGCCATTGCAATGCAGTTAAAACTATTTAATAACTACGGAATAATCTACCATTTATAATCAGTAGTTGGCTTCTTAAAGAGTTAAGTGCTTATCAAGTGCTTTATCAAGTGATAAACAGGAAGGATTTTAAATAGGATTTTAAATAGGCTCTGCAAAGCTGCTAATTTTAATGGGCAATTTCCACCGGAGACCTTTAAAGCAATCGGCTGAGGAGCTGCCTGGCCAACTGATGTAATTTTTAGTTATACTTCAAATACAAGGAAAATCTGGAGGGAACACTATGGGGCGGGGGCAAGCTATTATATCAGTATTTTTATTGGACTCATGAAATAATGTGAATAAAAACAAGATGCTTAGGTTAATAATGATCATAAGTTCATTATTAAGATGAACATACAGCAGGTGGTACACGCAAATTGGCAAGGGATGATAGCATCATTAATATTGATTCAGATGGTTTTGTGGAAATGTCATTTACCGGACATGCTGTACAATAACTATGATGCTTACCTTTGAGTTAGTACATCACAGTGTCTGCCAAACAAAAATTAGTAACATATAAAAATAACAAAACATGAATTCAGGCATTAAAATGTGCCTGGCTTGTAGATTTTGTTCTCATTAATGGGAACTTTTGCCACAGTATGTTCATGGCGAACATCCGTTATAAGGCATGTAGTGTGGTACCCGACGTTTTTGTCCAAAAAAAATAAAAAGTCATAGTAAAGTTTGTAGATGATGATGAGATCTAGTGGCACAATCAGAAGAGGCAAAATTGGTCATATATAGTAGCCTTATAGTATTTAGCATTACTTATATCTCTGATAGGAAGACCCCAGACCTGATATGTAGATGACAGTGTTATGAAAGAGACAGGATTAAACTTCATTGCATTGCTTTTCATGTTTTGCCTCACACGATGATTACTAAATCATCTTTTCATCTTTAGTCCCGACAGACGCCGGAGGGAGAATTTCTGCCGCTAGACCAGTGTGAACTGGATGTTGGATTTGGAACTGGAGCTGACCAGCTGTTTTTAGTTTCCCCATTAACCATCTGCCATGAAATTAACTCAAAGAGCCCCTTTTTTTGTCTCTCACAAAGATCACTAAGAAGTGAGCAATTTGAAATAGTTGTCATCCTTGAAGGAATCGTTGAGACTACTGGTAAGATTTAGAATAATATGCATGCTCTGATTTTTAATCTTTGTTTTCAGTCCTGATATTTTTAGCGAGGCAGCTGTTAATCCTTTCAGGATGTTAATGCTGGATGCTCCAGAATATCCTGCTGGATGCTAAAGAGCTTCAGTGGCCTTTACCAGCCAAGAGGAGACCTCCCTTCACCACAGGGCTCTGCATTACCGATGCCCAAAGTGGCCAGGACATCCAAGAAGAGATGCACCCTGCCACTCTTGGCATGTAGAGGAGTACAACGCCCTTATGAGATTCCTGGTTTAAGGACTACTACTCCAAAAGAACGTTGAACTTTAAAAGTTGCCGGTGCTGTAAAATCACTTTCAGCCTAGCTTGTGTTAAATTGAATGCAAAATAACAAATCCAGTTTTACGGTACAAATACAGACTACATAGTCGCAAAGATTGTAGGAACATGTGGTTATTGGCAAATACGAGGAAGGCTTTTGGTTTTTTAACCTTTTTTTTTTTTTAACTTAAATTCTGATACGGTGTTATCCAGATGACAGCTGACTTTGTGGCCTTGTCTTTTGAGGGCTTAATTCTTTTATGAATCCTGCGACAATGCGCTGCAGTTACGTAAGGAGCTCTGCATTGAGGATCCACGCGTACTGTTAAAGTCCAAATCATTCAGTAGGTTCATCGATGTTCTGATCTTCCTCTGCCTTCTTCTGAAGATTTTTAAACTTTGATCACAAGGAGCATTTTCATTCTTTTTTCAACAAGATTACTGGTTGCCCAGTTCCTGCCTTAGAAACAGTAATGTCCTTTTGGCACAGCCAAGCGCAGTCATCTGGACCAGAAACAGAACTGACCGATTACTATCCACGTGCTGGGCTGAGCCCTAAATAAATGCACAATCCATCAGGGCAGAACACTCTTTCGCCTCAAGTGTGGCAGTCCTTAGATCCCCACAGAAACCTCTCCTCATCCTGCAACCGAACCACGTATCTCAGATGAGCGTGCATTGGTAACTGCACATAATGCAATTACCTAGCTGGGTATTGCAAGGGAAACATTTTACACTTGTCTGAGAATTAATGTAGCAGTAACCAGAGCGCAAATAAGAATTTGGGCTTACTGACTGCTAATTCTTTCTCTGAAGAGTACTGTGACAGGAAGTCTTAAAGTTCTACTCACCTAGGATATTTCTATTAATTATCATCAGCATGGTTGTGCTGAAGTTGTAACAGATTTCTTGGCTTGGTTAGAACACGTTTTAGCTGTCAGTTCACACATGTAAATACTGTCAATGATGTCTGTTTGCACTAAGTGGAACAAATTCCTCTACAAGGTTTACAGCGGTACTGTCATGGTTTAACCCCAGCTGGCCACTAACCACCACGCAGCCATTCGCTCATTCCCCCCAGCCCCCAGTGGGATGGGGAAGAGAGTCGGAAGGGTAAAAGTGAGAAAACTCGTAGTTTGAGATAAGAACAGTTTAATAATTGAAATAAAATTAATAACCGCAATAAATTGTAATGAAAAGGAGAAGTAAAAAAAAGGATAAAACCCAAGAAAACTAAGTGATGCAAATGAAAAACAATTGCTCACCACCACCAACCAAACGATGCCCAGCCTGTCCTCGAGCTAAAACAGGCTAAAACTTCAGTGAGTTATCAATGTTATTCTCATACTAAATCAAAAAAACAGCACCATACCAGCTATTAGGAAGAAAAGTAACTGTCCCAACTGTAACCAGGATGGGTACCTATGTCTTAGCATGGATGACAGCTCCAGTGTCTCTGCACAGCTTTTTCTTTGGAGAAAAAGTAGCCTAACCTATAGAAGGAATGGAAGATAAAATTTTTCATTTAGCTTTGGCTCTCCCCACACACAGTCTTCGCCAGAGAATTCTGTAAGCCTCTGCCAAGCAACGGTTCTTTCTCCCAAGGTGACGTCTAAGAAACAGTATTACATACAAACTAGAAGATTGTTGTTGCTAATGAGCTAATACTGTCTTAATTTTATGTTTTGCTTTTATCAAAAGCTATTTGCTTGGTGTGAGTCTGCAATATATAATCCAATATTTGCATAAAACCCTAGTCGTTCAATTGGAGACACTCCACTGACTGTTGGTAGGTTGATTAGGAGCAATCGCTCCATTTTATAATCTGTAAATGTGTTAGCTTACAGGCTACAGTTGATTTTTATCTGTCAGCCTTACCTTGTATTATTTTTGTTCTATATCCCAGTCTACTTGCTCACATTAGAATGTCATGCTCTTGTCTCTGTTTCTGTAGGAATGACATGTCAAGCTAGGACATCGTATACAGAAGATGAAGTTCTTTGGGGTCACAGATTCCTCCCGGTAATGTCCCTAGAAGATGGCTTTTTCCGTGTTGATTATTCTCAGTTTCATGCAACATTTGAAGTCCCCACTCCTCCTTTCAGTGTTAAAGAGCAAGAAGAAAACCTGTCCCTAGTATCTCCTTTGAATAGTCCTGTTGATAACAACAAAACCAGAAGAGAACAGGTTTGTTCGCTTGACTGTATTGATATTGCAGGAGAGAAAAACAAGCTCCCTTTTAAACTTCAGAAGATTAGTTCGAGAAAGGAAGACCTTCCAAGAAGAGCCCTGAGAATGAGTTCCAGTAACACAGAGAAGACTTGCAGTACTGGAGATCTCTTGAAAATTCAGGAAATAAGTCCCATCTGTGATGGTGAAGACAGTGATGACAGGATACAGCTGAAAGCTTTAAAAATAAATGCTGAAGCTTTGACTCAGTCTACTGGTGATCTTGAGTTACGGAAGAACCCTCCAAGTATGTGTGCTCTAGAGATGAAGTTGGAAGATAATTTTCCCGCCAAACTTTGAAAAATGAATTCACCTCTCTTGAGAGCAGAAGCAACTGCTCGGTTGTTGCTGACAAACCGCATTCAAGACTGCTGACCTGAAAGAGTTGTTTTACAGGAAAGTCATAATTTGGCTTAGCCACTTTCAGGAAGAACGATCGTTTTTGTGTAATTGTTATGTACAGATCCAACTTAGGTAGCATAATGGGACTTTGAGGGGCAGTAAGGTTAGATCGTTGTGCCAAAGAGATCACTGCCCTAATGATGTTTATCAGCACGCTCGTTGCAAATCATTGTCTTCCATATGTGCTTTTTCACAAAGCAAGGACCAGATCCTTAGTTGCAGAGTGACGTGTTCAGAGATCAAGCCAAAAAGGTTGTAAAACCAGCTGAAGCACCATTTTGTGCAGCTCGGATCTTGGACAGTTCCTGATGTATAGAACAGCAGAACACAGGAAGAATCTGTGATGCTGCTCGGTCGTAGTCCAGTTCTCCCAGTGACCCTGTTGGAAGGTGTCCCTCCTGTGCAGCCTAGTAGCACGCATCCTTCTTTCCCAGTGATCGTGGCATGCCAGCTCCGTGGCCCCAGAATCTCGTTCATTGTCACTCAGGTAAAGGAAGTGGTTTGCGATAGCCGTTTGTGTCATTTGACTCACCTGAGCTCTCAGAAACACGAGGCTCATTTATCCTCTCCAAAGTTAGACCCCAGGAATCGATCAGGTGGATCACACGTCGAATTTTAACAACTGTATCACCACTCACTGTGAAGGGAACTTGAGGTCAGTAGCTCAACTTAATGGTGTGTCTCACGCCTCAGCTTCCTGAAATTTTAATTTGGAGACTCCTCGTAAGTGAATAAAAGCAAAGTGCTAGATAATGCTCAGCCATTACAGGAGCGGACAATAGTATGTACACATCTCAGAGTTTTACTAATGAGTGGTGAGGGTCTCTGATGTTGCTTTTTTTTTTTTTTGTTACATTTGCCTTTTATGTATGATTCTCAATAATTTTGTAGATTTGACATTTATAATATTATGCAGTTTATTGCAGGGTAGAACTCTGTTTTAACATAAATATATGAAAAGCAGTTATTCTGCTGTCCATCTCAATCTCTGAAAGAGGTCTTTTTTTTCCAGTTGGTAGCAAGCGAGCAAGCATAATCAGAACTTGTGATTTCGTAAAATGTGACGTTCGGTAGCTCGGCATATAGGGTGCTTATCACTAGCAGAGCACTCCCCAGCAGAAGGATATCTGTGGCTGTCTTGTCCTCTTTAACGTTTCCTTCTTTGTCTCAGTGTGCTTTAAACAATACACTCTTCTCTGTCATTGCAAAGATGAAATGCGAGGACCATAGTCAAGTTTGCAAGGACAGATTGCAGCCACACTGTGAAGGGCATGTTTCACTACTGATGTATAAGCTTGCCTGATTTGTACTTTTTTCCCTTCAATAATGGAAGAATTTCACTAGGAACTCTGGAGAAAACATAAAATAAAATCACTTTTTACATGAAAATCCATTTTTTTCTTTGTGGTATGCAGGTCTTCCCAAGAACATTAAAGTTTTCACTGCTTTCTGTGTACAGCACTGTGGAAGTGTGTCCATCTCAAGCCCTCATTTGCAAAGGCTGTTCAAACAGCGATTGTCTTTCTAGAGCAAAGTACAGAGCAGCTGGGGAGTGGGTGCTGTGGATTCAGGTAAAGGTTAGCTGGTATGACAGTAAGAAGCTCCCGAGGTTCCTAGACCTGATCCAAGGCTAGTACCCCAAACCATTGGGTTTACCGAGTTTTTATTCCAGCCCACAAAAATAGCGCAGAGATTGTGGTGACAACCCTGCAATTTATCAGAAGAGCGAGGCAGCGCCAGTTGCTTTCTTGGTGTGGACAGAACCCAAGGCTGTTGTGTTAAAACCAAGAAGAAAAGTAATTCCAGCAGCCTTACTGCATATAGCACGCTGCTACAAACTGAAGTAGGGAATGGAAGCCTCTAGAGTTGCTGTTGTAGAGAGGTCCCAGCAGGATGCTCTCTTGATTCCCCCTGGTCCAGCTAAGGGAGGGTGGGTGGGCTGAGCACAGCATTGTCCCCCCTGTATGGACCATGTAGGAGGGAGCAGGTCAGAAGCTCCCAGGCTCTGCCCATCACAAGGATACTTCTCTTTCTGTTACCCTCTTCTCTGGCTGCAGCTACACAACCCTGGGGGATGCACAGTCATTCCACCAAAGGAAATGAGAGCAGACACCCCAGGGAGCGTGTGCCCAGAAAGGAAGGACTCCGGTCTGCTCTGTCCCTCGGAAACAAGGAGAGCTTGGACTTGGTCACTGAGCACCTGGGAGATGCCCCTGGGTCACAGTAACAGGAGAACCCTCACGGCCACGCTGGTTAAAAGGACTACCTGGCTTGTTGCATTTCAGTAACAGGAATGTTTTATTCAAAACAGTAGAAAATAAACTGTGCAGAGAAAAAAAAAAAAAAGGCATGCGCAGCCCTCCTGGTATGGCATTACTCGCCACAGCAAGAACACTCCTGCTGGAAATAATCTCGCCTCTGATTACAAGCGGGTGACAAGAGTGGGGACTCTGACTCCCGAGGGGTTTTTGGATGCTGCCGACTGCTCGATCGCATTCCCCACCGGCTCAACCCAGCAAGTAACTTTGCATTGGGGTTCAGCGTGACACCCTGCCCTCTCTCCTGGCGATGACTCCGGTTCCCAAACCACAGGGACATAATGGTTTGAGGAAGGCAGGTGGCGGCTGCGCACGATTATGGGTGCCCGGGCGCACGATGTCAGCCCGAAGGAGAGCCTGTCTCAGGCATGGCGATCCCGCGCATCCTTCCTTGCTTTCTCGACCCCTGAGCCGCGCTTAAAGGAAGCATGCAGGGCCTTTAGGATTAGTCCGGGTGCCTGAGCTTTACACATGCGCTTTGCTCTTCTGCAGCTCGGGGAGCTGCTCCAGGGTTACCTTGTGTTTGGATCGCTGCCTCTTAGAGGGATGTTAGTTATTAACAGAGGCTTAGAGCCCCTGGAAAACCTGAACTCCGTCACTAGACAGAACAAGAAGAAAGCACTGTTGCGTGTGAGAGCAGCCGAGCAGGGGTTGCTTACTGGTAATCCTTCACAAATCAAACTTTCCGTACAAAACCGCTAACTCTCTCCTTTTGAGCAAAGGAGAGGATTTTATATGCCCATTTTCAACAGGAACAATCTTTTCCCAGAAAGCTTAAATTTAGATCTTACCTCGTGTGAGGAGGTCACACGTGTGTTTCAAAGGATCTGGAGAAATAGGACTTCGATGTATGAAGCTTGCATGCACAAAAAACCCCAAACAAACCACATTTTTTCTTGCCATGTGGAATTTTCTTGAGATCTTTATGAAAAGAGGCTTCCCTCTCAGCTTCCTGCTTCACTTTGAAGGTCCCTTCCTGCAACACAGACCAGAGAATCGCATTCTCATAAATGAGCCCTTTTAGCGAGCCCCAGGTTATCCTGATTTCCAAGGGATTTTGAAACATCTTAGTGAGCAGAGAGCTGGATCTAATTTAGAATTATTATTTTTTTTTTTTTAAGCTTTCCACAACGGCAAATTTTTATCATTAATCTTACATCTTCATGTCTGCTCTCTGCACAGCCTCCTCCTTGCTTTCCACCTTTGGGAGGAATTCCCTCGTTTTACTCACGCTGCATTCTACCTCTTTAGCACTGCCTCTGCTCTCTCCCTATGGCTGCACCGCACGCAAAATAACAAAATATCTTAATCATAATGTGGTGCAAGTCCATCTTCCTTGGTCTTTTGCCTCAAGAGATCTTACACACTTAAGGAGCACCACATCCGTAGGAAGCATGTAGTAGGTTGACCCTGGCCAGGTGTCCCCCAAAACTGCTCTGTCACCCCCCTCCTCAACTGGACAGGGGAGAGAAAATACAACGAAAGGCGTGTGGGTCGAGGTAAGGACAGGGAGAGATTGTTCACTAACTACCGTCACGGGCAAACCAGACTCAACTTAGAAAAAAATTCATCTAATTTATTATCAAGCAATAACAGAGTAGAGCAATGAGAAATAAACTCAAATCTTAAAACACTTCCCCCCACCCCTCCCTTCTTCCTGGACCCACCTTCACCCCCCCCATTTCTATCTCCTGCCCCCAGCGGCACAGGGGGACGGGAATGGGGGTTGTGGTCAGTTCATCACAGTTGTCTCTGCCATCCTTCCTCCTCTGGAGGAGGACTCCTCACACTCTGCCCCTGCTCCAGTGTGGGCTCCCTCCCACGAGACACAGTCCTCCACCAACTTCTCCAGGGTGAGTCCTTCCCACGGGCATCCTTCCCACGGGCTCCAGTTCTTCACCAACTGCTCCAGCGTGGGTCCCCCACGAGGTCACAAGTCCTGCCAGCAGGAAGATTCCCTGTGTTGCTAAAACCAGGCAGCCTGTGAGTCTGCAGACCTTGGTGGGTGTTGGAAATCAGCACGGCATTAGCAGTGCAGCGAGGTGGTGACCCTCCTGAGAGGGATTCGTTGGGGGCATTGGTGCTCTTCGACACTCGGGTGGCTCCTGCTGCACTGCGGAGTTGTGCTGTGCTTGCAGGGGCAGCTCTGAGCTGATGATTTTACAATGCATGGGCTCCAAGCTGGGCTGCAGAGCTGAGTTGGGCAGCAGCTGCCTCCTCATCCCAAGCCTGTGCCAAGCGAGCAGCCTCATTGCATCTTGCTGGGTCTCTCCGGCATGCACACAACCTCCTCAAGGCAGTGTGTGGCATCAGCTTTGCCTCATTAGCGTGATTGTGGTTCGGGCTGTAGCCCTGCTGGCACACGGGTTCATTCAAAAGAGGGTTTACAGCCCCTTTTAGGGCTGTACGGAGGGGAGAAGCTGAGAGCAACAGAGGAGGTTGAGCACATCCAGATGCCCCAGTGGTCCTCAGTCCCCATACTCGGTCCCCACACCTCGGGAGGTTCTGCGCAATCTTCCCCCAGGGACTTCACCTCCAGCCTGGCAGAGCACCTTTCAGGTGATGGACCCAGAACTGACCTGCCTGTTCCCACCATCTCCTTTCCTCTGGCTTTACTCCAGGTCTCCACTCTCCCTGCATCAGAGACCCTGGAAGCCAGCCCTCCCATCACTGACTTTTTCCCTACCCTCAGCTTGCTGATGCCAAAGCTGTGTTTAATCTGTGCTGCAGTCCCACGGAGGAGCCTTGTGAGCTGGAGAAGAGCTACAAGGAGCAGAAGAACCATGGAGCCTTGCAGCTAACCAGTGGCCCTCCTGTGATCTCCTGCCTGAAGACTCACAGCCCCCTCCCCGCAGACTGATGTCCCATCCTCTGCTCTGCATCTTCTCCTCTTCGCTCTTCTCCTTGCTCTCATCTCCGAGGCAGTTTCTGGCATTCCTGCCTGGGGACCGGCCATTGTTGGGTTGAGTGGTCTGCAAGCAATGGACGACTCGTGCTACTTTTCCTTCGTCGGGCCTCAACAAACAGTTGCCAGCCCACGCTTTCTGCTACGTTCCTCAGGACAGCTTAGTGCCCCTGAAACTACCGTACTGAACGTGAAGACATGAAGCTGGAGCAATGCCCCTGCTCTGAATTTGCTTCTTCTACACCAAGAAGCAGAGCAAGCCCCTTCTCTTGCTGAACATTTTTGAATCCAGAACCTATTTCTGCTAAAAATCACCCGCTCCTTGCCCAGGCACTCTTGTGCTGGAGCGATGCTTCTCGCACTGCATTGCTGCCCTCTCCTGGGCTCTCCAAGAGCCGCTGGGCTCAGGAAAGTGTCAGCTGCAGGTGCTAATCTCGTCTTTGGGGCCAGGAAGGTGGGAATCCTTCCCGAAGCCCTCTGTCCTTCACATGAGCAAGGCCTGGCTCTGAAAAGAAGAGATTTGAGGCTGAGATTTCTCCTTCTCTGTCCTACGTAATCTTGACCCCAGCAAATGCTCTGGCTTAAGCTCTTGCCGGGGGTTGATTTTTCAGGGGTGTATAAAAAAGTGGTATCGGAAGGAAACGGAGTCCGTCCTTAGTGCAAGAGCGAGGGGGAATGCTGCTTTCCATGTCTAAAGGCAAATGCTTGGTTCAACCTGTATGACAGGTCCCCTCCTTGTCCCGCTGTGTCTGGTGCATCCAGGGGTGCAGAAAGAGGCAAGTAGAAGCCAATCTTTCTTAGCAAAAAGAGTGGTTGTAGTCAGAGCTATTTGGGAGGAAAAAATCAGACAGGAGGAGGGTATCCCTCTTCCCTGTCACTGGGTATTTCAGCCGGTGTGAGGTGGTTGGGGACACAAACAAAATGGACAGTGGTGGCTGGAGGGATGCTGTCCCTCAATGTTGTTGTGCACATGGAGGGAATCTCAAAAAGTGTCCTTTCTGTCCTCCAGTGTCAGCACAGGAGTTGTTTCATCAGTCACAGGAGCAAGGTTTGAGGTTACAGCATGGTGCTCCATGTGTGTCCTCCTCATCACCCTCCCTGAGATGCGCTGGTATCCAGATGACTGGTGTCACCGGCAGGTCCAGCATCGGGGCCAGCCTGGGGGCCCTCCCTGGGGATCTTGGAGAAACTGGTCACCGTCTCCACCCTTGTGGTGCTTTCTGTCATCTTGGAAGCCCTTGGAGATCATAGAATCATAGAATCATCTCGGTTGGAAAAGACCTTTAAGATCATCAAGTCCAACCACTAACCTAACCTTGCCTCTGATACTCTTGACAGAACCAGTAACAAGAGCTGCTACAGAGAGACAGAAGTCCATAGTGAAAAACAGGAATTTAGTGCCAATAACCAGCACCAGAGCCCTGCAGCCACCCAGCACCAGCCCTCAGGGCCAGAATTCCCCAGGGCCATACCCAACCACTCCCTATATGGCTGTGTAAGCTATTGCCAAGGATTATCCCAGCTGTTGGTGTCCTGCACACTTCTTCTGGCATGTCACCTCCTGCCAGTGTCACAGTGATGGGCTCTGCTTGTCCTTCATCTCTTGTTCCAAGGACGAGTGTAGAGCTGGGGGACTCAACACCAATACACTGTCCCCAAAATGTCCCATGTTGGGAGAAGGAGCTCAGACTTACAGGATGAAGAGAAAGTTGATGGCTAGTAATGCTGGCAAGATGATAAGAAGCAGAACCGGGATCCTGTGCACAATGGAGACAGCTGAGGATGGAGAAATGGGTGAGACTGACTCAAAGGGAGAAGTCCCACTGCTAAAGGCCTTGGAGATAATCCTGATGCTAATTCTCCTGGGCCCCAGAGACAGGCAGGGATGTTGTGACCTATGTTACTCCTAGGAGTGAGGTTGTCAGAGCTCAAGGCAAGTTGGGGACATCAAGGTGGAGAGAGAGAAATCAGATTGTTCAGCATTGGCCTGGTGTAAGGAGCAGCAAGGGAGCTGTGATCTCTTCAGGGATGGTGATGGAAGAGACAAGAGGGTTGTTGAGTGAGGGAAAGCAGAAGGTGGCAGTGAGCTGGAGTTTGCAGTGCTGCTCCATCTCCAGCTGCCTCAGCTTCTCCTGTAGACCCCACAGGAAAGGGCAGGGCTGAGCAAGCATCTTTGGAGGCTCTTTGTTTTCAGGCTGTGCCTATGGAGAAAGCATCGCCCTGGTGAATAATGGGATGAATGAATCGTTAGTGTTTCTTTAAAAAGGAAAATAAATCCCCCTACCCCCTAGATCTCAAGTTTTTCTAACAGTTTTAGCATAAATAAACCAAGTCTGGCCTGAAATTTCTTGGGATAAAAACACAGACTCGGGTGAGCAGCAGAACAAATGAAGATTTCCTTGCGATTTATGGTACGGAGTGTGTGTTCCCTCCTGCCTGGCGCAGGCTGAGTCATGGCACAGCTGTGGCTCTCCTCCCTCATCACCTCTTTTTACTACATGTGTAGGAGCTTGATAGTATCTTTGAGATCTCCACTCTGTCAAATTTGAGAGACTCGCGTTCAAAAGTTATTACGAAGAGGGCAGCCAGCCAGGCTCCATGGATCTCATTTCCTGAGGGAACCAGGCTAAAAATATATATATGATCTGAGGCAGGTGTGACATTTCTGAGATTTCCTATTTTTGCATTCAGTTTAACTCATCAGCTCATTAAGGAATTTGTTTGTGAGTTCTCAGAAAATGTGTTTGGCTTTCACTGAACACGTGTTGTGGTGTCAGGAGAATGGATACCCTTCTTACATAGGAAAGACCTCGGATCCCTCCTTAAAATGCAAAATCCAGGCTCACATATGAAGCTGAACTTAGGTCATGCATAGTAAAATGCCAAGAAAACAGATTAACTTTCTTTCTATCTTATAGCATTTGTCATTCATTTGCTGATTTTGGAGAAAGCACTTCAGTAAGTACAGAGAAAGATCATTTCATGCATTGTTCTGACCAGGAATTAACCTCCCTCCCTCCAAAAGAGCGATGCGAGTTACACTCACACGCAAACTCCTTTTATAAATAAGAATTGATACAGGAGTGTCTCAGTAGTTTCTGCATCCCTCCATGGCTGGAAGGGAGGGATCTGGGATTTGTGGGCATTTTGCATCAAGGAGGTTTCATTTTCCCTTGGCTTGAATGAGCTGCAGCCGTGCCCGGGGATGGAGGAGCATGCTGGGGTGCTCTACAAACACAAACCTACTTTCTGCCTCTGGCACTGTCCTTCCCTGTTCCCCGCTGGCAGATCTTCCAGGATCTCACTCTGTATAGCCTCACATCGGTCCCCCAAAATTGTCTGGGGAGACCAGGATTGCAAGAAATTAAGTTATATCTGGCTAAAGCTGGGGTACATCTAAGTCCAGATCCCCAAGGAGACAGAGGTGCCCAGGCTTGATCTCTGGTGGAGATTAAACTTGTCAAACAAAACAGTCACCACCTTCAGCACTGAATGAGAAGGTGTCCCAGTCCCTTGGGGACTCCCACTGCAGGGCTATAAGAGGAACACGTGCTTCACGACAGTGGCTGGCTCCTAGCCATGAGACCCCGATCCCTCCACGCTCTTTGGCACAAAGGGAATGTGCCCCTTTCTGCAGCCCTTGAGGGCCCATGGAAGCCAGAGCTGGAGCTCTTGAGATCATGATGCCTCCTAAAGAGATCCTTTGGGCTCCCAGCACCCCAGAGCACCACCCAGAGTGGATCCAAGGAGCACCACCTAGAAATGCCACCATAGCTGCTGGGACTCTTGGTTTCAGACCAGGACCAGTGATTTGGTGACTATATTCTGCTCTGGGAGCACTCTCTGCTAAAGACAGCAACCCTGATTATCGTAGGCAATTAACGAGCCGTGTTAGCAGCGCAGGGTTGTGTTTATCTCTGAGAAAGGGATTCCACACTCCAGATCCTATCAACATGGCTCATTAGAAAGGAATTATGCCCTGATCTCTCTTCCTGTGATAAATACCGATGGTGGTGATAAATACTCAACATGGGCATCAAAGCCACAAGGCTGGCATTTATCTCTTGGCTTGTTTTCCTCTGTGAAGGGTCAAGGGTTGTTGGTAAAGGCACTGATACCACCTCAGAATTAACCCTGGCGACGCCAGCCTGTTCTCTGAGAGCTGCAGAAGGACTTTCAGTGCTTGGCAGGTCAGAGGCCAGCTGTCCTGGGAGCCGTTGTTGTGGCTGCCCCTGGCTCCCTGGCAGTGTTCAAGGCCAGGTTGGATGGGGCTTTGGGCAACATGGGCTAGTGGAGGGTGTCCCTGCCCATGGCAGGGGGGTTGGAACTAGATGATCTGTGAGGTCCTTGCCAACCCAAACCATTCTGTGATTCTGTGATTTCATACTCGGGAGTGATGCAGAGGGAGGAGCGGCACAAGGGTAGGATTAGGGGCAGAGGGACCATCTGGGAAGCTGAAAGGACGGTGTGAAAAAAGCAGGTTGGGGGATGGAGGGAAGCACGGTCACTCTGTGTATGGAGATGATAATATTTGGGAGATGAGTTTGAGTGGTTTGGGGGAGCAGATGGTTGTGGGGGGCAGCAGGCTCAGCCCAAAGGCACCCGGAAAGGCTCAGTGCCTTCTGATGTGATATAGGGACATAGTGGAGAGAGGAAAATAGCCGTGGCCTCTGCTAGAGGGAGGTGAAATAGCAGGAGGAGGACAGCAGAGGGTAGCAAATGCCTGAATTCTTCTCCTGGCCGTGCAAGGCTGGTGTGAGCCGCAGGCACGGCTGGGGGATGCAGCCTGGTACGGATTCACAGCGCACATCTGGGCAGATTTTGTTTAAAAATAAAACAGGGAACAAGCCTTTTTGATAAGATGGATATGTTCTTATTGCAAAGGCTTGTTTTGAAAGACATTTCCTTTAGAAATTTCCTGCTGAGATATCCCCAGTGACCCCATCGCTGCCAGGGAGAAGACAAGGCAGAATGTGATGCTTTGATTATAATCAGAGTGGAAGGTTTGACCAAATGAAAAGAAACTTCTCTGTGTGGGGATTTCATTTCCCAGGAACAGCAGCAATGCTGCATCTTGGTTGCTATTTGGGCAGATTCTTCCCGACTTTTCAGGTCTGAGCTTTGCCCAGCTCTGCTGTGGTGTCGTGCCTGTGGATCACAAAGATGGAGATGCCCCAAACCCTTCCCTGGGTGTCCTCCAAAAGCCACATCTGGTCTCACTGGTTCACAGAGGAAGCAGATTTCCTTCATGCTTATGGACACAGCCAGCCGAGTACAAATCAAAAGCGCAGGAGTTATTTGCACTCGTATTGGAAGACCCAAAGCCGTGCCCTGCGCCTAAATCCCTCTCACCATCCTGCCACTGCAAAGCAGCACAGCTGGTCCTGCTGAGACTTCGCCTCCGGCACGTCAAGGTCTCCCGCTGCCCTTTGCATGCTGCCGCTTCCCTGCTCGGTGCAGGGGACTGGGCAGGGGGATGGTTGTAAGTCTCTAAGTGTCATTAGCACTCCCCGGGCTAATTATCAGGCAATCTGTCTCCCTCCTTCCCTGCAGATGCAGAGGATGCTTTATTCTCCATGTCAGACTCAATACTTTGCTTTGCCCTTAAAGCAGCTGGGAGATGGCCCCAGCTACTGGCTCGTGTCATCACATCAAATAGGATCGTTCGTCTTCATGAGAGAGCTGGCTGCGTGGGGCTGCGTGTGCCAGGCCGTTCCCAGGCTCCGGCTGGGGGGTGGGTTGTGATTTTTAGGTGGTGGAGAAGGACACAGAGCCCTGGGGCTGGGGAGAACAGCTGCAGCAGCCAGTCCTGGTCTGGTGGCACCCGGGCTGTCCCAGGACAGAGTTAAGGCTGTTCCCTGCTCTTCACAGAAAATCTTTTAAATCCTCGCTGAGTTATTTTTATGATGACTGTAGATGACTCTGCCAAGCATGAAGGAGTGGAGCTTTCTCATTGAAGCATATTTAGTTTGGTAAAATCACTTTTCAGGCTCATGGCTTCTGCCAAAAGAGGCTCTTGCAGAGACACAAGAGCAGTATCTCCAGTGTTCATAGGTGGCACTTAATGAGATCCCCATTGCTTATTGCTGTGACGAGTCTTTAACGCAGGAAGTGGGTCACAGATGGTAGAGGAGCATTTGGGAGGAAACCTCTTATATGCTGCTTGCTTTACAAGGCTCTGCTTAAATTTTGGCCCATGGCCATGGGGCCTGGTGTGTCAGGCACATGGAGCAGAAGAGAAGTCACAAGTGGGAGAGGAACTGGGAGATGGATTTTTGGGCTTATAGGGTCCATATTCCCCATTTAGGCTCGAGACTTACCATTGCACAGGAACCCACAAGGCAAACCGGCTCCCCTGGCTGTGGGATACAGCGCTTTCTGCCCCACTGGGAAAGTGGCAGCTCGAAACATCACTTGATGCAGGAAAATAACAGTGCGCAGGTGATTTTCAGAGTTGATTTATCTGGCTCTTTACTGATTTACGCACCACATTTTACACCCCTCTGTTGTGAATAACAGGACCAAGTGTTAACAGTTAGAGGGAGACAGCGATAGGATTGGGACCAGGTACTCAGGAGTATTTACTCTGCAGTTTTTGCTCTGAATTCAACATAATAACAGAGCTTTCAGTTCCATTTTAAAAAAGGTTACATCTCTTTTTTCTTTTGAACAAAGGAAGAGATTTTTCCCTTGGTTTTGTATTTCTGAGTCATTCCACATTATAGCAAATTGCTGGCAAAGTTGCAGTTATGGCTAAATGGTCACTTCAAATTTGTCTCTTTTCCAGCAGCTTTATACCTTTTTAAAGCAAACAATTGCTCTTCTGGGATGAATATTTCTCCTCATCTGGTCTCACTCTGATGTCAAAATATACTGGAACATGGGGAGAAAAATCCATCCGAATCCCTGGTCATAGCTGATAGCACTTTTTCCTTTCCAGCTGGTTTTCCCTGTGCTGATGGCTGAAGAAGTCGTAGTTCCTTCAATCTGAATTGTAATTAGGAGTAATTTAGCCTCTCTCTGAAAGTGAGAGCAAGCAAAACTATCATGGTTGGCAAACAGGGTGTGGTGCTGGATCTGTGGACTGGGTTATTTGCTCAGAGCTGGAAAGTGTGGGTTTCCATCTTTGCTCTGCTTGAGATGAACAGGGTGAATCCAGCCAAGTCACTTTTCTGTTCATCCCTCTCTAAGACGGGGATGAGGATCCTACTTCTGCCAAAGTCGCGTACCAAATACTGGCTTCGAGGCCAGTACAACATGTAGCAATCTGGAGGGAGCGTGGAGAGAGGCCCCAGGAGATGGGTGCGGATGGCCGTGGCATTGATGCAATCAGTTCTCTTAACAGAAAACATCGAGGTTGTCCCTCATTCCCACCCACCAGGCAGCACCCAAAACACCGGGTCCAGCTGCAGCAGGGAGGTGATGCAGCCGTCCCAGCCACAGGAGAGCACCTGGAAGGTGCAGAGGACGTGGCGCAGCCCAGGGACACCAAGTTAGAGGTGAGCAGGAGTCACACTGAAGTGGCATCAGGCTTTTTGTAGCACAGAGATGGTGAACAGCCTCTGCTTTTTGTAAGAGGGAGCTGCTGGGTAGATCTGGGAGCAGTCTGACCTCTGTCCACCTCAGCAGTGTTGCGGTGAAGCTTTCTTCCTTCTGTTGCTTTTTCTGGAGGAAAGCTGGCAGCAAAAGCAAAGGGCACCTTCTCCTCTGCTGCTCTCTGCAGACACATCAGTCAAGAGCTGGGGCTCTTATTTCCCTTTCTTTCTCGGCAAAGATTTTTCACGTCTGGCAGTGTCCAACCTTTGCCAGCCTTCATGCTGCCTGCCCCGGGACAGATGTTTTAATCCTTGAGCTGTTCAGGAAAAGCCTTTGGATTTATTTTCTGGCTCCTGACAGGCATCTTGCCAAGCTTCTCTGGGAACTTCTGGCTCTGCCTTTCCTTTCCTGCTCTTTTTTATCCATTCCCCTGATAACACGGTGCAAAGGCCAGTGGTGCCAGGACAGGGGTGATGCCAAACCGCTTCGCTTGTCCTCACTTGGTGTTGGCACTGGTTGCAGTCAGCGTTGTGATAACTGTGCCCCAGGAACGTGACGTGGGGCAGCCTGTGTGCCGCGAGCCTGGCGGGGGAAGCAGAGGCTGTGCGTCCGATTTCCCGTCTTGCAGAGCTCAAACAGCCCTGGGGAAACAAATCCCACCTGTCTGGCAGGGCCATCTCACAGCCTGTTGGCAAGAGGGTGTAGGAACTTGTAGCTCCAATTGAGGGGAGGCATCATTGGACCGCTGGGGACATGGATCTAATAATTTCCTTACTGACACCTGCAGTTATATGAGAAAACACAGTGAAATGCAGAGGTGGGGAGGCAGGAGAGATCTGTCTCAGCTGGTGCATGATTGCTCCCGGGAGGGAACTCACGCAGATCTTGCTCGGTGTAATTTGGAGCATCCCAAATGATGGAGTTTCTAACTCTTCCACACTCAGAAGGCTAATTTCACAGGCTAATACTTTTCCTTACTGCTCAGCCTGGATCATCACACCTCTGTTTTCACACAAGCAGCTCAGCCATGCTGCCTTTGAACTCTCTTCCACCATATATATTTCCTTTCCTTCCTTGGCAGCAACATCCCGTGATATTTGGAGATTGCAATTATCTCCCTGAAGCTGAATCATCACAAAGCCAGCTGGATCTGCCTCACTGCAGCTCGACGTGGCTCCCTCCTAGAGATTTTCCCTGCTCTCGATTTTAAGCTTTAAGCTCCCTCCACTGTGTCGATAACCGAGACTAAAACTTCCATGGTCCTGCAGCAGCGCTGCTGGTGTCCGTTCATTGTCCTCCAGGATGGAGGAGGTAAATCACCTGACACTCATTCCTCCTCTACGTAACAGCTGAGTAAGACACTATAGCTGTAGTAGAAACCATGGTATATTACAACAATGGGCTAATTCCAAGGCTGGATGGAAAATAGTTGACCAGTTTGGATGTTCAAAGTGTGTTAATGCTCCAAACTGGGATGAGAAGGCAGAACTTTTCTCCAACTGGGAAGAAAAAGAAAAGAAAATCAAATCAGGGCAAACAGCTCAGTGATTCATGATGTCTCATTTTGCCTTGGACCATTTGCATCTAAATATTTATTTTATTTTGCCATCATTAGCCATTAGTGCTGAAATGTCTTTTGAACCAGAAAACTAGCTTTTCACCTCAAAGTAGCTGAAACCGAACACTTGGATGATTTTAAAGCTTTGCCAAATGTCTCCTTGAGGTGAGAAATACATGGAGGAGCCATCCACTCCTGTGAAAAGCTTCAATTTAGAGGGAGAAACATCGCTCACTGGAAGAACAGGAAATAATAGATTTCCTGTGGAGCCACTGGTCTGAAATTAATCACGTCCATCCTGACAGCGAGGTCTGGGGACACAAAACGCTGCTGCTGGGCCACTTGAGGATGATTTTGTTGTGGCTCCGGTATTACAATGGGGACATCCTTCAGCATCACAGGCAGAAGAATAGCTACAGGTAAAGAGATAACGATGAAGAAGGGAGACGTGGGGGTCAGTCCCCACAGGTATCTGAAGCCTGTGTGAGTGCCGTGGCATTTCTCTGGGATTTACCGGCTTTGAGCTCGCAGTAGAAGTGCTGCTAATTTTCCTTGCTATTTCATTATCGACTGAAGGGATGTTTATTACTGATCCCCAGGAAAGCATAAAGTGCCAGGTGAGTAACACTGCTGTTCAGAAAAGCCAGATGGGATTGTTCAGTGAGTCAAAGCAAAGCAGAGAAGAAAAACAAGCTGAGATACCCAGTCCGGAGTGTTTTGGTTTCCAGCCTCTCCCTACTCAGCGACTGTGATATCCCTCTCAAGGGATGGGCTGAGAACTGGACGTCCAGGTGACGGTGGTGGTCTGGACCTTGGAGCTTTTCTCTCTCGCTCTGCTGTGATGTTTGGGACCAGGTAAGCTCTCAGCAGATGGCAGGCACGTTGCTTCTGCTGTAAAGCGTGCAGCAGCTTCTCTCTGGCTGAGCTTCTCTCTTATAATTTTTGGCAAGAGTTTTCAGATGACCAACTCCAAGGCTGCTCAACCCACAGAGGTGCTCCTAGGTGTTACACTTCACAAGGGAGCATCGGTTCTTTTAACTGACTTTATGATGAACACAGAGCAGGGCATGTCAGCTTGTCCCCTGACACAAGCCCCTGGTGTATGGCGTGAATCCAGTGCTGCCAGGACCACTGCTGGCTTCCATCTGACAACAGCAAAAAAGGATGAATCTAGCACCCTTCCACTCCCGGAGTGCCATCAGGGCCAAGCCCTGGAGCTCTCTGGAGGGCAGCAGGTCTCTTTACAGGTCACTGTCCCTGATGGTAACCTCTTTGAACTCATGCCTGATTTCTAACGCCAGTGTGTCTGCCTACCTTCCAGCAATTCTGCCTTTTCTCTATGGGATAAAAAAAGCTTTTCAGAACCTGGTATTTTCACCTTTGAAGGTGCTCATCCACTGTATGCAAGTCACATCTTTGTCTTCCGTGACAACTAAAGCGTCTAAATGACAATGCCTGGAACCAAAGCATTTCTGTTCACAACTTACGGACCTATTGATCTCCCATACCTGATGAGTTCTCACAGGGACAATTGCCTGACAACAGATTCATGATGTGCTGGGTCTCATCTGGAGTTATTCTACAGCTCTGCTTTCATGGTCTTCCTCGGCTGCCTCCTCACTGGGGTCTGGGAGGTTCATCAACCCAGGCAGAGCTGGAGCAGAGGGATCCTTTGGGGTTTGCAGATATTCTGGGCAGTTTGTAAGACACTTATCTGCTAATAAAGTAAAAGCCAGGCAAAATACAGTATTTTGTGAACTTTGAGCATCTCTTGTTGACAGTAGTTGTTACTGTTTGAGGCTGGTGACAACAGGAGTGACTATGACATGGCAACTGGTGCCAGGCCATCATTACACAGTGCACAGCAATGCTTTTGCTGGCTGCTGCAGTCAGCTCCTCTGTCTAACAGCATGGGCTTACAAGACTCCTATTTTTCCCCCTGAAAAGGAAAAATCCCAGTGGGTGACTGCTGGTACTCTGGGTAGGATGGGATTCATCTGACCCATGCTGGCAGCCACAGACAACCTGGTGTCCCCAAACCCCTCCGCTGTCAGAACAATTCCACTTAATGGATCACTCTCATTCCCTTGAGATTTTACCTCCACCCCAGCAGTCACCTAAAATAGGTCAGAGGGGCACAGAAGTGCTGTGGACCTGTTGTAAAGGGATCCCCGGGATGTAGGAACACTGCAATTGCCTTCAGTGCTGGTAACTTTGCGGGTCAGTGAGGTGGTATCTCCCTGAATTGCCCTCATTTTCCTACTAACAGTGTTATATGCAAAAAGCTGTGGTCACCATGATCATCCATGGGTTCCTGCACAGAGCAGAGCCAGCCCTCAGGGGCAAGGAGCACAAATAAATCCAAGTCCTGCACTGGACAAGAGCCCAACGCCGTCTACCAGTGTGCAGCACTCTGCGTGACATTTATTCTCTCGGCATTAACTTCCCAGGTGCTTTGAAAGTTCTTCCCTGCCCACCATGGGGGAGTTTTGCAGTGCAGCACAGTGAAACATCTGAAATTTCACTCATTTTTGTTTGTGGAGCTCTCATTTAAATTGCTGCAGCTCATGAGCACTTGTCAGTCACATCGCTGGGGGCTAACGGGTGGCAGGTTGATTGTACACAAGGTATTTTTAGCTTGTGGGATGGGGAGGCAAACTCCCCCAGGGATATTTTCTTTGGAGAACAGAGGCAGGAAGAAAAAAAAAAATCCTCTCCTTGGAGGATTTGTTTGCTAAAAAAAGTTTTAATAACCTTCAGCTGAAAGTTTGCACTGAAAGTCACAGCAATCACGGGTGGTGGAGGAGCAGAGCTCCTGGGTTCTCTGCTGGAGTCCTGGTCTGATAACCAGCTAGTCTCTGATCTCAGGAGTCAGTACAGAAAAATAAAAAAACCCCTCTAAGATCCTTTTTCTCATGCCTGCTGTTGGTGAGATGAGCTACAGAGCAACACCACCCCCTCCATAAGGGCTGCTCCAAGTCACTGTCCTGGTTTAGCCCACCAAAGCAGTTGTTGCTTGCCAGGAGAGGTCAGGGCAGTGTTACACCTCACGCGTCGCTCGAAGGGCAGAGATTTGCCGTGTGGGACCGTGGGGCATCGGTATGAAGCTTTGCCAAGACCATACTCACACCTATCAGCCCCATCTGCTTTTCAAGCTGTGGCTCACATCTCTTGCCTCCTTGGAGCTGAAGTTTTCAGAAGCTTGAGAAAAAAAACAGCTGACAACTTTTTGTAAACTTTGTGTTTATTTTTTTTTTACTGCAGAATCAATAGAGGCAGAGAAAAAGAGCCCCTGTTATTGAAGAAAGCCTCACCTAATCTCAAGTCATTTCCAGTACATTTTTGTAACCTCTTCCTGTAAATAATTGAATCATCTTCAGTTCGGGAGGTAGGGAAAGGCTATCCTCAGGCAACCTGCTTGTACTGTTGAAAACCTGACTGCATCCCGGGTGATATTAGCGGTGGTGGGGAGGAGAGATGTGCATTCACACTCTGCTGTTGTAAAATCTCTTTCAGCGGTGGGTGAAAGACAAGGATGTGGGGAATGACAAGGATGGAAGGCTGGGACCAGTGTCTGCTCATTGCAAGCCTCTGACCCACCTCAAACGGAGCTGTGGGGGCATTGGCCTTTTTATTGGTGGCAACTTCTGTCTTCAAGTCCAAGCTGCGGTGTGAGGAATGGGGTGGGAGTCCAGATTCAAGCCCTTCTAGGCCAACAGTGACTGAAAGTTATTGCCACCTGCAAATGTCTTCTAACCTGCATGAAATGAATTTGTTGGAGCTCAGTCCCCTTTTAAATAAGCTCCTGGGCAGTACGCAAAGAGCCCCTGCAGCGTTTAGCCTTGCACAGCACAGGATGATGGCCCGTGGGGGCTATCTGGGGGTACCAGGGTGTGCCCCGTGTGTCAGGTGCTGTGTGCTCAGACCTGCTCCACAGCAGCTGGAAACGGTTCAACAAACCATCAGTGAGAGAAAAATATACCCAGAAACACCGAAGAAGAGAAACCGAGGTCTGGAGAACACAGAGAGCCAATAAACCATCACCACACATATGAGTCATCCATCCTTGTGCCTACACGAGATTCCCCAGGCATGGTGGGGTTTGTGTTCCTGATCTCTCTCTGGGGAGTGGAGCTGGTGGTTGGGGCCAATTCTCCATCTCTCTCCCCTTTTACCCCCTCCATGGCTGCATGGGGCCAGGCCAAGCTTTTCCTTTTCGCTGCAGCAGTGCTAACGAGGTGCCGTGTGTTAACGTCGGAGGCTTGAGAGCATCAAGCTGCAAGCGGTGGCTCTTTGTGCTGGTGGGCGTTTGGCTACTCGTTCTAGCTATTGTCTGGTGGCACAGAAGCAGTGAAAGCTACATGGAGGTTTATCATCACACATTACTTAAGAGGACTTGATTGCATCAGTGGATTTGTTACTGAAGAGGTACTTCGACTTCGTGCGTGTGTTTTTTCTTAATGGAAAGCAATGAACTGAAATGTTCCTGGTAGGTGTACACTCCCTTGCTGCACACGGCTGCAGAGACCTCTGCAACCAAACGTAAAGAGGAGAAGTCTCTGATGTGGGTTTGATTGAGTGACCTTGGCAGTGTCCTTGCACCAAGGAAGGCAGAGAGGTCATCATTCACGTGGATTGCAAAAATTCTCTTGTTTCATAATGAGTTCTGCCCTCATTTGATCACTGCTTCCTTCGGAAGTTACAAGTTTTATTGTTCGGTGCCAGGAAGCCAAACGCATGGGTCAGGACAGATGCGTAGCTGATGTGAATCAGCCTTGCACCATTGACATCACCTGGGAAAACATTGATTTATTGCATTCAACCTGGTGGCTTTACAGGGGTGCAGGGAGGAAAGCATGCACATGAAAAAAAAAATAAAATTAAAGGTGAGTGCAGCAGTTTTAACGAGAAACTCCTGCTGAATTGTTGCTGCTAAACAACCTCCAGACTTTGTTGCCAAGGCAGGCAAATAAAACACAGCCTTATGCCGTAAAGAGACCAATCCCCATCAACTCGCTGTTGTAAGCGGCTCTGGATCCACATGAGGGTCTTTACATCCAAACGACTATTCGATGGAGGTTGAAGATTTTGCAACTGCAAGATGTCGGTGAACCTTCATAGCATTTTTTCTTGCTAATCAGAAGGAAAACATGATTTTTGAGCAGAGTCCCAGCAACAGGACTGTGGATGAACTGGAGTGGAGTCAGTTCAGGGCCATGGGTGCCAGTTTTGCCAGGGAGCAGCCTGATGGGCGGACCCAGAATCGCTTCCCACCAACAGAACCTCTTATTTCGAATCCCTGTTAACCCACTTGGTTTATTAAGGAGTTCTCCCTGGTGCATGCTCTCGTGGAGACTTCTCCACCAGCTCCTGATCCTGCAGTTCCTCCGCAGCTGCACGCGGGAGCAGGCAGAGAGCAGAAAGCACACGGACATGCAGCAATGCTGCAGCCCACGTGCAAAGCACTGGCAGAGCTGGAGGGAGAAGCTATGGTGTGAAACTAATGGGAGAGAAGCCAGGGAGCGCATGGAGGTTATGCATGGCTGGAGATTGTTAAGGCCAGAGCAGGAGAGGCTGGAGAGAGATTTGTCTGTGCCGGGCTGGTTTAGTTGACCTGCTGGTTTTCTGCCTCAGTTCCCGGTGTCACGCTGGGGCAGGTCCTGAAGTCACCCCTGCAGAGTGGCCCTGCAGAGCTTGAGGATGGTGCTGCCAAGCTCTCCTCATTCAGAGCCTGCCCAGAGAATGTCAGGATTAAATCAGGTGCATTTGCTCACTTCATCCACAGCGGCTGTTCACTCCCTTGGGGTGTCAGGCCCGATTCCCTCTTTGCTCAGGCACAGCCCATTACATTAGGCAGCCAGGAGGAGCTAGCTGCTCATTACTGCCCATTAGCATGTTGTCTACCTCCAGGCATCTCACCCTGTTGGGCAGCACTCAGTTTTCGGCTGGCAGAGCAATGCTGGGCAGCACGGGTGGACTCCCTGGGTGACCAATAGCCCAGCCCCATGCTTGGCCCCAGGGCTAAGCGGGGAATGGGTTTCAGGATGCTGCTTTCAGCCACACAACCAACAACCCCCTCTCGTGCTTGGCTTGTGATGCACGAGCACCTTCCTGCTCGCCTCCTCCCCACTGCTTTGTTACCACCACCAAACTGTTACCATGCATATTTGATTGATGTCAAATGCAGGCTCAGGATCTTTCTGTTCCTGCTCCTCACCATTTCCAGAAAGAGAAGAAAGATTGATCCTGTCTGTCTGAGTTATTACCCTGATGCCTGAAGGCCTATCAACACCGGGAGGCGGATGCTGTTGTCATCTGCGAGACTCTACATTGCCATCAGAGATGCTCCTGCATCGCCTTCCTCCAGCAAACACAGGCGACGGCAGCTCCCGCAGCCAGATGGGCAGTTCGAGCTTGGCCCTGGGGTTGAGCGATGGCTGAGCTGCGAGCTGAGGTCCCCACATCACAGTCATGCCCCTGCCCAGCGTAAGAGCAGCTCACGGGTTGCAGTAGAGGTCCTTCTCACCACATAGCACATCCTCAGTGGACAAAAGCAAGTGCTAGGGAAAGAGCAGGAGAAGCACAAGAAGATGTGTTCCTAGCCTCCAGCTATTTGTGGCTCAGGGAATTTGTGAGACAGAGGTGGCTTCTCTGCGTAATAACTCTCTGAATTTCCCTTCCGCATGGTTATCTGGTCCCCCTTATACTCCCACAGATGTAGCTGGATCTCCTTGCCACAAGCTCTTGGGGACACCAAGTACCTTCCTGACCTCCCACACACTGACGGACGGCACAAGCTATGACACAGCTTTTATTAGATAAGGCTGGGCTTAACCTCTGTGCAAACCTTGGCTTTGGCCCCAGCGGCGGTAGTGTTCCTGTTAGGGAAAGCTCTGGTTTTCCATCAGAGGCAACAAGCCAAACCTTGGTCTGTCCTGGCTGCTCTCTGCGCCCATCCCTTGGCAGCAGCTGAGCAGGATCCGTTCGCTAAAGCAGACAGCAACAGGCTCCCGTCAATTAGCCTGCAAGGCAATAAAAACAGGTAGGAGCTGGGCAGGGATTTAGCCAAGATTAGCCGTGTTAACAAAATATTTAATTCAGACCTGCAGCAAATTCCCTCTGGCTGTGATCGCCGGGAGGCAGCCAGCACGGAGTGGGATCACTGGCCGACTAATCCAGGGCTGACTCCGGTTTTTGGACCTGGCTGGTAGTTTTGAGAGGCTTTTGAGCAAAGATAGCTCTCCGTTCAATGCTGCTTTGTGCTGCTAATGTTGTTTTAGGTAAAGGAGAGTCGAGCCCACAGATTAAACCTTAAGCAGGGTGGACTAACTGTTCCCCATGCAGAGGAACAGGGGACTGGAAAGCCCCAGGGAGACAGATAAGAAGGTGACTGCCAGGGTTGGCAGGTGATCCAACCTCAAACCAGCAAATTCTTACTGAATAGGGAAAGGCAGGAGGTTTTCAGAAGCGTTCGGTTGATTTTGGAGCTGAGCCCTGGGGAACTGGAGCCCTTCTCAGAGGCAAATCCTACAGCTTTGAAATCAGTTCCCACTGAAATTCCCAGAATATTGGGAACTAAGCCAAGGCAGCTGTTTGGAGTCAAACACCTGCACATGTGACTCTTTCAATGTAGCTTGTCTGTAGGAAGGTGTCTTGGAGCAATGGTTTAAAAACAGCCCCTGCAAGCTCAGCGCACCTCCACTCAGGTGCTGGGCTCCGATGCCTCATCCCATGGACCAGGGGATGGCTCTGTGCCATCGCACGATGCTTCAACACCCCAAGCGCTGTCCTGGTGGCAAAGGCATCCCTGTTTCCTTCCCACCATAGCTTCTGTATGGATTTTAAATGCATTTTTTTTTCTGAAGTTACCCCCTGTCCCAAGTGTGGGCACAGAAGAGCAGCAACCCCATTTGGTGGTATGATTGGAACCCTGTCTTCAAGCAGCAGCCTCCTCTAGCCATGGGAAAATGGCACTTAAAGTGGGATAGTACTGGACACCGTAACCTAAGAAGCATCACAGGTCTTACAAGAGCATCAGCACGGATGTATACCATACTATGAACTACCGGGTATTTACTGCGGAATCTCTTGATTGACCTTTGGGAGTTTCTCATATTTCTTGTGAGTTTGTTAGCAGCTGGTGGGTTCTTTGTAGCCTCACTGAGAAAATAGATAATAGGGCAAAAATTAGGTAGGAGCGCAGTTATTGTAATTAACACATAAAGTATACCCAGTGAAGCACGCTCATAACTGAGAGGTAGATTAAGGTAAATGAAATCTCTGCAACCCGCTGCTGCTGATCACCTGCTGAAAAAGGCACTGCGTTCAACACATTTTTTTGGGGTTGCAGCAGATGAACTTTTCTTCTGGGTTTATAACTGTGAACAAAGAGCCAAAGGGCAAAAAAAAATCACATGGAAGAGTGTAAGTCAGAAAAAAGTTCATGCTTGGGTCTAAATCATTTGTATCCCAGGCAGGAAAGGGGGAGCAGCCTCAGGAAGAGCGTTCCTGCAATGGCCAGTGTTCCTGCTCCTTCTCTTTCCTGCATTAACGTCTGTCTGAATGGACTGGTTTAGGGTGTTTTAAAGATAAACTTCTGCTGTAAGAAATGGAGAATGGGGAATTGAAAATGAGCAGAGGTAATAAGTTAATAAATTCAGTAATTACTAGAGGAAGCTAAAGGTAGCAGTAAAATGTCCTTAGGATCAAGTTATGCATGCTGAGTGTGGCTTTCTGCTCCAGCTCCTATTTATCAGCTGTCTAAGAGGTGTTCTAATGCTCTGTCACACTCACCCATATCTCTGTGCAGGCCAAGAAATTCTCCACCCATATAAAACATAAATTCCCAGATGGATTTTCACAGGTTTTGGTTTCAAGTGATGACATGTCTTGATTTGAAGATCCCTGCAATTTGTTATATTTAACCTGCTGTTAAAGACCTCACAGCATCTTTGCATCACTGGCATTCTCCTGCCTGAAGGAAGGGGAGAAGCCAGCAAAAACCAGCCCGACAATAAACATTACATCGTCCTTGTGCAAACAACAGGACGATTGACTGCAGCAGCAATTTTTCTCAGCTGTCAGCAAAGTTGTCACGGATTCCCCTGCCAAACCCCTTACCGGCAGAGCAACAAGGTAATTTCTCTCTCCGTCTCCCTGTTCACAGCCCTGCATCCCAGAGCATCCCCAGCATCCTGGGAATGCAGAGGGCTAGAAGGATGGTTCTGCATGTGCATGCAGGTTTGACACAGCAGCCACCTGGTTTGGCAGAGGGGTGCAAGCTCACACTCAGAGGTTTGAACACAAGCACCCGTGGCCAGTCCGAGTGGAGTGGAAGCATTGCAGGGCTCTTCCCACAGCTTGGAGATTTGCTGTGGCAGCTTCAGCGTGGAAGTACCAAGGAACCCACCTGCCAAAGCCCTGCTTTTCTTGAGTGTGGAGATGCTCTGAAATAACCTCGACACCTTTGCTGGGTACCACTGTGCCACGTGGCCGGGGTGGCAAGGTTCCACCTGCGCTCCCCACCTCATCCCACCTGGGACCACGCTGGGCTTCCTCGGAGGCGTCATCCTCAGAGGGCCACCGGTAAGAACAAACGAAGTTGCCTGAACTGACGCTGCTGTGCAATGCGGAGGCTCTCGCACTGCATAAGGCTAAACGTGGGTGCAAGCATCCGTGTGCCCCCCTTCTCCAGCACTTGGGATGCTGAATTAATGTGATGCCTTTAATTTTGCAGGTGTGCAAGCACGGCTCCCCCAGGACCTTGCTGCAGAGCCAGGAGTGAGTTCATGGAGATTGTCTTTGCATGTTAATGAAACTAGAAAACCTGATTATTCCACACAGAGTTAATGGGTTACCCGGGGAGGCAGCAGGAGCTGGATAAAATCACGGCTGGTCGCAATCCCAGGGGGAATTTCCATCTGATGCCTCCTCCAGCTCTCCACAATTCTCCTTTTTGGCTCCTTTTCAGCTCCTTTTCCTATACAGCTCCCGTCATCCGCAGCCACCTCTCAGCTTTGCTGCCGCCCCTTGTAGCTTTAGATCCCATCTCCAGGCCTCCCTCTCCTCGCTCGGCTGTTTACTCTGTTAATCAGCCAGGCGTTTCAGAGCACCACGTTGGGAGGAAAGATGCTCCGCACAGAGTGCATCTGTCTCAGACAGCAATAAATATGCCGGGTGTTCACCTCCAACTGATTAACGGTCGTCCTGTCTGCGTGGTGAAATTAAAGTGTGGGGAAAGCCTCCAGGGCCGGGAGTCTACTTTACCTCTGCTCTTCTCTCCCCAAAACACAGAGAGAGGAGGTGTCTGAGGTCACTGAGACGTGTCGATATATCTCGTCTTTGAAAAATGAGCAGGTCTCCATCTCCTTTGGCAGGAGCCCAGCTGCTCGTGTTTAGCTGCTGTGGGTCAGCAGCCTGCCCGGCCTCTCGTTTTTCATTTTGAGCCAGCCACCAATTTTGTGGCTCTCAGAGCCAACCGGTCCCCAGGCGTGGGGGTCCCAGCAGGCATCAGAGGCTCTGCCCTGTCCTCTCCTGTGAAGACAGGCTGAGAGAGTTGGGGTTGTTCAGCCTGGAGCAGAGAAGGCTCCAGGAGACCCTTAGAGCCCCTTCCAGTCCCTGAAGGGGCTCCAGGAAAGCTGGAGAGGGGCTGGTGACAAGGGCAGGGAGTGACAGGACAAGGGGGAATGGGCTTAAGCTAAAAGAGGGGAGATTTAGATTCAATGTTAGGAAGAAATCCTTCCCTGTGAGGGTGCTGAGGCCCTGGCACAGGGTGCCCAGAGAAGCTGTGGCTGCCCCTGGCTCCCTGGCAGTGTTCAAGGCCAGGTTGGATGGGGCTTTGGGCAACCTGGGCTAGTGGAGGGTGTCCCTGTCCATGGCAGGGGTGGGACTGGGTGGGCTGTGAGGTCCCTTCCAACCCAAACCATTCTATGAGTCTATGGTTCTATGATAAAAGGGTCATGGTGCCATTGCTTTTCCATCTCCCTGGGACTGTCACAGCTGGGAGAGCCTGGCAACACGGGCACTCTGACCCAGGTTGTGCAGCTTGCAGCAGGAAGGTGTTTTCTCCTATTATTCCTGCCCTGGATCCTCAAGCAGTTGCCTCTGAAGGTACTCATCATCCATGCCTTGTTCTGATTGCTGCTGTTTCATCAGGAGCTTTGGCTTCAGATGGCATTCAAGGACCAGCCAGGAGCTGCAGGACCCTTCCCACCACATACCAGGAGCTGCTGCAGAGCAGCGCGGGTCCCAGTGGAGGAAAGCTGCTCCACCAGGTCAGGAAACCCTCTGTGCAACAAGAGGTGCAGATGTATGCAATGCAAATGCTCCGGAGGAGCCCATGGGGTGCCTTGGGTCTGCCCCCAGCCTTTCCTCCACGGATGTGAGGTTTTTCCAGCAAAAGGGAGTTTTCCAGGTGAATTAAAACCCCCTAATTTTGTAAGAATTGCAATGGGAGATGAAAGAAATTTAATAGGGGAAAAAAAAAAAAAAAAAAGATTGGAGCACACTCACACCATCTTTCCAGCATTCAATATTTGCCAAAGAAACCCCTTTAATGGAGAGCAACACAATGAAAAGAAGCCCCTTACACTCCAGTTTCATCAAGGACCTGTGCGAGTGAAGCTCACCTTGCCTCTCCTTTTCATTTTTGAGTAAATGAGGAGAAAATCTCTCCAGCACCAAGACACTAACGTTGAGTCATTAGTTTTCAATTTGAAGGCAATCAAGCTTCCCAGCACTGCCATGGCCCACTGCTCCGTGCCGTGTTGTGCATGCCAAGGCCGGTGCCAACAGTGTCACACACATGATTTCCAGCTATCACTTTTTTTTTGCAGGAGTAGGATGGGAGGGATGGGGAGGATCGAGGGACAAGGGTGCTTAAATCAAATAATTCTGCAAAGGGAAACCAGCAACTCCACAGGTTAAATCCACTCTTGGGCAGTGAATGCAGTGAAGAAAGAGAGAAAGAGGATCCAGATGTGGCAGGGAGGGTCTGGGACTTCAAACCATCCTCAGGAACCTCGGGGGAAAGGCAAGTCCCACTCAGCTGCAGGCAGAAGGCACTCGAGTGTCTGGATATCTCTCTTCTCATTTCATTTTTTTTTTTGGATTATTTTTCACTGCTGCTGTGGAGTGATGCCAAGTTAGAAAACTGCCTCTGCTAGCGCATTGCTGCTACCCAAAACGGATGCCTTGCCAATATGTCCCATCTTTGGATCCCTGCTTGGGCTCAGGGGAGGTGAAATGTGTTCAGAGCTCCCAATTAACCCAGAGGTGACTGTGCAGGAGGATCTGGAATGGGGAGGGACGTGCCAGGGCACCCTCAGCTCTTGTCCTGCCATAGCCATGAGCGCAGTGGAAGACATGACCTGTCGATAGAGGTGATGAATGCACAACCCCCTCCCAGACTACATCTGTTCCAGGACTTGTTAAAAATAAATCTTAACTGCAAACCTACAAAACCAAGAAAAGTTTCGAGGTTTTAAAATGTTCCTTGGAAAGACTTTCATGATTTTGGTTCCAGGCCAAAACATCTTAGGTTTTCAGCAACTGAAAGCTGAAAGCTTTGCCAATAAAATACTGCTTGGGGTTTTGATCTTCCAGTGGGAAAGAAAAACAAGAAAGAAATAGGTACTTTATTAAAGAAGAAAACAGTAATCAATCCCCAAATGCTTCTCAATTTAAAAAAAAAAAAAAAAAGCCCAAAAAATTTGACTGAGAGCACTTGATGAACCCTGACTAATTTTTTCCCTTTACTGCAGGAAAGAGATGATGGAGGAAAGAGAGAAACACCATCAACTTGGCCAGGGCATCAAAGGATATTGTATTCATTTATATTGTACATGAATATTATTGAACTGCTGAAAAAATCCCACTCCTGTGGGTAAAGTAAGCAGTGCAGATGCTTTTTAAAGTGCATCTCTCTGGAAACGGGAATGGCTATTGACTGGAGCGAGGAGAGAACGCGGAGCAGCGGGTATTAGGGACAGATAGAGAGAACATCAGCCAAACTCCAAAGTCCACATTAATAAAAACTCATACATAAATACAGATGACAGGTATTGATTTTCCTTTGCAAGCTGTGTGCTTTCCCCTGGCTAATGAAATGCAGCCCCTTCTTTAGAGAGAGGTCGGCAGCGCGGCGTAGCTGCAAAGGTTTAACCAGGTGGGAAAATAAATAATGTTCCTCCGAGAGGAAAGTGCAGCTGGTTTGCGCAGGTCTGTACCCACTGGAAAATGTCTGTTTGAGGCTGGAAACATGAGTTCAGACAAAAGTAGTTTGTGTTATGAGCAGTGCTGGCACACACCAGGGTGTGTACGGCTTCTTGTGGAATTTGACAGGCTCCCCTAAAATCTAGAATTACTTTTTTTTCTTCTTCAAGCTTGAAATATTTTGCTGTGATATTTCAAAATTACATGATATGGATCCCTCCCAGGATACTGATTTGGGTGGAAATTTACTTCCAAAGCCTTTTTTTTTTGGGGGGTGGGTTTTTTTTTTTGTTTCTTTTTGGGTTTTTTTGGACAGCTGCTGTCATCTACTGAATAATTCCTAACCCTGAAACAAAGTCAGTGCTGGGAGAGGAGGGGAGACAAAAGCTTTACTTGAGCTTCAACCATCTAAACTCCACTCTTCTAAATCCCCGCTGTGTTCCTGACTTGGGCAAGTGTGCAGCTCTAGAGTGTGGCGTGGGTGGCCAAGTTTGCCGGATCAACACGGGGCAGCACTGGGCTAACCTCTTGCAGCAAAACCTGGGAACCCAGCGTCTTCCCTGCTCCTTTTAAGGAGCTCACAACACTGTTCATGCACAGAGCATCGCGGTGAAAAAAAAGGTGCCGAATCTGCACCATTCCTGCCCGAGAGCGCTGCCTGCGCCCCTTCCTGCATTGCCCCAAATGCCTTCAGTGCCTGTGCTGCCTGGGAGGGACTGCTGAGATGACAAATGCTGCCGCAGCTGCCTGCCATCCCATTAGGATTCCTCTCACGCTCTGCGATCGCCCTCTCTGAACGTGGTTAGAGCCCAGCCGGGGTTTTCTCCGCAATTGCTTTGCAGCACCGGAGCGCTTGCGGTGAGCGGCACCGGCGTGCTCTGCTTGCAGTGGTGCAGAGCTGCTTGCTCAGGCTCAGCTGTGGGAAGATTGCAAAGAACAATATACGATTGATGGAAAAAACACCTCTCCTGTTTCTAATGGCATGGGTGATTATGCTCCTTCTGCTCACGGTTTGCTAGGCTACATCCCAACCTTAATTATGCCGTGTGCCCTGGGAAGAGCCTTGTTCAGTCCCTTCCTCGATGCATCTTTGCCTTGGCCCAACAGCTCCAGTAGACTTCAGCACACCTGCTAAACAGGCTCTGAAAGTGTTACCTCTAAATCCAGATTTTTCACTCCTTCCCAAAACCATTTTTCTCTCTGGAACGCTTTGTTACCTGCATAGCATCACAGGGGCAGAGTTGAGGGTATTTGAAGGATCCCACTGCTTTGGTGATCACTGGTAATGGTGTCCAAACAAAAGACAAACATCCCCTGAGCAACCTGCCCTTCGTTAGCGTGGTGCTACGGGTGGGCAAATGTGCTTAAACTCATTAAAAACCCTGAGAGGGTGATTCAATTGCTTGAGGCTGGATTTTGAAACCAGGCATCCTGACACCCAGCTGCTTCCCGGTCCCCCTCTGCTGCCCTTGCTGTACCGCTCCTAAGAGCTGCTACTGCTGCTAGTTTATTACCCCATCAAGCCAAGAGGCACTAATTACCCTCCAGGAAGGTGGAGAAGGGCACAGAGCCCACTGGGGAAGGAGCCTGCATGATGGTCCTGCTTGCTGCCTGCTTAGCACCGGGCTGTGATGCTCCCCGGGAAGAGGAGCTGTGGTTGGGGCCGTGCAAAGTTTCCGGCTCAGTTTTTGTATGTCGGAGGTAGGGAACCGGAGGAGCCTGAAGGATGGGTATTAGCGAGTGGCTGTGAAGCACAGGGAGCACAGAGCTGGACATCAGGAACAGAAACACAGTGCAAAACCTAGCCGAGCAGCCCCTGAACAGGCTCAGCGCCTTCCGCAGCTCCTGATTGCTCCTTCCAGGCAGGAAGAACCCGTTTCCTACCCTCTCGCCAGGCATACCAGTTGTTCCCAGGGTGGACACACTGCCTCTGGTCAGACCCAGGGTGCTGGTGGCCCAGGACAAGGGCAAGACCCCAATGGACACTGGCAGCATTCTTCATCATGGATGATCTGGATGTACGGTCAGAGACCTCTGCCTATAGGTGCTCTCCACCTAATACACCTCCTAGCCAATGCAACAGACTTAATTGGCCCCAGGAAGAACCAGATGAGGCACGAACGAGCTATTCCTGCCAGGGGTGAGGAGCAGATGTGTCCCAAGAGCCACGCTGTGATTCACCACCGCTTGCCCCGGGGCCATGGCTCAGGCACCCAGAGAGCCCCGGGGGCTGCCGACACGGGATGCTCACAGGACCTGTGCTTCTGCTTCGCAAGACTGACAGCTCTGTGCAGAGCAAAGTGTCGCTGTTGGGTAATTAGCTCCCGTTTACATCCGTTAGGTGTGCGATTAGTCTCCTATTAATGAAATTAGCACCGTGGTGTTAGCGTAAGTATGTAATTGGCACAGAAGGCAGCTGCAACTCAGCTGCTGAGTGCCAAGTGGCACCTATTTTGGGGTTTATCTGAGCATGGTGAGAAGGGATGGCTGGTGGCCACATCTCCAAGCGCAGGACGGGCTGGCTTTTGTGTGAATACCTGGTTGTGCACCCACATGTGCTCCCTGCATGCTACAGCTGCAATGCAAAGCAATTTTCTACCCTCTGTTCTTGCTTCAAATCCCCAGAGCTGTTTAGGGGAGCTGATGAGAGGTGTCCCAGCCGCTTCCCAGAGCTGCCAGACTTGGGGAGCAGAGGTCTACCCTTTCAGGGGGTCAGAGGACCAGATCTGACCTTGGCTGGATGCAGATCCTCTCCCAAAGCTTTTTATTCCCCTGGTCGCTGTGCTGGGGAGGTGAGGGTGGACGGGGGAGGAATCACAGATCTGCCCACCCCCAGCCATTCCCTGGACCCCAGCCCATACTGGCAGGTTATCAGCCCATGTCAAGGCTTGACTTCTGGTGAGACGGTCTGACAAAGCACCCTGTTCGCCCGCTGTACTGCAGTGCCGACGGCAGACACTGTCAGGGATGTCAGGGACATGGAAGGAGAAGGGCTGCATGGGATGGGAATGGGCTGCGGAGGGTCCATCTCCATCCCACCCACCAGAAGTGTCACCTTCCTGACCACCGGTGTGAAATCCCCAGCTCTTTTCTGGAGAAACCAACAAGCTGTCCGCCTTCTCCAGCCAGCGCTTCTGTGGTTAATAGCTGAGCAGACGAAACTGTGGCACAGCAAAGGTCCCCGCCGAGCCCTCGCTCCAGCGAGGATATTTGGCTTTGGGAAAGCTTCTGACAATCTTGATTAACAGCCTCTTCATCTGTTCACGCCGTTGATAAGCCATGGGAGCTCTGGGCCATTTCAGCTCTATAATCAAGAGGGTTTGAAAGAAGCAATTTTCTCCTCTTGCAACCAGGTTAATTCTCATTTAATTGCTACCCTTTTTGCATAGATTTTCCTCGATTGCCATGGCATTGGCTCCGCACCTCCTTCTCTCCAGCGGTGCTTGACTTGCATCTTGTTTTGCCAGGCTAGGATCTGCAATGTTTCGGGTTGTGTCGGGGCCTTCAAATCTCTCCACACAATTTAGTCTGTGCATCTCTTGCCTGAGATGCAGCTTTTATAGAAGAAAATCTCTAGGGACTGGGTTGGACTTTGTTCCTTGCTATCACACAGTGTATTGAGGCACTGCTTTTTGGAAAAAGAAATAGAAAAGCATGACAATTACAGACAGGTGGGAAATTTTGGGGACAAAACCCACACCTTCCTTTGAAAAAAAAAAAAAAAAAAACAACCCAAAAACCAATTAACCAGAATATAATGTTTAAGCAAAAAACCCCCAACTTTCTCCTGGAGTCAGAAGAGATAGATAAATCATTTGTAGGCTGATCTGAATTAAAATATGTGTGTTTGGCCCATCTCCGGGGTGGGTTTGTGTGCAAGGCTAACACCAAGGAGGGTTAAATGCCTCCTTGCCACTGGAACAGAGCTGCTAATGAGAGTTTCCATAACGAGCTGGGGACAAGCACCCAGGAAGACTCAATCTTGTTGAGAGCACCTGATGCACTTAGATCCAGTTTATAATGCATGTGTCATGCATTAACCAGCCTGAGGAGGTGGACCAGAAACACAGAAATGCTGGAATCTGCCTGGTGATCCTAGCCATCCCTGGGGATGCTGAGGGTGAATGGGAAAAAGTACCTGGTGGCATCTCCCAGGTATCCCAGCCAGGGACCGGCAGGTGACAAGCTGCAGTGGTTCAGCTCATTTCCCTGTCACTGTGTGTGAGCTTGCTCGGTTTCAGCTTGCAATTTTTTTATTTTTAATTTTTTTTTAATCGCTAGTAATCGTATGAGTTTCCCTTAGCTAGGCCTGGCACAAAGGCAGCAGCCAGAAGGAGCCCTGTGTGGAAAGCTCTATGGAACCAGCCCAGTAAAAAAGGGCTATTTTATCTGCTTAGTCGATCTGCAGTCTGTAAGCACACCTTAATGATATTAATGCATTAATGCATTCCCATGGTATCTCCTGAAGCAGGTTGCTGCCCCAGGATGACTGGGGCTAGAGGATGGTCTGCAGCAGAGGTGTCTGGCAGGATGGTGCTCAGCAGGCAGAGCCCAGGATCTCCTTATGCAACACAGTGCCAATCCGTGCCTCGGTTTCTCCTACTAGCAGGAGGCTCAGCAGCAGATTTAAAGAGCCTAAAAGCAACAGTTTCCCATGGGAACTTTTGCCTGGCAGGGAGGAGGGCAGGGGAGGGGAGCCTGGCCACGGTGCTTGCAGGGCTCTGCTGGTGCTGAGATGGGAGAAGGCTGCTGGGGACTGAAGGGACCAAGCTATTTCCAAACAAACCTGGAAAACCTTTGGTACACATCCCCATGGGAGCACCACTGAGGAGGGACTTGGGTGTGGGTGACCACCACAGATAGATCCAGAGCCGCAAGCATGAGTGACTCTCGGTTGTGGGACCGACTGATCACTGCTCCTTGCAGATGTCCATCTCCGGCACGTTGTGTGGTGCACACACCTCTGCTGCGTTCGGCACGGCACTGGGGCTCCTGGAGGAACAGCCAGAAAAGCCTTTTCTCCAGGGCTGGACAGACAGGCTCTTTGACAGGATCAGGGGGAGCTGCGCATGTGTCTCTGATCTTTAGATTTCCTCCAAACTGGAAAAAATACAGCCCTTTGAAAATTTCACAAAGGTGGCAGAGAGCTGCCTGTCTCTCGTCGCCACACGCTTTTGAAAGCCATTTAAGTGTGACTGCAGTGACAAATGTCAGCGGGAAGCTCACGCGTGGGGGAGAGCAGCGAGCGAGAGGGCACTGGAATTAAAGGATGAAATATTTATTTGAGGGTTTGGCAGCACTGGAAGCACGACACGTCACAGGCGAGAGGCATCTTGGGGCAGATGGCACTGAAAGCCACAAATGAGCCCATAGGGCTATAAACTGCCATGAGATGTCCTCTCCCTCCCTACCTCCCATCCCTTCCAGGATCGTTGCCAGCCTGGGAAGGTACAGAGAGGGTTAAACACCCAGGAATGGCCCAAAGCTGTGGACAACCAGACAGAAATGCGGTGTCTGAGCCAGGATGGAGGAAGGGGAATGATAGTCCCAGCTTGGCTTAAAAAACAAGTTATAAATCCTCCAACTGATGGACAGTGCATCATGCCCATGGCAGTGGAGCAGGAATTGGGAGGTCCTGGCTCTGGCAATGAGGTTGTTTGCCCAGGACAGCCCAGCTGGAAGGTGGGATGAAAGCTCAGATCCTCCACAGAGGATCAGGACCATGAGCTTTCCTGTCCCTCCCTTGGTTCAGGCTCCAGACAGCAGGTTTTCTCCTTTGCCAGCTCTCAGTGTGCTGGGGAAGTAGTGCAGGGCAGTCACGACATGCGAACTTCAACCCCAGGTGGTAGGGCTGAGGCTGGGGAGCGACTCCAGGGCTGGAGGCAACCTCTGTGGTGGGTTTCATGTGTTAATCAAATGAAGACGCTAAATTAAACTCCATCTCTGCGTGCCAGAGATGCTCCTGTGAGTCTGCCTTGCTCCCAGCCCAGGATGCTCCACAGCTCCATGAGGTCCCATCCTTGGGGTCCCACTTTGCCTCTCCCAGCCCCAAGAGGTGCCATCAAGGGTTAATGCAGGATTACCTCAAGAGGCTACAAACTCATCACGAGTGCAGGATTGGCAGGTCATTAATCTTGGAATTACTTGATAACTTGAAATACAATCATGTAATCAGCAGGAACCTGTAATTATTATTTATGTGCATGGTGCTTACCAAATTACAGCGCTCTCCAAGGCTCTGTGTGATGAGCAAATTAATTCTGCAACGGAAGAACTTGACCAGAAAGAGATGTTTGTGTCTGAATTTCACTTGTAAACATTGATGTATGAAATGAAATTCAGTTTTAATTGGCCCTGCCTCCTGCTGTGAAGCACTTACGTTTTTATTCTGTCTTAGCTCAGCTGGTGAGAGGAACATGACAGAAAACTTGGAGGAGTTTCTCTAGCCCTGATGGTACTTGCATGGGAGACTTGCATGGGTGCTCCTCACCCCTCCTTAGATGAGAGAGATGGTGTTGATACCTTCATGGGGAACCTGTATCCCACCTCCATGCTATGGGTGTGTGGATTTGGGGTAGAGAGGAGATAAAAAAGCCACCAGGTGCCTCTGTGGCCAGTGGGATGCTGAGCCCACTGCAGCACCAGGATGCTCCCATGGAAAGCGGGAAGGGGCCATGCTGGGGTTGTCTTTTCCAAAAGATAAACATGCCCCAAAAGTCCTTGTGAGAGGAATCAAATTAATTTTAATCAAACAAGGCTGAGAATACACACACCTCTCCAGCTATGGAAAGCAAAGTCATGTCAGTTGGAGTAGACCACCAAGAGGAGAAGGAAAAAACAGTGATGCAAACACAGATGCTTCTGCTTGGGTTTCTTTCTTTGGTTTTTCAATTTCCATCTTCTTTTCCACCCAAAATGACCCCACTTTAGAAAATCCAAATTGAACATGTAGCGCATCACTTTTTGGTAACATTACTTGTATGTACAATGGAAAAGCTCCCTGGGGCATTTCCCCTTCTCTGTAGCTGGCAGATCTTTATGAGCTCCTGCCAAAGCAGCCGGCAGAGAAATCAAACTGTCCAAGGATTGGGACAGAGCAAGTCTACTCCTTGCAGGGTATCAGCCCCTTCCAAAAGCATCCGTAAAGCTGGGAGCTGCCAGTTTTCCCGTTGCATAAACTCTGGGGGTCTTTCTCTTGCCCATATATTGGATAAGGGGCAGTTTCTGGGGCTGTTGGTGAAGGTCGAGCTTGTACAAGGACCAAAACCTGCCCCATGTGCAGAGCATGACCCTCATTGTGGTCACTCCATCATAGTGGGAGCTGTCGCTGCTCCCAGCGCATTATTGGAGGCAATGGGGTAATTCTGGTTTTAGCTGCACAGTGGACATGCAGGTAGGAAATCTCAATGGGAGGGAAATGGGAGGAATTTGTTTCAAATTATTTAACTTCTTGAACGTTTAAAGAAAGCACCTGGAGGTTTTAGCCTATGCCTAGCTTTAAAGTATAAAAAAGAAAGACTTTATTCCTTTCTGGTGGTGTATCCTGAGGAAATCACAGAGTACTACAATTTCAAAGATGCTTAAATTTCCCCAGGGTGGGAAATACTTATGCTTGTTGTTTACAGTGGTGAAACTGAGGCGTGGAAGTGTGAAGGGACTCATACTAGACCCAGTGTAGGGCCCCGGTGGCAAAATCCCTGGGAAGCAGAGAGCAGACTTGGCCTGTAAACCCTCTGGCATCCTCCCCCTGTCCAAGCATCCCCAGACCTCATATGGGGTGGGGAAAATGTGGCTCCAAGGAGGTCAGGGCAAAACCCTCCACCTTGCACAGAGCTCTCTGCTCAGCTGCTTTTGGTGACCACGTGAAACAGGGCATCGGGAGCAGACTGGGGACTTGGCAGGACCTGGGAGCTGCATGGTAGATGGTCTGTGGTCCCCAGCATGGGGAGGGAGGCTGCCGCTCCTCCAAGGCACTTAACCCAGCAAGGGAATGATTTGGCCCCATCCCCTGCGTAAGAGCAAGGAGCAGCTTTGGCACCAAGCCCGCCTGCACGGGTAAAAGCAGGGCAGGGAGGAGGGGAAGCAAAGCCCCAGCATGTCCCCATGGTAGCTGCCTTTAGGGAGCTGAGCCGCTGCTTTGCTGCAGCTCTCCCTTGCCTTTCCATCCTCGAGCAGGGGCATGGAGCCAACCTGACGTCCAGGGGCTTTGCAAAGACCTGTAGACCCATCTGGGCTGGGCTGGGCCACAGGATTAACTAAAACCTCACACCTCCCTTCAGACCAAGCCCCCTCCACGTGGCTGTTCAGAGCCCCTGGGACCCCTCCTCATCCCCTGCATGGTTCCCTCCCCTCTCCCACCCCATTGTTCTGCCTCACATCCTCAGTGTCAAGATGGGAAATGACCAGGTCGGACCAAGCAGCAGTTACGGGACCTCCTGGGGACCTGACAAGGGGTAGGGGAAGGGCTCAAACAACCCCAGTGGTACAAAAACACAGCCACATAAAGCAACGTCTGCAATCAGTCCAGGGCTCTCAATCCATCCCCCATCAACCCAGAGGGCTTTGGGCCCCCCAGAGGGTTTTGCTCCCCCCAGCAGCATTCCAGCATGCACTCACTGGAAGGCTGACCCTGCTTCCCAAGGGATTAGCCCCATAGGCTGTCCCAGCAATGTCCCGGTGTCCTGTCACCTCAAAGCAGTGACAAATTTGAGAGAGGCAGCGATGGGACATGGGGCATCGTGCCCAGGACAGAGGTGGGCAGGGAGGCTGCTGCAACCTCTCCGGGCTCCTCTGGCTCCTTCTGCCACCCCAGCAGGTCACGCCGCTGCCAGGGAGATGACAAAGCAGCATCTCAGCTGTCCTGTCCTACAGATCTGCCCCAGTAAGTGGGACAGAAGCTTCTGTAGGGTTTCCCATAGGTGCAGCAAGTTTGTGCATCCTCCGTGAGACTGGTGGGTGCGGGCAGGACCGGGCTCCTGTGCTGCGACATGTCAGGGGTCCCATGCAGTGGGGATGCTGGCTCCTCCATCCCGTACGGCAGCTCGCTCCCGGCTCAGACAGCTGTGGACTGCTTGATGCTGTGGAAGCTAACGCGGGTTGGGGAGGTAGGGATGGACATGGCCCGAGCCACACGGGCGCGGATGGAATGCTTGTCCTGCCATCGGTGCCACCGCTTCCGCACAGCCGATCGGACCTGGGGGTGTGAGACAGAGGAGGGAACGTTCAATCACTATGTGGCTGTCCAAAGTTGTTCAGAGGCACCAGCCATCCTCATCCTTTCAACCAAAAATGCCACCAAAACCCTGCTCAGCTCTCCAGGGACAGGGAGAGTCCCAGGAGCTCCTGTCCCCTCCCAGGGCATCCAGCCTTGTTTGATGTGATGCCAGTGAAACGCAGCCCTTGCAGCTGTGAAGAGAGGTGAACTCGACCGACGGTGCCTCTGAGCACAAAACGGAAACAAGAGGGAGAAATAAATCTGAGCAGGGACTCTGCAGGAGAGCCAGCATCTGACACACGGCATTGGGTGCTGCAAGGGGCTGGGAGGGATGCAAGACACAGTTGGGGAGGTTTTATGGCCTGTCTGGTTCGCGCTAGTGGCATTTCTTTGCCATTAATTCTGCCCAGGTGCTTTGTGTGGCAGGTAAACAGTGAAGGAATGCCTTTTCATTGACTGCACTGTGGGATAGCCCTGGGAAAAGGGCACGGGATGCAGGCAGCTGGGACTGGGCACTTAGGTGAACACCAAAATCCTCAGCCAGCCCAGCTGGGATTGAGAGATGAAGGACCATGAATTTTTTGGTATGATATGCTCCAGGGTCGCCAGCTAGCCCTAGTCCAGTCCCTTTTCCTCCTGCATCAATTATTTACGATTTGGTAACGAAGCAAGCTTGTCTGGGGCACTCTCCAGAGCCAGTAAAGGTGCAAGAGCATTTAGGAGGAGGCAGAGGAAAGAGCTGCCCAAATGACGAGCCCCAGGATCAGCCTCTGCTCTCACTTCCTTTGCGTTCTGCTGTCTGTGGTTTGGGTCAGAGCCTGGGACGTGCCCCTGTCCACGTGCTGGGTACCCACGTGCGTATGGGGATCACCCCGGGGAAGGATTTCCCAGGGATGGGGGGACTCTGCTGCTGCACCAAATCACAGGAGGGCCTCCAAAGAGCATCTGTTCTCAGGGGTGGATTTTCCTCCTGCCCATCTGGGCACAACCTGTGGCTGCAGACGTGTCTGTAGCTGGAGATAATGCACTGACTGACATGGCAAATGTCCTCAGCTGGGGAAGTGGGTGCCAGCACCCTCTGAGCTCTGTGCAGGGGCAGAGCCTCGGGCTGGGCTTGCATCTGTTTGCAAGGAAGGGTGTAGACCCCCCCCCACCCTAACCCCTGGCGCTCACCTCGCTGTTCAGGAAGCAGTAGAAGACAGAGACGAAGAAGCCCTGGAAGGAGACAAGCAGCAGGGTCACAGCCAGCAGCCATCGCCAGGCTCAGGAGCTTTGGAGCTCCCCCGGGGTTTGGGGAGGTCTGTTTTGGGAGGGGGCAGGAGCAGGGCAAGGCATCAACCACAGCATGGGCTCCTCCACATCTCTTGGTGGGGGACTGGGATGGAAGCTAGTGCTGAGGACCATACCTGGAAGGACTCCAGAAAGGAATTGAAGTAGATGAAGACGATCCTGGAGATCTCATCCTCCCCCGGGTTGACAAAGAACAGCATATAGGTGATTCCCAGCAAGGGCAGCAGCACCAGTGTGGCCTTGACTGCTTTTCTGGGGAAAAAACATGGACCCGAGATGCCGCCGTGCAGCCCTAGCCATGGAGACTCTCCTCATTTTGCTCCCAGCACCAGACTGGTCTGTCTGGGTCTGGGCAAACCGGTGACCAGGGGAGGATGGAGCAGAGCTGGGCTGTTTTCCAATGTGATCCCCAAGTGAGCGGGCTGGTTTGAGCACTGGGCACCTTCTGTGGTTTCTCCAACCCGAAAAGGGCAGTGGATAGTGGAGGCCTGACCTTGAGCTGGCAGGAAATAATCGCTTGGCTGATCTAGGGCTGAATTAAAAAGGAATTAAGGAGGATAAAATAATTCACACCCTTCAACATGGGTTTATGAAAAGCTTAGCTAATTAATTTGATATCTGTTCTTGATGAGATTACAAGTGCGGTTTGTGAAAAGTTGTAGACCTGATACAAGAAAGTGTGGGAATGATTGGGGCTTGGCATCTCATTCATTTGGATTAGGGGACAAGAACAATGCCAACTCAACACTTTTTTTTGCTTAAAGGTCCTGTTAATGGACAGATTCCGACACTAGCTGAACACAGTAAAAGTCATCCCTGGCAGGTCTGGGCAGGGATGGGACCTGGGACTGTGCTGCACTGGTGACCTGGAGGAGAGCCACAGCCACTGACACAAACTGGCAGATGGCACGGAGGAGCTGGAAATAACGAGGACGTGAGAATCTTCAGGCTGGCACACCAGGGGACAGCACGTGTACCGGTGGAGCTTCTCCAGGGGAGCGGCTATGGTAGCAGGGGATACATCAGCTTTTTACCAAAAGCCATCATCTAAGGTGAGCAGGAGCCCTCCAGGGCTGTCCCTTGCCTGGTTTAAGCAGCACTGTGCAGCTTATAACCTACCAAACTCTCCAAGTTATCCTGTCCCACAAAATGTTTCTGGGAAGTGAAAATGTTCTGCTGCCCAAAGGTGAAAAACTTTCCCTGCCAAGATCAGGCAAATACTGGAAAACCAAAAGTCTTCAGAATTGCTGACAGAGGCCAACCAGCCTATTTCGATAACCTTTATCTTTTCTCACCCCAAGCTGAATCGTTCATGCCAGCTCAATACTCTGTGATGAAGAAAGCTGGCGTTTCCCAATGATAGCATCTAATTTTTTCCGTTCTCAGCTAAAAAAGGCACCCTCCACCCCAAACCTGCTTCTCTTGACCCAGCACACAGTGAGATTCCCTGATTCATGGCCAGAACATGATCCAGAGAGAAGCGTTGGTGAAGACTAAGGTGTCCTCTCCTGTTCCAGGTACTTTGGAGAGCTGCTCTGACCACGCACCTCCCAAGTTGTCTGCAAAATATTCCCCAGCAGGGAAGGGTTAAATCTTCCTGCCACGTGCTGCCGAGAGTGCTGCCTTCTCCTTGCAGCTTAGTGAGGGGGTGTTTCGGGCGGCATCGGTTCATTACTCCTTCCTTGGACTTTGCTTTGCTGCCAAGCGGCGATTTAATTCTCACCTCCGTGACAGGATTTGTAGCTCCGAGTCCAGCGAGCTGATCAGGGCCCACCACAAAAGGCTTTTGCAGATACTCACCTCCCAATGGCTCCCTTCGAAGCCAGATCCAGCCGTCCACGTTCTCCATCACAAAGCTCTCACTGGCCAGGATTTTTGAACACCATCAGATGCAACCAAAAAACATTTGAGGTGCTCTTAGATGCCTCTCCATGCTCCCATCCCCTTGGTACTTGTCTGATGGGGCTGTTCCTGCCCCCCTCAATCATGCTAATGCAGTTTCTAGGTCAGCTTTCTGCAGGATTGCTCACGCTCTTACCTGTACTGGATTGTCTCCGACGTGGTTGACGCTCGGAGCTTTGTCATGAGGATGCGGACGATGTTGAACAGAAAGATGAAGTTGATCTGCAAGGAAGAGGGCACCTTGTTAGTGTCTGCTCCACAACGTTTCCTCCCATTTCTGCAGTGGAGGCAATGGACAGTTCCAGGGGAAATGGGAATGTTTCCTCTTGAACCTGATCTACTGCCTTCCGTACACTGGAACAGGACATACGCATTTATTGTTTTTAAAGCACTTTAGCAATAAGATTTAAGAGTTTGTTTAAGGGAGCAGGGCAGCAGGGCACACCAGGAGATGGGTGAGGAAGGGCAGGCATTGGAGAAAGGGGTAAAGGAACAAAAAGACACGTGGGGAGGAGGAGTAGAAGGATTTTGGGAGAGCGGCTGCCATCACAGCAAGGAACTGCTTGGCTGTTCTCCCGGCCACCAAACCACTAACGAGGGCACGGGAAGGCAGCGCTGGGAGCTGAGCACAAATTGACACAAATTAGAGGTAGCCTGGCTACCTGACGGGCTGGGAAATGAGAAGCAGGCTCAATTATTCCGCAAGGCCAGTTGGTGCCGGTGATTAGTACTCCCTCGGCTTTTCTCAATGTTGGGCGAGGAGGGAGGAAAAGCTGTGGGACCTTGTGCACAGTTTTCCCCTAAAAACATAGGCTGGACACTGGCACTGCTGCTTGTGACTTACCACCTCTGCCCCTCTTTGTCCCTTTCTAAAAGGGAATATTTAGCAAGCAAGGTCGCTTTGCTCTTACCAGAAGCACCAGGATCATGGGGCCTTGGTAAATGTAATCGGTATAAACTCCCGCTCGCTTCCCAAACCAGCACCTGCAAGGCAAGGACAAGCGGTGTCGGGGACAAGCCTGCAGTGTGAGCGACCTGGATTTACTCCTGCCCTTGCACAATCTCTGTAAGTCACTGTCCACAGGGTGAAAGCACCATAACTTAACCTGCTGTAGCCACTGTGGAATAGATTGCCCAGGAACCCGGTATATGGAGGTGCATGGGGGTTTGGGGGTGGGGTGGGGGGTGTTTATGGGCCCTGTATGGATGGGGGAACTGGTTATTGTAGGATGAGCAGGGACAACCTTAAACGCACACAGGTCTGGGTTGGCTCTGTCCCCAGCAAACCCTGTGGGAGCTCACGCAGGTGTACACATGTCCTGGGAGCACCTTGTTGGGTTTTGTTAAATCAGTGCTGTGCCTGCGTGTGTAGCACCGGGCTGCTGAAGTCAGGGGGGGAAAACTAGCACTGAAAAACAAGACAAGCTTCCATTCATCTAAATGGGCTCTTTTTAACTTCATCGTTGGTGTGATGAACTCTCAGGTGCCTGTTAAGTCCTTCATTAGCAAGTCTCTGTGAAAATGGCTTAGGTGGTGGTAGCTTATATCTCTGCTGGTAGATTAAATCCCAGCTCCATTTAGCAAACACATTGTAGGAGCTCTGGCTTGATCTCCCTTTCTGCCCCTTAAAAAGCTTGTTTGCCCTGTGAAGAGAAAAATGCAGCAGCAGGTGACTGCAGGCAGGGCTCGTACAGCAGAGAGCATAGAAGTGGGATAAAGGAAAGAACAGAAGAATATTATCTTTTTTTTTCCTCCCACCCATTCCATGTACCCTGCCTTGTGTCAGCCCTTCCAGGCAGGATCCGTGCCTGTCTCTGTGCACAGCCCCTGGCACGACCGATCCCTGGGGAACTGGGCAGAAAGGAGAACGGGGAATGACAGCAATCGGACTCACTTCTCGTTGTCGTAGTACAGCTTCCCGATGGCCCAGGCGACAATGATGGGAAAGGGGATACCTGCAGATGAACATACAGATGAGTCTCAGGGGTGCAATGTTGCCACCAAATTATGCTGTAACGGGGATCTTCTCACAGAGGGTAAACCACCAGATGAGCTGATACGGGCATGCAAAACCCATCCTCCTGCTCCTGGCAGCCTTGTTCCAGCTATTTGGGTGCAAGAAGAGCTGGAGCAGAGGATGGAGGTGGGCATCACATATCAGTAAAACCCCAAGTACCCAGTGGGTGAAGGGAAAATACTGGTACTTACACCAGCCAATGCAGATGAACATCCACTTGCGGAGCTTGTCCGTGGAGTAGGTGAGCACGATGGCTGTGTGCAGGTAGCAGCCCTCGCCAAACATCCAGAAAAAGTTGGTGACATGGAAGTAATTATAGGCGGCAGTGACCAAGCGGCACCAGACCTGCCGAGCACATTAGCAGGAGACATGGAGGGTGAAGAGCAGAGCTCTGTGTTAGTGGTGAAGCTGATGCACACAGCAACACAGACCCCAGCAGAACAATTGACCCCATATTTCTCATAAGCCTGGGTTGTCCACCAACCACCAGGCAGCCCTATTTAGGCCCTAAAGCTGCTTTTGTAGCCTCATATCTAGAATCCCCAAGCTCCGTGCACACCCCAGATGCTCAGGGCTGGGCTCAGGACAGCTGCCTGGCAGAGCTGCACCTACCACATTGCTCTCGTGCACCTCTGGGTTCATCGTGAGCTGCACCACAAACCACGTGGCATTGCGTAGGATGAAGGCTGTGATCAGGTTCCAGTGGATGATGTTACTCAGGCACCGGATGCTCCTGGAGAAGAGGAGACAAGGGACCATCAGAGCCTGGTGGGTGTCTGGGGGCTGACCACATATGGGCTGGGGGACAGGGCTGTTTGTGGAGCTGAATGTCTTTGTTGGGACCCCAAAGGTGAGCTGCTGGGGCCATGCTCTGGGTGGGGTGGGTAGGACCAGGGCCAGGAGGTGGAAGGCATCGAGGAGGACCCTCTGCCTCCATAACCCACTGCTTTAAAAAAGCAGCAGGAGGAAAATAACCCTGAGATAGTCATGATCCCTCCAGACTGGAGAGCAATGGCCATGGGGAGGATATGGCAAAACACAGGGGCTGGATACGTCCCTGTGACCTCCCTGGGCTCGTCCCCAGCAGGAGCACAGCAGTGGTCAGGTCACTCACCGCAGACGCATGAAGAGGATGAAGGCGACGAGGAGGGCCCCCAGTGAGACACAGTGCCCCAGGTAGTTGATGATGACGGCAATGTGGTAGTGCAGCTTGCTCTTTTTCTGGGGGAGGGGGGGAAGATGGGAGGGGGTTCAGCAGCAGCCCAAGTACCACCACAAACCCACCTCCTCCACCATATCACCTCTGAGAGCTGCACCACAAATTTTGGGCCCTTTTTCAGAACGCAACTGGAACCCACCTGGTGCAGGACAGTGGAGATGGGGCTGGAAGGGGACACGGCTGGTCAGATGGGGCTGATGTGGACAGGAGAGGCACCAACCTGGCCCAGCAAAGGGCTCAGGCATTTCACATCCTACCCATGCCAGGGCAGCTCACAGTCATTGCCCCTACATCACCCCTGCTCAGCACTGGGACATCCCCACCCCATCCTCTGGGGAAACCCTGCTGTAATTCAGCCGAGCTCACTGCCAACGTGACATCTGATGTCTCAGTTCATTCCCCATTGCCCTGGGGGCAGCTGAGAGGCTGGGATGAATTTGGGCAGAGGGAGCAGGGGATCTCAGGAAGGTGTGAGTGATAATTAAATTAATTGATTGCTCCTGCTGTTAGGCACTCATCCAACCTGTGAATTAGCAATTAACTGAGTGAGAAAACCATTCCTGGCAAGAGATATCAGCATCTTAAATACCAGAGGTGGTTATCAACTGCAAATGAACAGCCTGTATCTCTTCTCCTCTGCTCTGAGGGCTGGCTTGACCTACTCAGGGGCTTGTAATTCTTGGTGTCTATTTTTTTTTTTTTTTATCTCTTTCAGCTTCCTAAACATCTCCTTTATTTCATTGCCAGTGGGGAGGGATGGAGTTTGCACTGAGTGCTTGTGTCAGGAGGGAGGTGGAGGAGGGTTATGGGACTGGAGGGCATGCTGATCTGCACCCAGTAGCCCTGGGGCCAGGAGACCCATCACACTGCAAATCCTCTTGGATTTTTAACAGTGAAGGAAACAGGCATGGCTTTATTTTTGGCAGGGAATGAAAATACAAATCAAGAAGGGGGTCATATATGCTGCATGCAAACCTTATATCTGGGGTGCAGCTGCACACCCAGTGCACGGCTCCCTTGGGCCATTCCTGACCTGGATGCTGTTGCCCTTCAAAACTCCATTGTCTGTTCCTCAACCTCCTTCCAACAGCCCAGCTGAGGGACTACTGTGGTCCTACCTCTTCGCTGAGGATCTCCTGGCACTGGGAATAGTTGACCCGTGCTGCCCAGCTCCCGTTAGCGAGGCACTCCCTGTAGCCATTATCTGAAAGAGAGGGTGCGTGTTGAAGGGTTAGCGGTGCACGGGGATGGGAACAAAGATGTGACCTGACGATCGTCACTAATGCAGGGGTCACTGGCATCGTTTGCTTTGAAGCCAGCTCAGATACTGCCTTGGTTGCAATTGCAGCACCAAAATCCTCAGAATGTTTCAGACCCGCTCAAGGGCTTTGGGTCTGCACCAGCTCTGCCCCTCAGTGCTGGGGGACCCCGATGCCTCCCACCACTGAGATGCACGAGTTTGACTCTCCTTTCCCCTCCTCTGTGCCACTTGCTCGAGCAACTGTGCCATCCTGCGAGTGCTGCTGCACCGACAGCATGAAGTTTTCACTTCTCTCCCTGCATTAGGAGCTTTCGATGCCTTCCAGCAATGATGGCAAGCGGCAAGGCTAATTGGGAAGGAATGGCCACGACAGTCTTGGAGCAGCCTCCGATTAGTGTCAGCACCACAGTGATGCTGGGCTTCTGCTATTAACAAGAGAGACCGTGAGCCTCATCAGGGCGATGGGATGGGACAGGGATGGGGATGGCTCTTAGGCAGGCACACGTATGGATTAATGCAGAGAGACCCTTGTAACGGCATGAGAGGCACTACAAAGCGGGAGCCGAACGCACGTGATCTTCCACTGCTGCAAAAATGTGTGGGATGGAAAAATCGATGTTTTCTGTGGGAAACAAGATGTTTCTTTCATCAAAAGCAGCACTTGGGTGGTCAGAAACTCAACTGTGTGCTAGGAATTGCTTTGGGCACTTTTCAAGTGCCTTCGCTTCATCCCCTGCTCCCAGCACGTCATTGGCAGTGACAACGCAGTCACCCGTGCCAGGAGGGGATGAGCCACAAAGTCCCCCACTCCTCAGCTGAGGGTTACAAACCTCTGTGCCACCTCCAGCAGCAGACTGTCAGCCCTCTCCTCCTTCACGGGGCATGTCCAGGAGGACCTGCTTATAAAGCTGCTGCTGTGAAACCACCCTCTCTGAAATTTGGGATACGAGGGCTTTTTTCTTTTTTGGTTGATGGATCCCACAGAGCGCCCAACAAGCTCTGTACCCAGACATGTATTGTCGTTCATGCCTCTGCAGCCCCTGCTGCACATGGGTCTCTGATCTCCCCCATCCCTCGTTCACCATGTCCCCACCAGTGCCGCTCATCTTACTTGTGGTGTTGTACCGCACGCCGTAGAAATATTCGGGGCAGGGTCGAGCAACCAGCTGTCCCACTGCGCTTCGGGGCCAACACGTGCCGATCAGGTCTACCGAGGCGTTGCAGTGGGGACCTGTGGGGAAGAAGAGTAGAGAGTTAGTGGAGGTCTGTGGGCCACCTCCAGGCTGTTAAAGTTCACAGTTTGCCCTGAGAACTGGAGCTGCAGTCCCAGGTGAGCTGATGGGTTGCTGCAAGCTCAGCCCCCAGAAGACCCTCATGGTAGACACCAAATGGGATCTCTGCTAAGATTCCCCAAGAGCTTGTTGATCCATCCTGGCCATGACTATCACCGTGGTCCTGTCTGAGCACTTGGGCTAATCCCAGTTCTGGCACAAGCCTGGTTTTCTGAGCCAGCTTCCCAAGTTGGCTTGGGGTTCTCTGGCTCTCGTCCTCCAGCCATGTTCCCATCTTCAACCCTGCAACCAACAGCAATAAGCCAGATTTTCCCTTTCCTGGTAGTGATTCCAGCCTGGCGCTGGTGGGATGCTTCTCAGAGCCCCTCCAACCCTCTCAACACCTCCTGGCTGCAAGATCTCCTTCCTCACCATTCCCATTGGTCTCTTCCAGCCTTTCCCAGGATGATTGCTCCAAGTCTGTTGCTGCTATTTCAGATTTCAAGCAGGACTTGTATGCTTTTCCCAGCTACACAAGTGCGCTAACGTAGGCATTAGGTAGGCCAGATTGCAGGCTTTTTTATGTATAATTTGTGTATATTTAGAACAACATGTACTGTAACTAAATATGTCCTAGCTACAAAGTGAGGTAGGAAGCACAACGGCTGTAAAATCCATATAATACAATCCTTGACAGGCAGCAGATGGATGGGCAGCAGACCCTGGAAGGGACAGAGTTCAGTGCAAACCACTGCTGGGTACCAGAGATGTTTGTGCTGCCGGTGCAGAGACAGACATTGCCATTTACTAAACCAAAACACCCCAATTCACAGCTCTCTGGGTGTGAGAACACAGTGTTTCCTCTCCACCCAGACTCAGTGTTGTTATTTGAATGGCTTTCCCAGAATTTCCTATGGATAGGGCTGGCTAAAGAGCAACCGAACAAAACAAGCAAAATACTGTGTTATTAATATGATGAAAGTTTCACGGGGGAATATTTGCTTTTGTTGATTATCTGAAAAAATTGAGTCCTTGGTTTCTTGGGATTTTCTCAGAGCTAATTTTCAGTGCAAAGAAAAGCAGGGTTTTCCTCAAATATTTTTGCAAGGGGAAACAACTTCCAAGAATAGAGCTGGGAAAACATCAGGCCGTGGTGAGCGTTATCTTCTGCCTTCCATAGCTTGTAGTGAGAAATTAATTTTAACAGTGACCTTTGCTTTTAGCTTTGCTAATGTGTATGGTTGCTGCGGCAACATTCACTTTAAGTTAACTGTTTTAAACCTGTATTTCTTAGGAAACAAGGTGCGTTTAATCACATGTAGTTTGCATGTCTGTGCTTATCTGTATCCATTAGCATTTGTCGAGCTCCTTAGTTGTTTTGACCTAAATTTGACAGAGAAACAGAGGGTCACAGAAAATGAAGTCCTTGTTTAAAATTTTATGATAATATTCATGCAGGTAGAGAAAAGACAACTGGTAATTGCTTCAACTAAGAACAAAGTTAAATCACAAGTGCTGTCTCTGTTAGCCACCTGGGAATCCACCCAGGTGAGAAGCCCCATGAATATCTGGAATAGGAAAAGCTTTGCTTGGAATGACCCAGCAGAGGAAAATGGGGTTTGCACAGTGCTAATGCCCAGAGCAGCTCATGCAGTCATCGAAAACCCTCACTGTGACCGGTGGGGCTGAGCACAAACTCCGTTTTCTCCCCATCCTCAGTGCCTCAGTTTCCCTCCTGCACCCCAGGGGTGTGCTGAGGCACAGATGCAGACTGCTCAGGGAGGACAAGTGGAAGACTCAGTAATTAAAAGTTAGCAGAGCCAAAGAGCCGCAGCAACAGTGCTCTCCATCAGTAAAACAAAACCACAGCAATATCATTAATAACCAAAACCAAGACAAATTCATGGAAATGATGTGGTCAGACAAAAATGGCATCATTCTGCTATATGTCTGCTCAAGTATGGATTTAATACCTCCACATTTCTCCAAGGCACTCAATTTAATGCTGCTTGGCGCTCCCATTAAAGTGCTACGGCCCCCCACCAGATGACAAACCGAGTGGATGAGTCTCGCAGTCCCACCCTGGCAGGGACGCAGGGCGAAGGTGGAGCAGCATCACCAGGACCTCAGTCCCCTCCTCATCCCATGGGTCGGGGTTGTGGTGTGGGGTGACATTGGGCTTGGGGGTGCAGCTGGGTGAGCAGAGGTCAGGCTCAACCAGGCTGTAGGATGTTCCTGGGACTTCACCCCCTGCATAGCATGCTTCGCTCCAGCACCTCTGGAGATGGAATTTTGAGGTCTGTCCAAGCCAGGTTTTCATCTAGTGGGTGGCTGTAACATTTTTCCAGGGCTCACGCTGAGAAATGCTTGATGCAGAAAAGCTGCAGAAAGCAGATGCTGCTCTTTCTGCTCTCTCCAGCATATAGGGAAGAAAAAAAAAAAAAAAAAGAACCCCTCCTGCTAGGGAAGGGTTAAGTTTAACAGCGAAGGCAAAGAGTGCCGTGAGGGCTGCGACATCCCCTTTGCCCGGCATGACTGTCTGCTCCAGCTGCTCCCCAGCGGCATGCAGCTCCCAGCATTTGGAGCACTGTTTAGCATGGAAATTATATGTATCAGTGCTAAATGCTTTCATATCTGCTTTGGGGCCCATCCGTATTTGCAGGGGGATTATTCTCCCAGGTTCTGCAGACGCTTGTTCCAGCTTTCTCAGCACCGTTGGCTGCACAGACAGTTTTGGTCTTTGCAGCTTTACAGGAAGAAAGGTCGATGAATTTCCTACCTGCACCCAATCCCCCTGATTTGGCTCCCTCCCACATAGAAACATGGCATTTGGGGTAGGAAGGAGCCGGTCCTACTTTGAGACCGGGAATGTGGCACAGGGGAAGTCACTCAAATCCCTTCTCACCCTATTTCCTTCGGGTTGTGCTGCTTTGAAGCAATATAAAGCATTTCTTTTCTTCTGAAGAAAAAAGTGCCCGTCCAAGGACTAGCATTAAGACAGCTATATCACAATAACTGTTTCGGGATGACTATAGCAATATCCCTCCCGTTTACGTAAACCTTCTCCAGCCTGCTGCCACCACTTGCAGAGGCCCCTGAGATGGCTCCAAGCTGAAGCCACGCAGCCGTGCGAAGCCTGGCAGGGTAAAGCTCTCCACTCCCAGCTAATCTGCCAAAGATTTTGAGCAAATTTAAAGAGGATGGAGCATGTTTATCCTGGGCCAGCACCACCCGACGTGTGGCCACGGTGCTCTTGAGCTGATGCCAGGAGGTCTGAAGCGTTATTGTACCATCAAACCATTGCTAGGATGGTACGAAGAGGAGTAAAGCAAAGGTTGTTCTGATATAACCGTGCCAGGAAACACTTTGGTGTCTCGCACCAGGCAAAGCTTTGCACCACTGCAGCATCCCAGCTTGCTGCTGTGCCCCCAGCAGCACTACTGCTGCTCGAAGGGTGAAGCCTCTCTCCCCTTGTGCAACGCAAAGGGGCCAGGAGAGACGACGGAAATCTGAATCACAGGCTCATTCCCGTGGTTGGGAGCGATGGGGTTTGTCTAAGGTGTCTCAGGAAGCTGAGTAACAGCTGAAAGGTGTGAGCTCATATGTCTACTAGTCCTGAGCTCTTACTCAACCACAATTATCTCTGTCCACCCCTGATGTCTTTGGTGACTGTGCTGCTGCCGCTGCCTCTCGAGCAGGCTGAAGCCTCTGGCTCCTTGAGGGTGTCCCTGCTGCAGCATTTGCATTTGGTAATCAGGGCTTCATCTCCACATCTCATCAAAACACACTTGCTTTAACCAGCATGCAGAGGGTTGTTTGTCCCTCCCAATCAGCTCCAAAATGCTGGTGGAGCAGGAGCCATTTCGCACCTTATTGCCCCAAAGCAAGGGCCTGTGAGGGGTGCTCTTATTTCGAGACGCTGATGTGCCACGGAGGGGTGGCTTGGTCCCAGCTGCGGAGCCACTCAGGTGCTCAGTGCTTGAGTAACACCTTGCAACATTGAGCGAAATGGCACTGGGGGACAATTTATGTTAACATCTGGTTGCAGCTGGGGTGGTGGAGCTGCTTTTCTTCTCTCTGAGCGAGGGCTGGGTACTCAATATGGCTGGGAGCAACTGTGGTTGTCTCAAAATACCTAGATCCTTGCTCACACCCTAGCTCCAGCAATGCTTTCAGTGGCATTGGGTGTTTATTTATCATTGTAAGAGTCCAGTCCTTAAAAAATCCCCAGCAATCCTCCCAAGCATTCAAGTTCCATGATCCTCAATGTAAAATAATTTCACGGGCTAATTAAGCGTTATGATAGCAAAGTGTCTTTGTAATGAATTTTCGGCTTGTTGCTATTCACCATCATTATCTGTCCCCTTGGGTCTTTGCTGCTATTCCGCAGAAGAATAAATAGGAGGCACCAAACCTAGCTTCTGCCATTGGCATCTGATGCATCTGCTCAATGTTGTCACTTAAGACTGATCCATGTATAGCTTCTGTGGAGCATATATATATTTATTGAATGTGTAATGGAGTGGGTTGGGTTTGGGACGTATTTTGTTCTCCTGATATGACCCGTAGAGTGGTTGGAGTTGTGTTCTTGCCAACAGTAGCAGCAAGTGTTTTATTCCCTGGTATTGCCCGGGCTTTGCTGGTGGGTGAGCAAAGAAGCATAATCCCTCGCTGGCAGAGTTTTCCTTGCAGAGACATCTAGTTTGGCTACAACAGAGCAGAGTAGCTGGCAACGATTTTACTGCATCCAGTCCAAAGTGCAGTTTAACTGCCGTAGCTGCTGCTCACGCTGAGATGTGCCAGGACACTGTTTCCTACCAGAAAACCTCATCACCTTCTTCCCTCCTCCACTACAATAAAATGCATGAGCATAAGCAAGTTTCTATTGACATCCCTGTTTCCTAGATGATGGAGCGGAATGGCTTTATCCATACAAGTACACACTTAAAACACTACGATTTTTCCACATAGGTGAGGTCAAATGTTTCGATCCCAAAGCTGCCCCAGTATCACTGCTCTCCCTCAGTGCTAAGTCCCTGCCAGGACTCACTGCTGCCTCTTTAGCCCCTGCTCAGCTCCTTTATTAGTATTTCTGCCTTGGTGGGAGAGATGCCAACGAGGCTGAAGGGAAAAGAGGCGCTGATGTTGTTAATTTGACCTTTATGAATTTAAATTCCAGTCTCTCCCCAAGGGAGTCAGTGAGTGAATGAAACAAGCAGTGCAGGAGAAGGGACTGCTGGAGCAGCGTCAGCAGTTTGGGGAACTGAGCTGGAGCGGGTGGAAAGTCTCGTGGTCAAACTGTCACCCGCTGTGAAACGTGTTTCCAAACCTGTCTGATAAAGTGCCGCGAAGGAAATGCTCTCATCGCTCCCTGCTCTCCTGTGCTTCTCAGCCACAGGCTTTTGCTATATCTGGACCAACTTGATTTGCTTTATATAAATGCAAAGTTACGCTCCCTTCCCCTCCTTGAAAAAACCTCCAGTTAAAAAAAAAAAAACCAAAACAAACCTTGACATTTCTATTCAGTTCTGCCCAGCTTTGGTGTCATTTTCCTTTGCTTTAGGTGAACTTGCAGTGGCAGGAAACGTTTCTTTCCTGGCAAGGAATCAGCTATGCTCCCCTCTGTCTTGTGAGCATTCATACGGGATCGAGGGTAACAATTTATTGTGATAACAGTTTAACAGCTTAAAGGAGTGAACCGTGCAGCCGGGATCAGCTGGGGCTATCAGCAATTGGGTGCCAACTCCTCGGGCTGATCCAAGCTTGAATGCTACGAATGGCAAAACAACCCTGTGAGCTCTCTCAGCCCGCTCCGCTCGAGTGCTTTCTGCTGGGCTGCTTTGGAAAAGCCTCATCTATTAATTAGGAAGAGGCTTTTCCATCTGCTCAGATTCCCCCTTCCTTCCCCAGGGAAGTGCCATGATGGGAAGCGGTCCTGCAGCTGCAGAGGGATGCTTTGTCCCGATGGGTGAAATGACCTTGTCCCTCCCTGACGGTCTTCGTGGCACGGCGAGGCGAGAAGCAGCTGCGCACAGACCCTGGGGAGCTGACATCATCAGGAAGACCAGTACGCTGTCTGAGGCAATCTGTGGGCTGGGAGCCCTTGGCACAGGCACCTCTCCACCCCGGACAAGGGATGCTGATCCTCGCTGCTTTCCTTTGGAAGCCTAATCTGGGAATTTCTTGGCTTCCAGATGTTTGGGGGTGCAGCTGACCCGACTTTCCTAATGCACCACGTCAACCTCAAGTCCAGCCTGATATGATTTCTCCCTGGAGGAGAAAATATTCATTGCTACTGAGGAAAGCAGCCTTTCTGATGGATTCGCCAATTGTGCATGGATGCCTATGTGTCCCAGCACCAGCCAGAAGCTGGGGCTCACCAAGAGGTATTTTTGATGCATACCTAAAGTATCAGGTTGGACCATCACGCCTGTGCAGGGAGCCTGAATGCCAAGGGACATCGCCCTGCGTTAGAGGAAGATGGGTAAATCAACGCTGATAAGAGAACAGGACAAGGGAGCTCTGCAGGGCTCAGCTGCTCCGCTTCCCAGGCTGAGGGAACAATGACTGCACCCCATGAGCCCGGTGAGCATCACCCCGGGGGTCTCTCCACCACACTTCAGTAAGCAGAGACCTTTCCAGCTCAGTGCATGTGCCTCAGAGAGGAGTGTTGGCACCCTGGTGATATCACTGTCCAGTCACGCATCTTCATTAAAAAGAGCCAGATTAAATAATAAAGGGACTGGTGACCCGAGAGAGGAGGAGAACCCACGCTGGGCTCCTTTTCAGAGGAGGGATGCTGCACATGGGCACGAGGCCGGGCCCCACCACGCATCCAGCTGATGCCCTGCCGAGCTACGCGCCGGAGGACCGCTGGGCTCGTGTTATCGGCATGTGCCATTTCCCAAGGGTTATGCAGACATTAACAAATTAAGTCTCATGGCCTCGCTGCAATTCTCATTAGCGTCATCCTAACAACTCTCCATGTTAAATAGCCTCAAAACAAAGTTTCCAGTTTTGTAAATATCCCTCCCTAGGAATTGCTGCCTGAATCAGGCAGGGCTTAAATGTACCCCAAGGATGAGGGCTGGCGCTGAGCTCCACTTACCAAGCAGCAGACATAAGACAATTAGTTTCATCTCTACCTCTTGTTCTAAGCCCCCTCCCCAAGCTGGAAGGGGCTCTCACATGCACCAACCCCATCCCAAATTAATGAGCTCCTCAGTGATGCCAGGTCGGATGCATGGAGGTGCTGAAGATTTTGCAAATCTGAATCCTGACATCTTGTGCTCCCCTGTCCTGGGGTGACAGGCACTGAGGTACACTAAATCCTGCTTGGATTCACGCTAATAAATCCCTACAGAGCAAAGCCCAATCCTTGCAGAAAGCAGCACCCACTGCTTGAGGGTGGTGGCAATTGCTGGGCACATCCATCAGCAAAGCCATGGTGGAAATGCTCCCCCCATCTCTGCCCTCTCCTCTGGGCTCAGGAGGTTTCATCAACAGGTGGCAAAGGCCATAAGATGGGCACGAGGAGGCTCTGGGACCTGCCTGCTGCTCTGGGTCGTGCCACCAGCTGGTCTATGCATCAGAGAAAGTCCCTGTGGTGCTTGGCCAGTGCTTCTGCAGGTCGTTGCTCATGGAGCTGGACACATGTTGCACCAAAGAAGATGAGTAAGAAGAAAACAAATGCCATTTATCACAGCTTTACATGGCCAAGGACAACCACCTTGCTGAGCAGAGTGATGAGACTTTTAGGGAGCAAGTCATATGAGTGATGACCAGTTTTCTTGTCTGCACTGTGCCCAGGCCAGAGGCACGCAGGCATTTCCATTTCCACTGGCAGCCTTGCTTTCCCTCTGCTTTCTGCCTGGGCTGGGGATGCTCTGGGGATGCTCCTTGCAGGGCTGTGGTGCCCTGGGCTCTGCCAGTCGGCCAGGCACTGAATCAGCTGGTGCCAAGCTGTAATTTTTTAAGAAGGAGTTTTTAATGCTGCTGTTAATGGAGCCGGGTGGCGGGCAGCCATCCATCAGTGCTGAGCCTCCACGGCCGTGCATCACCCTGATGGAGAGAGCTGCTCTGATCAGCAGGGACCGGGGCAAGCTGGACAATTGCTTGGCACCTCCTCTGGTCTTCATTCAGCTGTGGGAAAATGAACTCTGCAGCGTCCCTGAGCTGGGGAGGACTTTTCCCTTGTTCCTGTGAGCTCCTCTCCCTCAGCCACCTTTCCTCCCCCAAGACCTGTCACTGAACCAGACCTGTCACTGCTGAGGTGACATCCAAGTCACGTCTTGAATATAAGTTAAAAGCCAGTTTTGGCATGAACACATCTTGGGCCTGACCCAGTTGGATGCAAACCTATACACAAGTGTTGAGTAGGATTGAGCTGCCCATGACCCTGCTGGTCTCACCCAGCTCAGCTGAGCCAGCTCTGGCCATGGTCATGTCCCCAGAAGCTCCTCATGGCTGGTGCCCTCCCAAAGTGCTCAATGGCACACATCTCGGAGTGCTGGGGGACAGAGGGTGGCCAAACCCTGTGCACAGGGTGGCCACACTGCACTGGTGACGTGGTCTCCACAGAAAGTCACAACCTCTAGTTGTCACCCATAGGCAAAGGTGTGGCAGAGGAGGGTGGACAGAGGGGACAAAGGTCCTGGGTGTCCCTGGGCATGGCAGAGTACAGGCAGCGCAGGAGCAGGGGCACATGGCAGATGTCTCTTCGCCCACCTTCCCCTTGAGCCCAGCCCAACAGACATTTGTGTCCTCTATTTTTAGCTCTCCTGAGCTCTGCATCTTCTACCTGCCTCGACTGTCACCCTGCAAGGAGGCTGCTGCAGCAGTCAGCATGGGGCTGCAACACAGCCTCAGCACATCCCTCCTCCTCCCAAAAAGGAGCTGGGCAGCTGCAGATAAGCCCTGAGACAGATCCCTACCCCATCTTCCAGCCATCCCTGCCACCAGGGTCCCTTGTGGATAGCGAGGGTGGGCTGGGGACGCAGGGCACTCACCGGTGTGGTTCGTGACAGGCAGCAGGCTCTCGCAGTACTGCTCTTGGATGGAGGCTGCAACTGGGCTATCCCAGAGGAGAAACGCCTGCACGGGGAGAAAGCAGATGACAGGCAGGGTTACATGTGAAATATGCCACTTCCCCAGCCCCTGTTCCCTCCTTGGACATGGCAGAAGGTGGGTCAGATCTGAGCTTGGACATGTCTCAGTGGATGTCACCCCTAAAGTTGCACGATGGACATGTACCCATTTGCAGGACGGTTTTCCCACCCAGAGGACCTGGGCTTATGCAGCCTGGGGCTGTGAGACTGATGGTCTCTGCTCTGTTTCCTACCCACCCATCCTCTCCTGCCCCAAATATCCCCCTCAGCAAACCATACTGCAGCCCTGCACAGCCCCTGTCAGGCCACGGAGTTTCTGCTATTTAGCAATTTAATCCACACTTAGTTTTAGCATCTTTGCATCCTGAGAGCAGACAGGGGAAACATGATGGGTCTGACACCACGCTCAGATTTTCAATACCTTATTAAAATCACAGCCTTGTAAGCTGTCAGTGGGAAGATGTTAATACATGTCCTTAAGGAGATCTGATCCACAGTCAACTAGGTCTGGATAAAACCTTTTTTCAGGAGAAGGGCTTGTCATTGCCATTGCAGTGGGAAGCATCAGCCAGGATCTATCCCATCCCTTCTCCAGAGCAGCTCCCGGGAGACTCTGCATTTCCACTGGAAGTAAAAACCATTGACTCTGTCTACACGGGGAGCTATTTTGGAAAAGCTACTTCTGAATTACGGTGTCTTTACAGGAGTTTGGGGACACTAAAACTGAGGAAGGCAATTGAAAGCTGAAGAAGACAGAGGGATGGTGCTGCTAGACCCAAGGCTCACCAGTGAGGCAGATGGGGGATGGAAGGGACCTGCTGTTTTGTATAACACACAAGTTTCTACCAGAGCAGCTGTCCATCTTCTCCTCCAGCTCAGAGGAGTGACATGGTGACACAGGCTGATCCTCTCTGCTCAGGGGACAGATGCCAATGGTGGATGAGGCTGAACTCTTCTCACCCTAAACCTGCCCTGCAAGGACTGACCTCCCTTGGAGAAAAGCTCACTGCTCACTGCTCGAGTGGCAGAGCCGTGCCCTGAAATGCAAGCACGTACGGATCCCGTGGGAAACTCAACCGTGAGCCTGGAGGCAGGAAAGGCTGCAGCCTGCTCTGCTTGCAAGGGAGCTCCCGGCTCCCCTGAGGTGGTGGGCTCAGCCGTGTCCTCTGCTGAGCCAATACAATGCACAACAACCTCCTTCCCCACCAGCCAGGCTGCTCCCTAGTGCCTGATCTCCCTTCCCGAGTGCCATTTACCTTCAAAACTGCTCTGGATAGGGAGGAGATGGTCCTCCTCCTTTAGCCACATCAACACTGGCTCCTCTTGCTGGCACACCCAGCAATCCCCTGCGCCTTACTGAACCATTAGCAGGATTTATTCAGACAGGGAGACAAGCTCAGCACCCACTTGCTCTTTTCCAAACAACTGTTTACTGCCTTGGGAAGCTGGTTTTGACAGCAAAAGAGATGTCAAGCAGACATATAAATGGAACTGAGAATAGCTTCCTTGTTATGACTGCTCCAGATGGCACAGGGGATCCGGCAGCAAAACCCTGCCCCGAGTGCGGGTGCTGCTGCATGGGGCTGCTGTGTTGTGCTGGTCCTGCAGGAGCTGGGCACCTCCTGGGTCTCTTGGCCGAAAGCTGAGACCACCCAAACTCCAGACATGGGGTAAGAGGGAGCAGGGGGGTCGGATCCCCTCTGCGTTGGTGCCCGTAGCTGGTGCCCACCAGACCTGATGGCTCTTTGCACGGGTAGCTGGGACAAAAAGGTTCCTCCCATAAGGGACTGGGATGGTTTGCCTACCTGAACAGGCTCTCAAGTGTTAATTGGATGTGTTTCTCCTAATCACAGCCTGCTCCAGCCTGGCAGTGCCCGTTCTCCTTCCAGACACAGGGAGAGGTCTTGGCACTGAGCAGCAACATGGACTGAGCTACAGCTAGAGGGAGGTATGGATGGAGTGTAATCTCTGGCTCTTTGCAGGCTTTGTAAATGAGCTGCAACTGCTACAGAAGGAAGAAAGAAAGGGGAAAAAAGGGTTTCCCAAAACACAACAATCCATAGCAGCTTTTTTATCAGGCTCTGAGTCTTGTCTCACCGCAATGTGGCCAATGCTCTCGACAGCAGCAGAGGTTTTGCTCCACTCCCATCAGCCCCAGCTCGAGGGGGGTAAGCTGGGGAAGGCGGCAGCTCCAAGTGGATTTACAGAAGCCAGAAGCATTCTGATCTGGTACCCTGACAGTTGGGCTCTCTCCTGTGTTCTGTTCTTTGTGGGTTACCTTAACACCTCCTCAAGCTTTGCAGAGAGAATAGGTTAAAGCTCCGTCCTTGAAAAGATTTGCCTGCCAGAGCATCGCTGCCGTAAGATGCCACATGGTACTCAGCGGGTCCCAGCCTGGCCAGAATGGAGCCAAGCACGCCTCAACAGCCCCGAAACAGTGGTGGGTCGTGCTTGGGCCAGAGACAGGCCATGTCCCTTTGCCCTCCCATCACCTGGACTATGGCAAATCATGCTCTGCGATGAAGAACTCCTCTGTGACCTCTCTCAGACCGCCAAAATCCTGGAGAGCTCCAGCTGAGCATTCAGCCGCATGGGGAAAGAAAAGCAATCTGTTTTTCTAGAAGCAGCCGCTTTGCACAGAGGTCCCGGTCAACCCAGGGAGCTGGTCCCGTGGGGACAGCAGTTCTGCTGGGAGCTGCAGGGGCCCCATGAGACCCCACACTGGCAGCAGCTTCTCCTCCATCCGGAGCCACCAATGACTCCACTGCTGTTGCCTCAGCATCCGCCCAGCTCTGCTAACGTCTCTGTTTTACACACAGGAAGGCATTGCAGCAGATGCTGATGGCACTGGGTTAACCTCAGACCTCATGGAGCAGCACGCTCCTTCCTTTCACCCCCATGTTTCCTGCGGTGCGATCAGCCGGCCCCCGCCAGTCCTCGCTGCACAGCTCAGACACCAAAACCTGACGCTGCTCCAGTGTTCTCTGCATCCCACACACTGCAAACACCAGCTGCAGTTGGTGTCCCAGCACCCACCGAGTCAACGCTGTCCCAGAAGGGAAACTGAGGCACGGACTACCACTTGCCTAAGGTCACTCAGGCTGTGCTGCACCATGTGGGGCAGGTCGCTCCTATCTGGACCCACGAGCCGTGTCCTGATGCAATGTCACTGGGGTTTTTGGAACCATTCCCTGGATCTGTGAGGGTGCCAAGGTGGCAGGTCCCCAGGGCAGGAGATGCAGCACAGCGGGCTGAGACAGTGTCAGCTCTTTGGCAGGGGGAGGTTGGGGGGTCTCGCTGCTGGTATGGGTGTGAGCAGCAAAATCACACACACACGCATGGCGTCAGTCTCTGTGGCCTGCCACTGACCTAGCAGCAAAATTCAATTAATAACAATTAGGAATTAATGTCCCCCTGCAGTACTTTCCCTCTCCGAAGCAATCCACAGATATTAATTAATCTATTCACATCCGAGTCAAACATCAACCCCCTGCACCGTACTACTCAGAGACAGGCTTGTCCCCCCTTGATATCTTATTGCCTCAAACAAGATCGGATCTGCGTGGCAGGAAGGGCTGACAGCTCTGAGCAGGGAGATAGATGGCTCGTAGCCTAATTAGCAATCTAAGATGGGGCTTGGGTTTTCCACTGCCGACAGGGCTGTAATTGGAGACTGGAGCGATTAGCAGGATGAAGCAGCACGAGCCAGTGGCTTCACACAAAGCTGGAGTGGTCAGTGGGACTGATGGGGATGGCCACTGAGACCCCCCGGGGAGGGGGGCCAACATCAGCCACTCTGGAGTCAGCCTTGCTGGAGGGACCATTCTCACCCATCATTTCTGCTCCCTGGCTTGACTGGGCTTGCTGCCCCCTGAGACACTTGGTGTGGAAGAAGAAAGACCTCCTGGGACACACAGGCAAGGGAAGGACTGAGCACAGTCTCTGCTCCGGACCTTTGCTGAGGTTCTCTGGGGTGTTAGGCTGGGATTGAGCCTGCTCTTGGCCCCAAGCCTGCAGAAAAAGCTGCCTGACGTTGGGTGTTAAGTACAGTGAATGTTAAAAGAGCTGGATGCCAGCCTCGGATGGCAGAGCAACATCAGCAGCACGGGAAGGGAGGGCACGGAGCAGCACGTCTTGCCAACGCTGCAGCCGTAGGCTGGAGGTGGCCTTGAAAAGCCTGACCGAAAAAGCTGCCCCCTCAAATGTGCTTGGAGGTGGTCATGGTGCCTCCAGCCCCTGCTGCCCAGCCCTGTGCCCCTGCCCTCACTCCGCTGGGGGGAATCCCTTTACCTTTGCCTCCTCTGACTTCCAGGCACCATCTTCTGCAGCTGGTGAGCTTCTTACCACCTCCACCTTGAGGGCTTTCACTTGGATAAGTCCCATCCGCAGTCCAAGCCATGAATGAAACCCCCAGGGAGCATCTGGCCCGTGAAAGACACCCTCTACAAGCCCTTGCCTTAGCCCTGACAGTGACCGGCTTTACCACCCCCTGAGCTCCAGGTTTCTGCAAGACCCCCACTTTACTAACAAGCACCCCATCGCTCCTTCACTTGCTTTCGTGCAAAGCCACATCAGAAGCCCCGCTAGCATCAAGGCACCGAGGGAAAGCACAGGCAGCAGAACAAGGCTCAAAGCAAGAACCGCAGGGGGATTTTCTGTGGCTGATGTTACTCGGGGGGAAGAGCCGGCAGCGAGAACACCTCCATCTGGCATTAAAATCTGTGAGTTTATAAATTGAGCCATATTAGAGGGCCAGCCCCCACGGTGTGTAGATAGAGGCTTTGGTGTGAATATTTATTCCTTTTGGAGTCTCTCTCCGAGCATGCTGGATGCAGATCGTAACAAAAGAATATCAATCAGGGCTAAATGAATGCCCTGTAAAACCTGATTTATGAGCGATTAAAGGTTTTCCTGGATTAAGCTCTGGTTTCTCTTGCTTGCCATAAATAATTCTGACTTCATTTATCTATCAGAAGGGGCATGGATTTTTGGGGACAGGTGAAAAAAAGGCATTCGGATATCGGAAGCTAAAGGCACAAACAAGCTGGGAAAGGGGACACTGCCTGAATCAAAGTGGCTCCTATGGCATCCAGATTTGCCAGAGCGAAGGCTGCTAAGGCAGAGTTGGTGACGGACACAAGCACAGGGGAGGACAGTTTTCTAAGGCGGTTGTATTAAACTCTCCTGCAGATTGCACATGTGGGACCCGTGCGCATTCACAGATATTTTCATGTTGGGCTTGGAATTTGTTTTCCCCAGCTGCCTGCCAAGCCCCTCATCTCGCCTGCCCCAAGCCCCATCCTTCACTCGTCACCTTTTTAGGGTCAGACCCTGGGCTGAACCTCCGTCATTTAATTCACCTATCATTTTCCTCCAGTTTATCTGCATTCACAGCTAGGGAAAGCTCGGCCACACCAAAGCTGCATCTGCCATTGCCCTTCCTGAGCAAATAGTACGGGATTTCAGGGTAGAAGAGGGACTACGATCTGCAAAAGACCAACACCCTCTGCCACCTGAACGGAGGCATTGCTGCTGGGGGGGTGAGTCATTGCAGGACACTGCAGAGAAGGAGGGTCTCTTCTATTAGCTCAAAATACAGTCAGGGTAAAAAGGAAAAACAACAGATGGGCCTCTGCTTATGTTATAGCATCTTCAGAAAGAGCCACCCGCTCCTGAGTGACAGCTCTCAAGCTTTGGACAGCAGCTCCTGGGCTCCGTTTGTTGAGGGAACCCCATGCTGATGATCTGTGCTTTCCTCTGGGTCCAAATACTGTTCTCCAAGATAAAACCACAGATGCAGCCTCTCTAAATGCTGCGAACTTGGACCTCCACTCGAGCTTGTCGCTCACAACAAACTTCTGGGCCAGCCCTGTGCAGGATTTCTGGGGAAGAGAGCTGTATTTCAGGGCAGGGTTGAGCCGGCTGTGCGGGCTATTCTCATCGTATTTCTATATATTCATCCTGTGGTGATAGAGCAGCTATTCTGGGAACAGGCTGTGCCATTTCCATTCACTTCTTCACTAGAGATGCGAAACCATGGGGATGATTTCATACACACTGAATCAACTCTGTCTTTTAAGGAAAGCAAGGACTGGAAGAGATCCCCAGGGTCAGCGTATCCTGCTACTGCAGCTCCATGTCTTACACAAGGATTTGAGCAGCAAAGGGGTAGGGGGCTGCTTTGGGGCTTATCGCTGCTGGAGCTGATCAAGGGAGAGGGGAAAATACCCCACCCCCAGCGTCAAACCCTGCTTTTTCATAAAATGCTTTTGCAAACAGCGTTACCAGCCCCAGAAATGTCATCAGTTCCTGACAAAATTGCAGGTGAACTGTTTCCTTCTAACCGCGTGTTTAGTTTGTTTAAATGATTTGCAGATGCAAGAGAACATTTTGCAGCAAGTTTTGCTGCCTGTTTCCTGGTCTGTCTGTCCGACTTGCCAAGGGATGTCTAACCCAGCAATGCAAGGTGGACAAATCGATGCTAAACTGGAGGTGCTGGTCAGATGCGTGGGGGAACACATCGGCTGTGCCAGCCCAGGGATCTACAGGCTGCCAAATCTGCCCAAGCAGGGGAGGTTCGCCCTGATGGAGCCAGACTGCTGCAGGTCTCTGCACTTGCAGGCTGGACGCTGCTGTGGGTGTACCTGGCTGCAGAGCCATGCTCGCTTGAGGCTGGAGTTTCATTAGCTTTTAGCCTGCGCTGTCCCCAGGTGAGGGTTGGGATTGTGCTGGAAAGGGCCTGAATTTTGAATGCATATATTTATAAGAAAAAATAGATAGTTTGACTGCAAAAGGGTGTTTTGTAGATTGGGTGTTTCTTTTCGGAGCTATCTGGGAGAGAATTCTCTGCTTGGGCTAGTTTTCATGACACCCTCCTGTCCCAGCCCCAGCACAGGGATGGTTTTGCTCTCAAACTCTGGAAGCTTTTTGAGGATTTGGCCCCCAATCTTCACAAAGACACGACCCTTGAGGAACAACTAGGGATGGCATGGGAAACCCCTGAGCCCGAGGAGGCTTAGCAGAGGGTGAGAGCTGTGTCTCAGCACCTTTGGGCTTTTTATGACCACTTTTTGCTCCCACAGTAGCTATCAGGAGCTGTCACGCTTGCTCGGCTGCCCCCAGCTCAGACCCCGCACTGGCTCTGCAGCTTTGCCAACGGCGTCCCCACATATTGGCCAAGGAGGACGTGGGCTGGGGAAAAAATCCTGCCCTGTCTCACCTTTATTTCTGACATAGGAACCAAATATAACCTGAACCAGGGAAAAGAACCACCAAAGAGCGCCTATAAAACAGAATTAGGGATATGCAGTTATGGGAGAAAGCTGCTGCTCAGAAGAGGAGATTTTAAAAGCAACACCAACTTGGCAAGGAGGTTGCCTGCTGCATATCAGCTCTTCTCATTGCTTAGGTGAGAACTTTCCTATCCCAAAGGTGCAGTTAAATACTCCTCCCTGCTCTTACCACCGGCGATGCACAGTGAGGCCGCGGGGTATGAACCGCATCAGTGCTAACGGGGAGGGCTGACCCTCTGCTTTTTCTGCCGTTTTAACTCTGCAGTCACAACTGGGCCACTGAGACAGCGTTTTGCAGAGAGCCGGGCAAATTTTTTCTTTTAATCCTCTTTGACACAGAGATTTAATCAGAAACCTGATCATTTTGTTTAACTGCCTACATAGGTTTGTTCAAATAATGTTCAAGATTTCACTGGAAACCTTTTCATCTCCTTGTTTGCCCATGGTTTGGGATTTAAACATGCTTTGGGCTGGGAATATTTTCTTTCTTGATGAGCCCTTGGGGAGGAGGAATATTGCTTCTGACAAAGCATTTGCATTTTGTGCAGAGCTGCAAAATTAGCAGTGGCTACAGTTCCACAGCGAGCAATTTAGGGAGGAAAGTCTTGTGCTTTGCAGGTGGGGGGGAAAAGGAGCGGTTTCTTTAGAAAATCAGTTATGGAAGGGTACAATCAGGCATTGCATTCGTATTGTCCCTATCCATCACACCCCCAGAGTGGCCACCCCCTCCCAGCAGCCTAAGGGAAACTGGTGGCAGCTGGTTTCACTGGGAGGTGCGAGGCAGGGAGCTGCTGGGAAAGCTGGGCTGCGCTCGGGAGGACCTGGCTGCAAGTCTCCCCTTCTTTAATAATCCTTTCACTGACTCCGGCCCCCTCCCTGCTAGTTTTTGGGCATCGTGAGCTCTTGCCAAGCCCTCGTGTCTCAACTGGAGGAATTCTCCTGAGGGCCCTTTGTGTAGCGGTTTCTCCTTTTACTTTTCCTTTCCTTCAAAGAAATGGAAAAGTCATTGTGGAGAAAGCGAGCGGTGCAGGGTGCGGAGGGGTGATGGGGAGGGAGGCAGAAGGGCCCTTCTGGGAGAAAAGGACTTAAAAGCATCTTACCTGCAGGAGGAGGAGGAGGGCAGGACGTAGGCTGGGCACCATCCTTAACTCCCACTGCGCCCAGCTCTCCGGGGCATGGCTGGCAGCGGTCCCCACTCCCGCTGTGCTCCTTCTGCCGTCGGGGATAAAATCCTCCGGGCTTCGTGCACAGGAGCGTGTCCGGGTCCCGGCGGGGCTGCACGGAGGTGGGCAGGTACCTTTCGCCCTCCGCTTTGCTCGGCAACCCGCTCCTGCCTTTTATAACCTCCCTCGGAGCCGGTCCTTTGGCTTCCCACCTTCCAGCTCGCCTGGCGATGGGCTACATCCCTCCTCACCAGCCTCCCACTCCCCCCTNCTGCTGCGGGCTCCCCTGTGTGCATGCAAAGGGCTTGAGGCTGCAGTTTGCGGGAGGGTTTATGTTTTCAGGGATTTGGGTCCAGGGGTCTGGCAGAGGGATGGGGGGAAGGGGAGGCTTCCCCCTTTTGCAGCCCCTTTGCAAAGTGGCTGGTGAACACAGAGGGAAGTGAGACCCCCTTTCCCATAGGGAGGGGGTGGAAGGGGCTTCAGACCTTCCTTGTGAGGGAGATGCTCCTGAGACAAGGAGGGGACGTGGGGCAGGTGGATGTAGGTCCTTCCATGCAGTGGGGCTGTGCTGGGAGCACTTGATCATAACGGAGGGGAGGGGGAAACTGAGTCACAGAGGAGGTGGGGGTGCTGCTGGGAGGGTGTTTTTTCTCGTAGGATGGGTGGTGGAAGGGGAAGAGGTGATGAGGCACAAGTGGGGGGCTTGAACTGACAGAAGAGAGGGGCATTGGTATGGGGGATATGTGTCCCGAGGAGGGTGGGGAGCAGGAGTGGGTGGTGTAGGGGAGCCTGGCTGATGCTCCTGGGGTCTTGGTTAATGATCCCCCACCCTGCCTCAGTTGTTACGGGCTCTCTGTCCTGCCTGTCTCATCTCCTGCCAGCCTCCGCCATGGGGTCCTGGGGAGGGGTCCCCCACATCCCCTGTCTCTTGGGGATGCTGTGGCCAGGCTTGGGTCCATCTCTGAGCTGGATGAATCTCCCTCTGGGTGAAACATGCTCCTCTGTGCCAGGGCAGTTTGAGGGCATTCCTTCTGCACCCACCTGGGGTTTGGGGGGGTCGTCCCAGCTGTGGCTGCTGTGGCCACCCTGGGGAGTCACCCAGGCTCCACCTGCCTGTGGTGACCCGGCAGCAGAAAGCCAGGCAGCAAGTTCTGGTTTCTTCTTTCCTTGAACAAATAAGGAGAGCCAAGGTGTGTTGCTGGGAAGGGAACAATGGAAGACATTGCCATTGGGGTCACCATCCTGAGGGGAGACCAAAGATGTTTCCCCTACCTGATGCTGGTGCATCTACCAAGAGCCTCTCATGGGGTGCTGAACTGTGCTCCCTGCTTCATCCCAGTAACAGCCTCTGCCTCTGGGAACGGCTGCAGACCATGGCGTATCGCAGACGGATCAATAGGAGGGCAGTGTCCTTTGATGGATTCATGGCTGAAGCCTCCATCCATCTTCGCTGAGCTGCTTTCTGTCTCTGAAGCATGGGAGAGGGCAGGAGGTGATCAAGGTTCTTCCTGCATCCGCTGGATCAAGGCAAGAGTGGCCAGCCAGGGCTGCACCCTGGCACGTGGGTGCAACCAGTGGCTCATCCCAGGCCCCAAAGGGTAAATCCTCCTGGCCCAGTAATTAAAGGGAATAAACAACACGGGCATAAATCTTCCGGCATTAGCTGGATTTAATCAGCTATGTCATTGGTTTGGCAAAGAAGTTTGAAAATATGTAAAGCTCTATTAAATTCAGGAAACTCTTTGTTTCTTAGGTCTCCTAACATCCCTACCCCCAACAAGTGACAGGATGAGACACACTCCAAAGCCACCCTGGCGTTACCTTTCACTTCAATAAGCCCAACTGAAAATGCAAATTGCACAAAAAAAAGGCTTGAGAAAGTTCCCACATCCCTGAGTAGCACGGATTCAGCCCATTCACTGAGCACATCGTGGGTCTAGGACACGGCTCCATGCTCTGGTTTTGGGAGGGCTGCTCAGGGCTTTGTTTACCTCAGGACACAAGAGGCATCTTGCAGTGGGGAGCACCGCAGACCCCATTTCCACACTGAGACCCTGGGGATCGTCCTTAGCCATCTCAGCCTGCCCATGGCCACCAAGTGGGACATGTGCAATGGCCATGCTCTTCTCAGGTGCCCAAAGTGCAGGGTGATGGGTGGAAAGCAAAAGTGAACATCAACTATTTTTAGTCAAGGATTTCGTTGCCAGGGACATGAAGATAATTCCTTCCCTATATATCAGGGAAACGGCTGCAGTGCTGTTTGAAAGGCCTAATTGAGGGGATTTATAGTAAAATGCAACTTGTCAGATGTGGCAAAGGAAAAATAAACCAGTCCCTGAGACAAGGAAATCAGTCCATTCGTCATGGTTAATCTCAAGCTCCTCAGTGCGGCACAGAGACAAACGTGGGAGATGGGTATTAGGGATGGGGAGAATGAAGAGAAATATCGCATCTCCAGGAAGGAGGGAGAGGAACGATTTAGCCTGACTTTATCTGCCTTTGCTATATTATTATTATTATTTTATGTAACTGGATATAGTTTGACACTTCTGTTTCTGAGCAGCTCCATGACGGCAGCTCTAAGGGGCTGTTTGTGTGACTTACACCACTGCAGTGCTTCCACATTGTGCCCTGCAGCCATCCCCTCCTTTTGTTTGGGAAAAACATGCAAGTCCATGTGTCCATCCTGCACAACGGGAATGAGATTGGGGCCGGTCCCTGCACCGGGGGAATGTGGAATGTCTGTCCCTGCTTCCCACATGGGGCATCGGTAGCAGTGTGGGTCACAGGGCTTTGCTTCCATGTGGGATATCTGCAGGAAAAAAAAATCATCCTCAGTGTCATGGACATATAGGTCAGGTTGATGGAATATTGGAGTGTGGCTTCTCAGCTGAAAACACAGCTGAGATCAGCATTGTGCCTCAGTTTCCCTACAGGTGTTCTGGGGGCTGTTTCCCTCCTGCATAAATCAAGTGAAGCTGAGGATGCTTGTCAGTGCAGTGGAGGAAGGTCTGTCAGCACGTGGAGCTGCGCTAGCAACTGCTGGCTGAGAAAAAAAAATCCACCACAACACACCAAGTTTCTCCCAGGGGACTTGTTTTTTGCCCTGGTTCTAAAATCCAGTTTCAGGCTTTGTTCTGTGTCTGACCCTTTTCCCTCCTCCTAGACCTGCAGCGAGAGGAAAGACATGCTCTCAAACTCTGCCTGACAAAAGAAAGTGATTTCTGGGACCACGTTTCCCTCGTTCCAGGTCACTACATTGTATAATCATGCCCCAAATTTGGGTAGCTCTGTTGGATTTGACTACTCCGTATAGCCTGCCCTGTCCCCGCAAGCCTTACGGCTGCTCTGAAAGGAAGAACACGAAAGCCTAAACCACAGACCCACTGCATACGTTGCAGGAAGGGAAACCAAAGGTTTGTTACTCAATCAACAACCTCCTGTAATGGTCATTACCATGGAGCTGGGCTGGCGGGAAGCTCTTTTGGTCCTGAAGGTCTTGTAAAAGGCATGGGTGGCCTCTGGATGCTTCAGCCCCCTCTTCATCCCATCAAACTCTGTTGCTCCATGCAGCAAATGACTGATTCCTTCAGTACACGGATAATTCCCTCCTGCCCTTTTTTCTCCCTTCCCAGATTGCGTGCATCAATAGGAGATACCATGTTAACAAAAACACCAAAACTGCAAATTAAAACAAGCAAACCCAAGGAAGCTGGGAAGCCCACAAAGATCTGGGATCTAACAGAATGTCTCATTTGATTTCTGAGTTTCTTAAAATAGTTTGTCATATTTTTCAAATTCCTTTTAGGAGGAAGTGTCAATTTTGAATAGAACAGAAACACAAAAGCTTTTGTTTTATAGCTAATTAAACCTCAAGGCAGAATGCTAAACTAATCATAATAATAGTCATAATTATTATTTTCCTCAATCAAAATGCTTTTAGCTAAGTCAACCAAAATTTGCCAACCAGCAGATTGACAGTTCTGATCAAACAAAATGTCGCAGTTTGTGGTTGGGAAAAACTCCACGATTTTACTCTGGAGACCGATCCCATCAATCCACCAGCCGAAAGTGCTCTGCTTTCACGCACTGTGTGACTGCGAGATGCATGACCCCACCAGTATCGAGCCATCCCATTCGTGGCTGTGTCTCTGTCAGCAGCACGGGGACCCATCCTCCCTTCCACGGTGGTGTTGCACTGAGCATGATGCTGTTGCACGGATGCAGGAGTTGCACGGGTGCACACAATGCTGTTGCATGGAGGGTGGGCTGGTGCAGCTTTGCTGATGCAGGGACACGCCTGTGCCTCTGGGGACCTGCCAGTGGTATGGTCCCATCCACAGTGTTGCACATATTGCAACCAATACAACCCTCATTTGGGCATGACGACATCTCAGGCATGGAAATGTCCTGCAGAGGACAAGGCAAGGATTGTGACTTCCTGAGAAATGGCTTGTGGCAAAAATACCTCCCTACTCATCAGGTCTGTAAATGCCAGTCAAGGCAGGAGAGATTCTGGATGTTTTTCAAATCTGGTTATTTATTCCCTGTACATTTGATGAAATATTAATCTCCTCATCTCCAAAAGGCAATCAAAACCCACAAGGAATGACGCACAGGGCCTTGATGCAGAGAGCAAAAAGCAGCAAAATAAAAACAAAATTAAAATCCAAATGTAATGTAAAATTCTATAAAAGGCATCTCTGTGGTGGCACAAAGAGCAGTGACGAAGTGACCCGGTGCCCTCAAGGCAGATGGACTTGGGAGGCTGAGCAAGACCATGCCGGGAAGGCTATGAAGAGGACTTGGATCAGGCAATTGGTTGGGCAGGCCTTAAGCTTTCTTGTAAGAGCTGTTGATGGGATTTCTTTGAAGGTTTCTCCTTCCTTCTCTTATGCCTTAATTAGAGGGTGGGTTCGTGCCAAGGCACCAGCCAGCTTGGGCCATTGCGCTGGGAGACGGGAGGAAGCCAGACGGTGGATGTGTCGGAGGTGGTGCCGGCTGTTACTCGTAGCAACCGCGCCGTTTGGCATGACGGTGACTGGCAGTCTCCTGGGGAAAGAGCTTTGATATGGGGATGTCTCCCTTCAAAGCTCAAAGCTGAGGTAAGGCCCTGTCTCCATCTGCTTTCAGGATAATGCAACCTGAAAACGGACTCAGCCGTTGTTTGAGGTGTTCTGCATGGCTATGTCCTCCAAAGCCGTGCTCCTCCGTCTTTCTAAGCCCAAGAACATTTCTAAGCCCTTGGAAAACATCCATGGCTACTGCGGATGGTACAAAATGGTTTGCACGTGCAGCCAAGAAAAGTCTAGCAAAGTGTTGTCCAGTTTTGTATACTTCCAGCCCATTTTCTTTGTGTGTTTGGGGATGTTGGCACATCTTTTCCTTACAGTAGACAGTCAGTCTCCTGATATTTGATGACTCCAAAAACTTCCCACCTTCTCCGTTTCTCCAGCCGTGGCCTGTGTACAGATGAGGTGGTTATTGTGGGAAGCGAAGGGAAAGCTAGCTTGCCTACCAGTTGCAGTGATAAAATAGCTTGGCCGCATACGTAAAAATCCTCTTTCTACCAAGTGGTTTTCTCCAGGCACATGTTAACTATGATCCTGTAGGTCCTCACTGCGTCAGCTGGGGAACTATAAAGAATGACAGTCATTTACTGGGCATTTCTTTTGGTCTGTTCTCTTGTTTTATAAAGTCTCTCAGTCTGTAAGAAGCACAGAGATTTTTAATCTACCTATAATGCTCCATTCCATAGAGTTTAAGGTCCTTGGCAGTTTGGTAACTGTATTTCTCATGCATGTTTTACTCCATCATTGCTCAACCAGGATTTTTCCTTCATTAGGAATAATTAACTGCTGAGTGAGGGTCAACCAAAGGACTGCAGTTTATTACAGGTGAGGAGAGGAAATCACAAAGCTGGTCTGCAGAAAGGGATCCAGTTTGGACAGGGATGTATTTCCCTCTTCAGTATATGTTCTTGAATGTCTTTGTGGTGGGCATCATACGTGAACGGGAAAGTCATGTGTGGCAGCCCGTGCCTCCCTCCATGCACACAGAGCATTGCTGTGGCAACTGCAGTAATTGCTTCTGTGGAGCAGTTAATAACAGGGCAGAGCTGCCTCTGGAGCAGTGCATTCCCTTTTCTGGAGGAAGAAGAAAAAATAAAAGAAGAGAAGAGAAGAGAAGAGAAGAGAAGAGAAGAGAAGAGAAGAGAAGAGAAGAGAAGAGAAGAGAAGAGAAGAGAAGAGAAGAGAAGAGAAGAAAAAATTTGCTTTTCCTCCTTTTCCACCCCTCTGCAAAGGAGCATACCCCACTTGCAGAAGGTCTCTGTTCCTTGCAGACTGACTCCCCCACCTCCCCTGTGCATGTCCTAGGACAGAGCCAGGTATGAAACTAGAGGCATCTTTCACCTCCAGGCTTCTGCATGGGGAATTTTTGACCTCAGGCTACCAGGGAATGCCTGCTGGCAGGAATGATGAAAAAGCAGCCTGGGTCAGGCTCAGTCTGCACTGATCCTGGGCTGCAGAAAAGCCTAATCTCCCAATTCACCATGGTCACCCCCAGAGTGTGCGAGCTCACCAGTCCAGGTCGTGGTGCAGGTGTGCACTGGAGAAGGGCAGTGCTCCCATGCCATGGGTGTGCTGAACCACAAGACAGGACACCATCCCAAATCTCTCAGCACTGCAATTCAGCGGGACCGAATCCAGCCGCAGAGCCTCATGGATGCACTGACAGACATCTGCTATAGCTCATTCCTCTCTTCCCATCCATCTCCCCTGCTTTTTCCTGCCTGTCGCAGAGATGGCAGCCTCCAGGGTGCTGGGACCCCGGCGCAGGGCCAGGATGTGCAGCTAGCAGCTTCGGCATCTAATTCAATTCTACAATCAATCTTGCTGCTTGTGTTTTGCCAACTATCCAGAGAAGCAGCTCAGAAACCATCCGTGACGGCAGCACAGATAACTGCAGGTTTACATCTTAAGCACAGGAAGGAAATGGGCAGCAGCTGGAGCTGCCTCTTTGTTCATGTGCCAGCAGAAGGTGCCTTGGCAGCACACTGACCTGCGAGCAGATGAAACCCACCCTCAGGTCTGCCAGGCACCGTACGTCGTCCTGGCTATTGAGCTTTAGAGAAAGGCAATCACATCCACTCCGGAGCAGCGACGGGGTCTCACGGGTCTTTTTCTACTCGGGGTTTTGTTGTTACACTGGATGACTCAACACAGCTAAAGCCTCCACATTCCCATTAACTTGAGCATAAACATCTAAATTAACTAATTTTGCACAGTTTGTCTCTGGCTTGGCACTTCAGTGCACTGGTTGGCTCAAGGCTACCTCCAGTTGGAAGGTGTGCTCAGCAAGATGCACAATGCGAAATTTGCCCTGTTTAAGGCTGAGCTGCTGCCTTTAAAAGCACTCTGCACTTTGAAAGCTTTTTAGCTGCTAAGAAAGTCATCGCTGTGTCCATGAATTCCTCTCCCATGTGAAGGAACTGGCTCTGGTTGCTTTCTAGGCAGAGAGGTGTTTGTGCTGCTCAGGTTTACTGGGAGTCCCAAAATACTGGTGTGTGCTCAGGCTCGAGATCCTGAATCTGCAGGAATGGTCATATTCCATTCAAACAGGAAAATCAGGAAACGAAAGCAAGAAAACATGACTCAAAGACATCCAGTCTAGGAAGGTAAGAACCTGAAAGTGGACCTTTTTTTTAATAAACTACCTGGAAATTTAGGCTTTTTAATAGCTGGGACCTTCTAGTCAGTGGGGGTGACTCAGCATCAAGTGAGAGGGTCCCCTGAAGCTGAAGATGCCAAAACAGGTTGAGTGAGGCACAGAAATGCCCTTCAAGAAGTTCTGGTCCTGGAGATGTTTTTCCTGGGCACTTGGAAGGGCAGATTGCAGGAGTTATGGCTGCTTCCCGGGAAGCTGTCACTTCTGCCACCCTCAAAACCTCACAAATATTTCCCTTCGGAAAGCCATGGGGAGGAGACTTGGTTCTTACAGAGTGCCTGGAGCGTGCTGGAGGCTTGGCAGCCGATAAAAGGCCTTTAACCTAAAATTAGCTGTGGAGCAGCAGGCAGGGGAGTGGGCAGGGGGAAGCAGGTCAGGCCGTGAGTGCAGCAGCTGCTCAGGCTGCTCACCCAGGTCTCCAGTAACATCATTTGTGGTTCTTCTCTGTTCTTAGGATTTCTAGTGCTGGTTAATCTTTCTGACAGCTAACCCCAGCCCAGAAGTGCACCAGCTCTCTTAGCATCACCTGCTTTGTCTCCTTAAGCTTGTGCAGACTCAGTTATTTAGTAAGTGGTGGGTTTGCCAAGAGGTCTCTTTTCCTCCCCACCTACAAGCAGCTGAGGTCACGGAGTCCTCCAGAGATTCATTTTGCTCCTAAGGACTGAGCCACGCTTGTGGGGACCAGCATAAAAGCCTCTCTGGGCTGCTGGGGTTTCAGAGGAGCACACTGAGCTGCTGGGCGTTTACAGCCGAAGCTCTGCAAGAGGATGGGAGCCTGGTCCAGCCTCAGAGGGATCCTCTAAGGTCTGGTGTCCTTAGATGCCTAATAACAAGGATCCAAGAAATGCCTTAGCAAGGTAAATTTTTTTGAAAGACGAGGGATGTGTCCTTGTCCTTGGCCGAGTTATGTCTGAATGGCTTCCACCGTGGCTGAATCCCCAGCTCCTGAGCGATGCCATGTGCAAAGGAGGTCAGCGCTAAATGAATCGCCGATCTGTCACTGCTTCTGGGTGGAGATTGGACATCTATTATCCCGCGTGGTGCACCTACAGGGAATGCGTGTCCTGTACTCTCAGCACACAAAGCAGCATGGGCAGGGAGAGCAGCTGGTGATTTATGTCACGCTGCCAACGTGCTGAGCCAGCGCTGGAGCCTGCTGCACCCTCTCCTTTCCCAGGGCGGTGAACTGCCTCCCAAGCAAATTCACACGTGTGCTCCATAGGCAGCACATTTGAGACGACGTCCTGCTCTTCAGTGAAGCGATGTAGGTCAGAGAGCTGCTTCTCTGAGGCACCTCCATCCTTTTGACCTCCTCTAGCAGGGGAGAGGACAAAGTCCAGGATTATTTCTAGGGTGCTACAATCTGACATCGATGTGTTTAATCCATTAGGTATTTGCTTGCTGGGGTCTATGATTGCCTGGCTTTTCCTCAGCCTGGGATTTCCCAGACATTCTCCTTTCCTCTGCCCAGTTTGGGCAAAGCAAACAGGGACATCTGCCACCAGCCTGTCTGTGGGGGTGCAGGGGTCTCTGGGAGGTGCTGGCTGATGGCTCGCTCCAAGGAGGCATAAAGGGAGCATGGGGAGATGAAAGAGGAGGAGGAGGAGAGCTGATAAAACAGTGGAGGGTGTTGGGAAGGAGGGAAGCAGCAACAGCAGCAGATCCACGAGGCTGGAAGAGCAGATCGCAGGCAGATGGGAACCTTTTGAAAATTGGATGAAAAGAAACTGGATCCCCAAAACCCAACCCCTCTCTGTCATGAGAGGGACCTGGACCAGCATCACCCCATGCAATTTCCTCTGCCCACATCTGCTGGAGAGCAGTGGTGGTTTAGGAAATCCGGTGCTTTTCCAGTGTTTTTCAGCCCTATGAGCTCTCTGCTCGGCTCTACAGCTTTGGGCAAACCAGGGGCTCCTCTGTGCTTTCATTTCCTGTATTGCAAACTAAACTTAAAGCCCAGCTTGTAAAGGATGTTAGAGAGGCAAAGCAGAGTGTATCAGGGTGAATTACAGAGCAGGATCCCAATGCCATGTACAGGCGGGAATTTCACAGGATCTCTTGCTGCCAACACAAGCAGCCGGCTTCAAGTGCAGGGGCAAGAGTTGTACTGAGTTTAAGAAAATGGATATCCCCCAGGAAAAGCTCTTTGTGCCTGGCCGGGGGGTTTTGGGAGGCACCTTGCTGCTTCTGGGTGTGGGGCTGTGTCCCAGGGCTGCCACCCCGGTGGGGACAGCGTGGTGACGGTCGCTGCACAGTCTGTAGATGCCACCTAGGGGACACAAGCAAGACCTCACTGCACTGCCTTCTAGTTTGCAAAATAAATCCCAGAAGGACCAAAAAAGGGGGCCCAGAAATAACCGTCAGTTTTCACACGGGTGCTCAGCTGGCTGACAAGGGCTCGTTGCTCATCCATGAGTCTTTTGATGAATTTTCAGTATTTCAGGCTATACCGGTTGCTGAGCAAGCTTCATCTGGGCTTGGGTTTTACTGTGGCTGGCAGGAATGGCACAGGCTGCTGTGACAGGGATGTTCTGCCACATCCAGGGAGTGAAGGAGTATAGAGAGACAGAGGAGTAAGTAGCCTCTCAGCTGCTGAGACATGGCTCTGGTCTCTGCACACAAAATTTTTTTAGCAAGGGAAGAAGGAAAACATGCAAGAATATAACTAATGCACACAGCCATTATGTTTATGCTGCAATGAGATAGCATCGTTGATACAATCCTGTCTAACCTGAGGGAATCCAGGACCTTTGTTAGCTTTTCCAAGCTCAAGGGGTTGCAGAAGCAAATTGCTTCTCAGTGATGACACCAGAGAGTGGAGGTTTGTTCTCAGAGCAGAGGTCCACCACTGCAAACCAAAAAGCTCTGATCTCCACCAGAGCCCTTGGGTGCCCATGTTAATAATGTCAAACTACCTGGGTTTTAAACATTGCCTGGACCAGAGATATCTTGATGAGCTGTGGTTTTTCTTCCAGTCTTCAATGTGGGTTTTTTTCCTATTCTCAGTCTGTTATCATTATTTAGCATGCTCAGTTAGCCAGGGACCAGAAGCATTTGGCTTAGCTTGGTGGGGAGAAGGACTCTGTGCATCATGTTTGCGATCAGCCTTTCTTCCCTGTGATCCCATCAGATCCTGGGGTCACTCTGATCCCTTCAAGCTGCTTTTATTTCACGTGAATCTCTGCAAGAGCTTGACTGTGCCTTAGGTTTTACTCTAATATGAGCTTTATAGGGCTGCAGCTCCTGTCAGGGGTCAGGAAGAGAAACCCTGCTGATGCAGACCAGGGTTTGGCTGTGGGATGCTGGGACTATGGCAATGACCCAACCAGATTGCCATCCCCAAATTCGGTGTCTGGAAGCTGAAATCATCCCCTGTTTCCCGATAGCAGGACGAGCCCAGAGCCTGGATCTCCTCCATGCCATGCCCAGTGCCTTCCCTACTGTGCTTATGCTGCTGTGATGAAGGTGCATTGGGAGCTTGAGCTCTAGAAGTAATAGTCATGAAACGAGTTTGTGTGATTAACCTCGTTATTCCAGCCAAAGGACCTGGATCAGCCCCCAGTCAGCTTAATGGCTGCTCTGTGGATATTACCCAGCCGATACATCTTCCATGTAATCACCGTGCTGCGAGGATGAGGCAGACTGATCTATGGCTGTTTGCCTGCCATTTAACCAGCCCTGTAATGGTGACTGGGATTATTTAACACAAAATGATTCAGGGGCTGGGAAATGCTGTTCAATGGGAAACGATGGGTTCATTGGGGAAAAGGCCTGAGGGCATCCTGGTATTGAGCTCGGGAGAGTTTTTTTAAAGGCACTGAAATACTTTGTACAGCAAAACCACATCTTTCACCTGTGTTCTTTCAGTTCATTTTCTTTTAACTTTTATATTGCTTGGTGGGGGAAAGTTGTCATCTGTCACTGTGGAGGTCTCCACACTGGGGCTGATCACCTTAAGCTCCTTTCTTCCCACCCCAAACAAGACATCTGCATTAGGTCAGATGAATCAAGCCCTCAGCAAGGCAAAGCTAGGAGAGGGAAGAAAGTCATCAGATACAGGGGAAAAAAAATCAGCTCAAGAAATGCATCAAAAGCATCAAGTGAAGGACCGGGCAGGCTGTGTGAAAGCTCTGCAAAGCAAGTCAGAGCTATTTGCTGAGCCTTGTATAACACATACAAAAAATTCCTAAAATCTTCCTGGAAAATGAGATGTAGTTGAGCTGATGGAAGGGAATTATCCAGAGATACCCTGCTAATATGTTGTGACAAGTTCCCTGCTGCAATGCATTAGGTCTCCACTTAAACGCAGCAGCACAGAGAGAGTGTGAATGAGTGAGAGGTAGAGAGAGGTTCCCTTTGCTCAGCTGTGACACCAAGACACCTCAGAGAGGGGAAAAAAGACAACCAGAGTCACTGGCACTGGCCCACGGCAGGAGATAGCCTGGCTGTGTCAGGAAATACTTTGGATCACCATTTGCTCTGAAACTGAGGGGTGGGTGTGGGTGGTGGTGGTGGGTTTCCAGCTTTGATGTTTCATGAATATTGGAGGTGAAGGAAACCAGCCAGGCAGGATCAAACCCTGGTCTAGGGGATGCTGGTGAGCTACAGGACATCACCGGGTTCTTTGCTATAACCTGGAAGCAAACAAATCTTAGCCAGATCTTACCAGCAAAAGAGCTGGTCCTAAAAAAGAAAGTAGACATGTCTCTCTCTCTCTGCCTGTATGTATCGTGGTATGTATGAACTTATTTCCCCAGCTCCACTATTTCAATAACAGCAATTCCCTGGGGATGTAAGAGTTGGTACCAGCAGGAGAAAAAAGGCTCTCACATTGCACAGTGTGATATGTGAACTGGAAAAAAATCAGACTTTTGTTCCACTGTGATTTGCAGAGGTTTGCTGTTTGTGTTTGTGAGGGTTTGGAGGATCACAGCATGTTCCCAAGGAAGACGCCTCACAACCAGCAGGTCATTGGAGCCAACAAACCAACATCTTTTGTCTGCCTGGACTGACTGGATTCAGATGAAATGAAGACATGGGGAATGACTCAGAGGGCCCAAGGAACAACTGAAGATGGCTCCATTCGTGACAGATTATCTGTGAGGTAGAGTCCAACCCACCCCTTGAAAGCAGAGATGGACAAGGCTGAGTTCATCCCCTTGTTGCTGCTGGAGGCGATGAGGAGGATGGGACAGGCTCCCAAAGCTGTTTTCAGCATCTAAAGCCACAGCTGCCATTTCTGAGGACCGGGCCCCACTTTTCCCCTGCATGGTCTCACTGCAAACCAGCACAGATCACCAGATGCCAAACGTTCCCCTGATTGTGATGGGACAGCGTCAGGCTGAGCTTCACCACACAAGGTTGTCCCCCAAGAGGGGCTGGGATGGAGGGACTCTTCCAGGCAAGTGCAGCTGCCTCACAAACAGCGCGGAGACCTGTTCGTCTCAGCCAGCCTGACAGCACAGCAGTCGCTGCAGAGGGAATTGCCGGAGGCGAAGATCAAATCTAAAGGATCAGATGGAAAACACTGAGCGGTGCCAGACAGGCGGGCAGAGCGCCCGGGTCCAGCGACAGCGCCTGGGGGAGGCTGATCGGCGGCGGAGAGCCCTGCCTGTCTGCGGCATGGGACCAGCTGTGATAACTGCTCTGCTCCACAGGGAAATGCCTGGGGGGGCCTTTGCTGGATTAGAAAGCAGAGCATTTCTGCACCTAATTGACTTGACAAAAGCACGCCATGCCGGAGGACATGAGACAGTCCCAGGTGTAGGCAGAGAAAGTGCCATCACCCTTGCCCTGGCCGCTGCAGCTGCCCCGACCTCCTTGCTCTGGGCAGCGCTTCCAGCCAAGTAATTTCCGATGGTCATATATGCATGGCCACCAGTTCCCACATGGTCTCTTCCCAATGCTCTCCCTTAGCTTCTTGACAAGGATGTGTGGGTTAGCTCGGTGCCAGAGCTGAGGCCAGTTTGTTCAAGCATGTGGAGAGAGCAGCAGGGTCCCATTCACTGCACCCCGCTGGCACCACCATCCCGTGGGATGTTCAGGCATCACTGCCCTGATTTAAAGTGTTTTCTCTTCATAACCCAAGTCTCATTACAAGAGGAGTGGAAAGCTTTGGTTTCATTCATAACAGACCCCCATAAACCCACAGGTCAGGATTTATTCCCACTCAAGTCCTCTTCCAGCACTAGTCCACTCCTGGACGAGGGTGAGCTGCTGAATACGAATGTCATTGCTATAAGAATTTGGCTAAAAGCTTTAAGCTAGGAGAATCACAGAGTAATGGAAGTTGGAAGAGATGTTTGAGGCACTTCTGGGTCACATTTCATCTTGTCCGAGGGTTGGATCCTGAGACAAGCCAGGGATGTCCTCAGGAGAGCTCGCACCTCTGCACCGAGGGTGGTGTCTGGGGACACCCACGCTGTCCCCTCCTCAGCTCAGACACAGGCGGGTTTGGGCTCACCAGCCCCCTCCACATTGTGCCACTTTGGGACCTCAGCAAGGAGAGTGACCCCAATGTCCCCTGTGAAAAAACCACCCTGCCTGCAACTGCCTGGAGACAACCAGGCTGTCTTCTCCATCCAAAGGGTCAGTGCTTCTCCTATCACCCTTCATTTTGTTTGTTTGTTTTGTTTTTCTTCCTTTCCCTTTCCCTTTCCCTTTCCCTTTCCCTTTCCCTTTCCCTTTCCCTTTCCCTTTTTCCTTTTTCCTTTTTCCTTTTCCTTTTCCTTTTTCCTTCTTCTCCTTCTCCTTCTCCTTCTCCTCCTTTTTCTTTTTCTTTTTCTCAGTATAGCTCATCTTCAAAATCTATAGAAGGGATATTCTGAAGCAATTTGTACCTCTAACCTTCTCTTTTTCATAGCAGCCTGGTCATTTGCTGCTCACACTTTGTGAAGATTTAATCTCATTGTCTCCTGACAACTTCCATTTTCACTTGCCAGGTACCGTGCTCCAGTGAGACTCACACTTCAGCTTAAGACACATTTCTGAAAAGCTCTTTCAATTGGAGGCAGATGCCTGGTTTTGCTGCAATTTGAAAAGTATTTGCATATGAAATAAAACCGGTTTATTTCAGGTAGAAGTGCCAAAGGGCTGCAACCAGTTAGGGCTGAGTCCTGAAAGCTGGGAACGCATGTAGTGGAGGGGAGGAAGAATGAAAAAGGCGTGTTGGGGAGGGGGAATAGAGAGAAAATGAACAAGAAGCGCAGTGTGCGGCAGTCCCTCTCTTCCCTTCAATCCCTTGCAAAAGAAATTAAAATCTCTCTCTTTTACAGGAGGGAAGAGAGACAAATTGTAAGGTTTTCCTCCTAGCCATCACCTCTGGAGAGCCTAGGGTGTTTTTGGAGAGTCTCAAGGCTCTCGTTCTCTTTTGACAATAAAATAGCCAGTAAACTTTCAAAAAACTTATCTTTTTGCACTGGGGGGGATCCAGCGAGGGTCCAGCCCACACTCCCCTGCCCCTGTGCAGTGGAAAAGGGCGAAGGTGGTGTTGTCCCTGCACAACCTGTTGGGTTCAGGTAGCCCATAAGCACACAGCCCTGAGCTATCTGAACTTGCTTCTGGCCCTGGAGGTTTAGTTTTTACCTTTTCCCTTGCAATGACTGCAAAATTAGGGCTTCCCTTTTATTATTCTCTTAAACAGCAACTTCCAAATCTGAGTCAATTGCAATAAATTGAAAAGGAACTGAAATGAAAATAACCCTGGCTGTGACATTCCTTGGAAGCTGCCTGAGTCTCTGCCCCCACGAAGCCACCAGCCATAATTTGCTTTTTGGAGGGAGGCTCTGATCTCCCACAGTCTAAGGACTGTGTGGCTAATTACTGCTTTTGTTTTCTCCACATTTCATGTTCTTTTCCAAAGCGAACTAGGTTTCTAGAGCAGTCAGGAGCAGCTGCAAAATTGAAAGTGCTAGAGTCAAAGCCTCATTGGGCTAAACATAGGAATTAATTATAAAAACCACACCAATGTGTATGTGCACGTGTCAGACCTATGATAGAGGAGAAGGGGATCGCAAAGTGAGATCTGAATGTCTGACCATGAAAAAGAGTAGGCTTTGAGCCATGCACACCAAAGCCAAGAAAAAAATGACATCTTGTTGCCATTGGCCATGCCCTCATCCCCCCTGGTCTTTTGCAGGCTTTCTCCAACGGCCCCCTCAGTTCTCCATCCTCTACCTGCCCTCACCCACTGCGTACCCACCTCCTGCTTCCAGCTTCCTGGGCTTCCAGCTCTGGACTGCCACGGAGCTGTGCAGATACCTAACACTTCTTTCTTTCCTTGAGTCTCCCAGCTTCTGTTGAATGTATGAAGGCTTGAGGATGTCATTTGCAGAACAGATAAACACCCATTATATGTTCTAGCCATAGCCTTCGTAATGATTCTACAGCCTCAGTGAAATCAATACAATTTTCTGCTGCTTTCCAAGCTGAGTGCCAGTCAAATAAAGGAATGTTCTTACTTCTGATTCCTCCAAAGTGTCAGATTGAAGTCAGAACTGTGTCTCCTTCCCATGGGAATCTATTGACTCCTAATGTTATGAGCAATGTTCGATTAATAATGCTCTTACTTTCTCATGTGCCATATATGCATGGAGGGGAGATAATGCCAGCACAAAGCCTTTGTTAATGCAACAGAAATATATTGAATCTTCTCATTTCTGAAAGTGCTTTCTGTGTGTGTTGTGGGTGTGAGAGCAGGAGCACACGAGGGTGCTTGAAGGGGGATGGGGAAAGAAGCCATAAGCTTTATCAGAGAGATTGTAATTGAAATGAAATTGCATTTGATGTACCATGATTAGCAATTCCAGAGTGAATGTGAGACAGGCAAAGTGATAGTGCTCATGTGAAATGCCTTGTTCAATCACTTCTTCACATTATTAAAGTCATTTGGAAGCATCATTCCTTGCCATTGGCAGAGACTTGCCTGACCCAGGAAATGTGTGCTCTGAAGGCATCATTTATGGGCCAAAAAGCTAAGTGGATGGAAAGTGCTTTGCTCTTTTCTCTGAAGTACGCCTGTCTCTTGCTGTGGGTGTGGAGCTTTGCCTGAATTGAAAGTCTCGGTCTGTCTGCTGGTGGGTCAAGACCTACCAAAAGGGTGACAAAAAAGAGTAGGGGAGTATTTTGAAACAGGTTTTGAAAGACTGGGCTAGCAAGAAGTTTAGTCATGGGTAAAAATATAACTTAAGCCATAAATGTAGAAGTTTCTTTCCCCATGGATGCGTCTGCTGCAGGAGGCTGGAAAGTTCTCCATGACGGCTCTGCCCAGGAGGGGGAGGCATCCCCTGAGCAGGCTCTGTGGTACAAAAGGTACCATCATATGCCAGCAGGCATGGTTGGATTCCAGAGGTCCAAATCAGGCTTGCTGGGGACGTCAGCCAACTCTGACAGTCCTCAGTGTCCTACTGTGTCCAGCTGCCACCTTCTAAATGGTTGAAATGCAACTGGAGGTGTAGAAGAGACCAACCTGGGGGTCCGTTGGGGCAGTTTAGCAGAGGCTCCCCTGTTCGACTGTGCAGTTATACTCTGCAAGTCCCCTGAGCTGACTCTGGTGACCTATTTGTTTGCGATGCCAGGGTTATTTTCCATGGTGACAGTGCCTAATCAAGCAGCTCCTGCCTGCCTCTCATCCTGTTCCTCACTCCCAGCCCCTCAGGAGGCCCTTGGTTTTGCTGGAGGTGCAATTTTTGGGTCTGCTTAGTCAAGCGGATGGGGGAACGGACTGAAGCTTTCAGTTGCCTCCTTCTCTCACGTTCCTTCATGTATGTCTGTCAGCACGAGTGCAGGAGAGGTGTCCCTAAAGGCTCTGCCTTATTGGCTTCCAGGATCGGTGGCAGGTTTCACCGAAGGAAGTTGTCTGAATGCAGAGCAACAGCATCTCTTTATTGGTTTATTAAACAAACAAAGTTCCTTAGAGGCCAGAGGGTTTTCACTGCACTGAACTTGCAGTAATGCAACACTAAAACAATCATTTTGAATCCTGAGAGAATGAGCTCTTAAATAATTCAGTAAGGGAGAAAAATGATTCCAGGATGTTTATGAGATGGATGAAGGGATTTTAATTAGTCGGCAAGATTTCATTTAAACTGCACGGCACTCCGGAAGGGGGTATATTAGCTCCTTTGTGAAGTTTTATGCTGTTTCTAGCATGTATCTGATGAACTTGCTTTCACTGCAGGAGTTGCACACATCTTTTTTTAATGTGTTCAGTCCTCGGGACTCGGAGAGGCTGTCGGGCGGTCCCTGGTGTGCAGCGGGCAGTGCTGGGGAAGTGATGCACAGAGAGGAACGCCGTTTTCCTCGAAACAGCGGGAGGCTGGTGCAGTCTGGCAGCTGTTCTGAGTGGAGGCTGAAGGAATTTCTCCTTGTCGTGGGTGCCAGTTCCAAAGAGGTGGAGGGAAATACCCTTGGGAGCAGCAAAGAACACAGCTGCAGTAGCTGCAATGAGCTAAATCAGTGTTTGAGTCAGCCTTGCCCAAGGAGGGCTTCAATTTCCAGGTATTTCAAACCTGGCCCACTTTTACTTTTCATTAATGGATTAAAAAGGTAAAATTGTGCCTGAGTCATATCATCCACCAGTGCTGGGGATGACATATTCCTTTGTTGCCTTCGGACCCGTAGACATCCCCCGGTTCCTGCGCTGTGAGTCATCCCCCCCAATGCCATTTACTCAGCACTTTCTCCCACTCAGGCTGAGTCACTCACAGCCGCCCGGCTGCGGTGCGGTCCCCACCAGGATGGCACTCGCTCAGCAGGACTTAACATGGCGTGTGTATTATTTGGGTATAAATCTGGGAATAACTTCATGTTTCTGAGAGGAGGAAGGTAAAGGCAGGAGCTGGGCTCCTTCGGCTCTCTGCAGAGTTGTTGGAGTAGGTGCACACATCTATGTCCAGTTCCCTGTCACCTGGACCACCGCAGCACAGGTTAATGGCCTAATATGACACTGCTGCTTGCCTGGAGGAAAAACCCCACAACCATTTTGTGTTTAATTTTTTTTCCCATTTTCTGCAGAAAGCCTAAATTTGGACAAAGAGCACGTATTGAGAACCCTGTGGTTTTGCTGGACAGGCTCCAGCTCCGGGCTGCTCCAGGCGTGGGCTCATTCTCATAGCTGTGCCCGTGATTTTCAGCCCCGCCAGAGCCTGTTGCAGTAGATGGGACTGCAAAGTCACTCTTGGGTTTTCACATCACTAAGCTTTTGAGCCTGATCGCTTCTGCTGGACGCAGCCTGTTTGCTAGAAAGACATCCAGCTTTGCTCTGGAAACAACAGAAGGATGGCTAGTGCCTTGTTGCATGGATTAGTCATGCTCATTGCGGAAAACCCCCTCCTTGGGCCTCATTTCCAATGCAAAGCTGCCGTGGTTCAGATCCTCACCACTGATTCCTTCTCCTCTACATTCAAGAGCACTTGAGTACCTTGTATTTTCTCTGCGGGGAGACACTTATTCACTGTGATCAAATCAACTCTCAGTCTGNTTTTTTAATTTTCCTTTTTGATCAACTAACCAGCTTGAGCTCTTTAAATCTCCCATGGTATGACATTTCCTCTAGGTCTCAAATCACACCTAGTCCCTGCTCTCAGTCCCTTCTGATTTTTCATCTTCTCTTAAAGACCACAAATTCTAGCAACACCTGAGCTGTCCATGTAGGCAGACCCAGGGAAGCACATACTTATTAGTCGGGCATTTCTGGCTCTAACACAGGTATGTGTTGCCTCCAGCCCTTTCAGGAAGGCTGGTGTTTGGTGCTTATGTAGCCTGTTTCATTTTCTGAGCTGTCAAATTCCAGGATACAGACCCCCATAGGTAAGTCTGGCTTGTCCTTTGATGCAGAGCTTTGTTTCTGGGGAGAGATGGAGGCAAGGCAGAGGTATAAACAGATGGATTGCAACAGGCTTATTGTATGGGAGACTTGTAATCACTGTCCTGTCTTCTCTTCTTTGCTATTCAGCAGTTTATCAAGCTTTGCACATGACTTTATTGCATGTGATTTTCTATCTGCTTCAACGGTGGTGATGAAACAGGACAGAAGCATCTGGTTGTGGTTCTGCAGCACTCCACCAGAAACATCCCACCCAAAGGTTATTTCCTCCTGGCAGCTCTTTATTCATCTGCTTCATTAGCACTGGCAAGCTAGGCTTTGTCAGGAAAGGTAATATTTTTTTCTCAGTCCAGTTGGGTAGACAAAGTAATTTCTGGGCTCGAGGCTAATCTTTTAACCAGTACTAAGCCAAAAGACTTTCTTGAGCTCGGGAGAGCTGTATCAGAGCAGGTACTTTTATCAACCAGAAGCGTGAGACTGAAAGTCCACTTGTCCAGAAACAACCTCAGTCAATCAATGGCAAGACATTCCCAGCTGTTAGTTCCCAATTAACTGAATCCCATGATCAACTTTCCCATTTTTTTGCCCTTGACCAGCACCTATTTAGTGAATATGTTTTGGTCTGGGACATCCTGCTTGTCTTCTCTGCGCAATGCTCCATCAACTTCTGCAAGTCCCCCATAAGAAGGATTTCTCACTCATTAGCATTTAATATCAGTGTGCTGGAGACCTCCCTGACCAGCTTTTTGAAGACTCCTGAATAAAAATTATCTCTGATTATCAATTTGAAATTATATAAATATAGTTTTGTTCCTATCAGGTGTTGCTTAACAACGTCCTTAGTTACTAAGGGACTGAGAAGTATTTTATTTCTCTCATGTCACACAAGCATATTTTTCTGGTCCTTCACAAATATAAAAAATAATTACTATTGGTGATCTTTTCAAGACTGCCAGTATCTGTTCCTTGGAAATGTACAGAGGAATGAAACCTCATCAAAGGACGAGTCTGAAAATAACCCAGTTAATGTTCTTAGGGGAAAAAATGACCACTGTTTTTGTGAGAGAGGAAGCTATTACTTAAAAGACTTTAAAAGAAAAACCGAAGGCAACCTCTGACTCTTGTTTTGGAAATAATACAATTACACAGAGCACATTAAAGCCCCAAGTGATCATTTATAGCACACGATGTGAGAAGCTGAAGCCTCCAGGAAAAGCTAAATGAAAAGGAAGAAGGAAACCGAAGTGATGGAGTAACTATCCCACTATTCACTCGTTTCTGTTGGGGGACATTGCACATCTCAGACACCTACCAGCTGCCCTCCCTCCCCAGCAAGCAGATGAAGTGGTGGAAGGGGTGAACGTTCCTCATGCCCAAGGCTGCCAAAATAATTCCTGTGCCCTAGTGAGACTTGCTTCCTCCCTACACCTTTCAGCAGAGAAGTTGCTTGAAATATAAATCTGAGTTTCTGCAGACACCTCAGAGGTTTCCTCCCTGCCTCCGTTGCTGACTAGAGTCAGATTTAAGGGCTAAGGGTGTGAGTACAGCTACACTTCTGGTGCTCCTGGACATCTCAGTGTCTCTTGGTGGAAGTGCTTTGCTGAGAGTCAGCAGAACTTTGCAAATGGAATCTTGGACTCCTGTGCTGTAGTGGATATGCAGTTGATTTACTGGAAAAAAATTAGTCTCTTATCTTTCTATTGACAGGCTCTTCATGGTTAACAAAAAGGAAACTTGCAGGAGAAAGTACAAAAGAGAAACTTGCAGGAGAAAGTACAAATACATCCTTCCTACCTTGCCTTTCTACTGCCTTTCTCTCCCCTCCACCCCACTGCTGACATCCCATCCCCATGTCCTCCCCAGTGAAGGCTCCTCACCCTCCTCACCCCTCCATCCACAGCCAAGTCAACACTTCTGTAGCAAGCACTTGCCTAGAAGCCCAGTTCAAAGAAGGAGGGATGAAGGGTTTGCGAAGCAGGGTGGGAAACGGGGGGAGCAGGGGTCCTTGCACAGTCCATGGGTTCAGGTACATCGAGTGAGGGTGGGGGGTGAGTGCCATCCAGGCTGTAAGGAAGGGAGGAGAGCAGATACTGTGTCCCTTCCTAATAACAAATACACAGCTCCAAAATAAAATGGAATTTTGCCCAAAAAAGTGCATTGTGAAATTTAGGGGCAGCATGGATCAGGTGTCCAAGTCCAGGTCTGCAAGTTTAGCCTTATTTACAGATTTGAGGAAAAAAATTACTTTCCTCTTCCTGTCAACTATGTGCAAATGTAGTTACAGGAAGCAAAGTCCTCTTTAGAAACGCTGGGTGATGGGCGCAGGTATGTCTTGACCCTGCTAGCCTGGAGCTGGGAGCCCCAAGTCTCAAGTGTCTTTCTGCCATTGCTGTCTTTCTTGCAAGGCTGCTCTGACATGTCAGACTGCAGCACTGAGAACAGGCAATAAAAAGAAATCTGTGTTGCTTCCTTTCATGAATTTCAATGGTCCCATCAAAAACCAATTGGGGATGGTGCTGGAAATCTAGTAGGGTTTGAAGCAGTGGGGGTTATAATTTGTGCTTGCAGTTTAATTTGAAATCTTTACTTTTCCTGGCTTAGAAAATCAAGAAGCAACTTGAAAAGACACCCAGAGTCGATTATAATTTCTAAAATATTGTGACTTGAATCAGTCACCTCAATTTGATGGAGAGGGTGGAGAGGGGAAGGATGAATCCTGATTTCTCAGTTTGGTGGGGGAAGGGCCCTCCAATGTTTAAGAAAACCAAAATGAGACAAGAAGGAGGTTGCATCTTCACGAGATGCCAAGCTCAGCCAATCTCTGGGTGAACTGCATACATACATAATCCTTATTACATATTCCACAAACAACTTCCACTCTGCTTCCAGACAGCCGCCCACGAACCATTGAGCATGATGATGTTCCTCGCATGACAACCACGAAGTTCAGCAGCTCAGAAGCTGTGGAGAGCAAATCAAAAAGACAATCATCCCATCTGCCATCACCTTTTCTCCCGTGGCTTCATCTGAGGGACAGCGAGGTCAGAGGATCACCAGAGGATCACTGGAAAGTGGGGACACACATCTGGAGCCAGGGCAACAGGATGTTTTCCCATGTCACATTTTGAGATTGGGAGGGTGCTGGTGTAAAATTGGAGTATGTGTCAGAAAATTTAAGTATTTCAGCAAAACCTCCAATTGTTTTGGGTCAGGAATGCTTCCTTGGTGCCATGTGGCTTCAATAGAGGTTACCTAAAATAGACACATTGAGTTCAGTTGCCTGAACACAGGTGGCTATTGCTGTCTGAGGTGCTGCAAGCTATCTGCAAGATCCCTGGGGCTGGAAAATATAATATAGGACTAGTGGAAATATTACACTCTTTGAAAGAGACGCCTGACTACCTTGTTGCAACTAACATGGGGCTAAACACCTCCATCTAGGCAACCATGACAAGCCCATGTGGCTGGTGAGCTGTCTCACCCCTCTTGCTCCATCCACCACCGTTCTGCCGCTGAAGCTTAGATGCCAACCCCATGTGCTGACACACATGCAGGCACCTCGCGCCAGCCACCAGCGTTGAACCTGTGATGAATGCACCCTCTGAAGAAGGCTGCCAGAGAAAAAAAAAATCACCAGGAGTTTATAGGAGAAACAAATGGACAAAATCCCTTGTCTTGTGGTTGGCAGCCAAGACGAGGAGGATGACTCAGTCCTCCTGGCTTTCAAGTGCATGAATTTGTGACATGAGCAAATGCAGCAAAACACGATGGGATGCAGGTCCTGTTCCCGAGCACACTTCTCGTATTTATTCCAGTATGTGGAGGCAACTCTGAGTGCTGCAGAGCTGCTGAAAGCTGTGCTGCTGAATGTGCCATGAAAGCGAGGGTGGGTTTTGCAGTGGAATAAATAGTACTTCAATAGCGGTTTCTCATCAGGGCTGTCACAAGTCTTCGCCAGACTAATTGGGATGAGGGGTATTTTCCTCCACTGATGTATTGTTTGAGCTGTGGCGGTGGCGGCGGTCTGGCACCTCTGCAAAGTAGCAAGGTGCAAATGAGGAAAGTGTTGTTCTGGTAGAACTGTACCTGAAATTGAGGTCTGGAGCAAAAGGTGCTCTTCACCTGATTACCTCCAAGCATTTGACAATGCTACTCCCCACTGCAAGAAAACCCCTGATGCCTCATCTTCTCCCCTAAATCAGTCATCTGCAGGTGGAAGAAGCTGAAAAGACATCCTCCTTAGCAAACTAAGACTTCTTCTCATTACAAATAGTCATTGTTGTAAACCACAGCCCCACTCCACACAATGCAAGGCTGCACTCCCTATACAGAAATGCTTCTCTCTCTCCCTGTCTCATCCACCTCACCATGGGAGAGGTCATGTTGTGGACATGATGAGAGGTCAATGCAGATATAGGAAGCTGGTAAGAGAGAGCATATTCCAAATTAGACAAGGTGGGAAGAGGTAACTGCTTTCCTGCCTCTCATAAGGAGGAGGGTCTCAGCAAATGAGAGCACTTGTTCAATGCATTTGGCAAGTCATTATCTCGTTATACCTCTACATTTGTGAAAGGAACCCACTGACCTGTGACCTTTCCAGCCCCTGCTTGATGGTCCAGAGATCTCCCTTCCCTTGGGAAAAGAACAACAAAAAGAAACTTGCACTTTCCGGTGCCCATGAGTGTCCCTGCAAAATGTGTGTGGCTGCAAAGAGAAACAAAGGAGCGGTGAGGGGACGTGGCAGGAAGAAGGAAGCAAAGCTTATCAGACACGGCTGTGAGGAGCAATCAGGAATTTGGGTCATGCTGGCCAGAAGCAAAAGGAGGAGACCATAAACATTTCAGGCATGGATAGACTTGCCCGTTCCAAGCAGCCAAGTTACAAGCATGTGCTTAGGTGGTACTCAGGATTTGCACCTTACCAAGAAGTTCAAAGAGCAGCTGCCACAAGGCTGAGCTTCTGCCTCCAGATCTCACTTGAATGGGGCAGGAACTCAGCAGCTATGGATTGTGGGGAGAAAAAGCTTCTTCTAGTTACCAGGAATTTCCTTGTCCCTAATGCTCTGCATGCCAGGAGCCTCAAACACCTGAACCATGGTGTGAGACATCAGTTCATCCAGGGATGAACAAGCATGACCCCTTCTCCAAAGCTCTCTGGGGAAAATCTCAGTGGGTTTCCCTCTGGGTGGTCTCTCAGTTCCCAGTGCTATGTCCCTGAGGTCTTCCAAGGTGTCTTCATCCCTCCCCAGAAACTTCATGGACTTTCTTCCAGTTGCTGTGACTGGAACTAATGCCCTGGCTCCTTTTGGCAAAGGTGTGCAATGACTCGAGGTGTGCAAATGCTGGTTGTAGCTGTGCAACTGGAATAACAAGGGCATTGAGAGTGAGTAATAAGCAATTAGATACTGGAATAGCACACAGCATGGCTATAGACTGTCACAGGAATAACACAGGTCTCTGACAGACTCTGTGCTATTGTGTGGAGAAGGATGTGGACACTGTGACGTGTCCAAATGTAGCTTTTAAGGAGAATTAACACAAATTTAATGCAAGCCTTATTGCTTGTGCATTTGATACATAGATTATTAAGCAGACGCATGACAGAAGATAACCAGCTTGGTACTATGTCTGAGGGACAGGCTTAGTGTACACAAAGGAAAGGTGCAGCTTACATTTATGTTTTTGGATAGCTTACACTGCCCTGTTGTTATCAGCTGATGACAGAAGAATGTTACACTTGCTATTTGCTATCTGACAGAGAAACCCAACAGATGGATCTCCTGCCGGTTCTGGTTGTGTTTCTGGCATGTGTGGAGTGAGCTGGGCAGTGGTGGGTTAGATACAGGGTGATCCATGGTCTTCCAACTCATCTTATGCCCTTCCAAGGGCCATATGAACACAAGAGATGTTAGCTCCTATGGGTCTCCAGTTTCACACTGTGCCTGTGAGTTTAAATACAAGTAAAACTCAATTTGGCCACTGATTTTTGTGGAGTTTTCCACTGTAAGGGGAGAATAAACTGTTGGGTTGTCAGAACAGCAACCTTCAGATTGGACCAGATCTGCACAGCATCTCTGCATGTCTTGGTTTGGAGCAGATTCTCAGGCTGGATGTTTAGTTCACGATGGGACAGCATTTGCATCTTTGGCATCTTCCCTGGCTGGGAATCTCAGCAAACTTTGTGACAAAACCCAATCCCAATTACCTTTTTCTCGCAATTCTAATGCTGATATTTTCCACTAATGGTCCCCGAATTAACAAAAAAGAAAAAAAAAAAGAAAAAGATTTTTATTCTTATGATGACTTTCAGCACCAATCTAAGCCTGGGCAAAAGATCAGAGGATGTATGTCAGCTCTTGTTTATTGAGATCTGAGCAAAAGCCCTTTGTCTCTTGGAGTGGGCAGAAAAAATAAAGCAAGGGCAATAAATATTTGCTCTTTGCCTGCAAAGGAATTTCCGTGTAAGCCTCACCAGTCTCAAAAAAATATCTTGACATGTTATTTTCTCTGTTCCCCTATTGATTCTTGAAGCTGTCACTGTGAAAGCTGACAGTGGAAAGTGCTCTGCCAACACTCCTCTCAACAGGGAAAGCTTTCAGCTGCCTTTTAATTTTTTTTTTTTAATTTTTATTTTCTTACCTTCACTGTCTTTTCAGTACTAGTTCTTCAATTCAGGAGGGGGATCATTTGTTTCAAGCCTGACTAAGTCACTGACTATCTGATTTTCTCATTATTGTGTGTTTCATAATTCCTCCCTCATATTCCTCTGGAAGCAGTTTTCAATCTGAGGATTAGGTGCTGAAAGCTAATAATGGGCTGGTTAAAAATTAATTGTTCACCTTTGTAAGGAAAACAAATAAATGAATAAAGATTAGCAGCTGTGCTACTAAAACACACAAAATAATCATGTCTGTCTGAAAGCCTGCCTGGTGAGATAGATGTTTTTGTGAGCTGTTTGAGTGGTCTGTGGAGATAATTCGTCAGACGGATTTGCTCCGTACCTCTGTCTTCACACAATAAGCAGAGTGTGTTTCCTGTACATTAGTTAGCCATCTGAAATGGGTTGAATATATTTATGAACCTATTTCAGTCCAGGCATCACTGGCAGACTGATTCTTGTTTTTATCTTTTGGCACTGAAAAGCTGCTTGATGCCTCTAAGTCTGGATGACAGATATTACGAAGAGTTTCAGAGATGGTTCAGATCTGGGATGCTTCACTTCATCCTCAGGAGAAATCTCCTCCAGAATGACAGACTTTGGATACAAGATGTGAGGAGCAGGGCAAAGAGGAGAGATGAGGCTGGGTGGTGGGTCTTGGCAGTGTGACACGGTTCAGATTCCTTGCCAAGGGATTGCTCCTTGTGTAGGTGACCGTGGCTGCTGAACAGATCGGGATAGATTCACGTGAATATAATGAATGAGTATCGGAGATGTTTTGGATGCCCTGGTTAACAGCTTGTGTGTGGAGCTGATCTAGTGTCTGCTACAAAATGAGCTGGTTTGCATTGGGGAATAGTCAGTATTTCAGTTTACTAAATTAGCAGCTTTTCTCCTTTTATTAAGACATAGCAATCTACTGTTTGCCCCTTCTTAATCATCCCAGGTAAGAAATACAGTAAGTCTATTTAACCCATCTTCATGGTTCCATGTGATCACGGCACTATGACTCAGCTGATAGCTGGTAAGATCCTAATTCAGCCTAATCAGCCTTGGCTAATGACTATTCCCCTGCCCCACTCAGAGCCCTTCTTCTCCTAGAGAAGGAACTGAAAGGCAGAGAGTGACAGCATGGGGCGAGGCGATAGTCTGCAATTTTCTTTTCTACCTCTCCAAATTATTTCAGTGTCAGTTGCTGTGTTGCGGACACTGAAGATGCGTCAAGGTAGATGTGGCAAGACCAGGAGAGCATCTGTTAGTGAGGTCTTTCCTGGCTACAAGGTGCCCGTGGGCACTCCTGTGGGATCCAAACCTCAAACTGAGGATTTACTCTAACAATTCTCTTTCCTGCATGGTCAAGCTGACTATGCCTTATTTCTACAAGCACAGTAAAAGGAAATTCTGAAGGACTGAAAAAATAATAGTAATTTTGGAAATGTAAAAATATGTTAATAATTTTTGATTGATGTGAAAGATATTAGCATTGTCAAAATGGATATGTCTCTTGTGTTCAATGCAAGACCCTGAAATGCTGCTTCACCTCTGCTCAAGTGAGTAAGAAGTATGAGATAGTGATTACAGAAAGGGTACAAAAAAAGAGAAATAGCTTGTTCCATGTGATTTAGAAATCCCATGGAGTATATGGGAAGGGGTTAAATGTATATGAGGGGTTAAAAGTGTTGTGTAGTTATAGAAGCCCCTTTGGCTCCTGCATCTTTTTGCAGGTTGGTCAAGGTGACCTCCAAATCAGCAGCTATCCAACTTCCTTTACCTCCCACAATTGTGCAAGACAGGCAAGTTTCAGGAATTGTGCTTCTGCCTTTTCTGAAGCTCACTGAGTTTTTGCAGAGCAAAGGGCTCATCCAGGAATTAATGGCAAGATCATCAGCTGAGATTTTCTGGGTGGGTTTCTTGCAGCAGGTGCTGTCACAGAGCTCAGAAGTGGTGGCAACAAGCCTGTAAGGAGAGCAAGATGCCCTCCTGGCTGTCTCTGAGAGTGGCTTTGCAATGTAATAACCAACAAATTGCGGTGCACTGTCTTGGGCAGTGTGGATGTGATGTCCTGGCTCCAGCCGACATGCTCAGTCCTGGTCTCAGCCCAAGACAGAGCCTTGGAGGGTTAGAGAAAGGAACCAGGAAAAATGTTGCTGCCAGCAGAAGATGCCTAATGCTTGCAAATAAAACCAGGCAGATGGCCTGCTGAATTTCAGTCCTTAATTAAAAGTGCTTTATTCTCTAAGCTAATTATAGAATAATTCCTGCTGTGGGAGGGGCTCCTTTGGCACGGAGAGGGTGGTAATGAACATCTCAGTCCGCCTCCTTGTCAGCAGGCTCAGCCCTTCATTCTGCTGCCTTAGGGATACAGATACCCCTGGCTGTTAGCCTCAAAGTGGACCCTGTGAAGGGAAATAAAAGAAAGGAGCAAGAGGTTTCAGATAGCCCTGGCATGATGAAACAGGATGCCAGCGCCATGTCTGTCACAGCATGGATAAACCAGGGAGCTCCCACCTGAAGCTGGACCCCAAACTGCATTGTGACTATTAGTGGCAGCTCTGCTAAAGCAGATACATTTCTTCCAAGTGAAAAAAAAAAAAAAGATTTTGGATAATGTTTGACATGATTAGAAGAGATTTCAACTAGCATCGTGATTCTTTTCTTCAGGCTTTGCAGTTTAAACTAACCTCAGCCTCGCTGTGTTGCATAAGCCTGGAAGTGCAAACTCACTGCACGTCCCTATGCTCCTTCCATGAGATCCTACATGTGTGCCCCATGGTGGAGAAAAGCTCAACACACAGATGGTAAATTGCATGAAAAAGGATCGTTTGTGCAAGATGTGAAAGTTTAACAGCTTGAGCAACACCAAGCCCTTGTGGGCACCAGGATCCTGGGGTGGCCTTGCTCTCCCAGCAGCTCTGACCCAAGTGAAATAGCCTCTGCCTGTGCAAAGTGTCTCCTATCCCAAACTTGTCATCCATCACTTTGATGGCTCTGCTAAGTGGTAAAAGATACAGCAGGCTTTTGCCCTCCTTCCTCATCTGTCTCCTGTGACCCTTCCTAAATTGAGAGGCAGTGAGGCTTGTCCTGTCCCCCTCCCATCCTTTGCTGAACACTAATTCTCTCGCACAGCCTTCGTGATTTCCCCAGCTCCTCAGGTTTATTGTCCCATCTCCGGCCTTGCCTTGCAATTAGAGAAAGAGAAAAAAAATGATGCCTAAAATGCTGTGCTCAACCCCTTGTGAGTGGCTTGGGCTGGCCTTGCCTTATCAGGGCAGAAGTTGGTCTTATCAGCGAGCGTTGGCAGGGCTGTGTCTTTCAGACAGGGCTCAGGGAATGGAAATGCTGCTGATCTCTATCTGCCTGGCATTTCTCTTTCTCTTTCTCCATCAAAATCAATGTGAGTGATCTTTTTCAGCCCCTCTCTGGGTTAAGGGAGGTAGGGGAAGGGGGGGAAAGGATGGAAAAATACTCGGCAGATCAGAAACTTTTCCTGCACTTTTTCCTGCCTGCAGCTTCTATATATAGGTTTAATTAGAGCATGAAAGACACCTCAGGATTATGCTGTGAGATTTGTTTCCTTAGCCCTGTAACTAATGCCCTGTGGTTTCAATAACGCTGCCTTGACTTCGTTAGCCTCCAAGCAAGTATCTACCTATGGAAATTGCAGAATTGCTATCCTGGGTGAAAGCACCACGTGAGCTCAGGGAAGTCAGAGGTTCTGCTTTAAATGCTCTCTAATTATCTCTAGCCGAGGTTATGAAGGAAGCGGTTTGGCACCTGCGAATTGAATTCTTGGGAGAGAGCCCCTGGAAATGAGCTTCTTTGCCTGATACTGGAAAGTTTTGTCTCTTGCTCCCCACAATCTTTCACAGTGGAGGCAGATTAATTCTTCCTCATCTACCTGAAAAAAAGACCGAGCCATTTCCGATGGGGACGTGGAATTAGCCAGCTTCGTTCTGGCTGCCGGGCCAGCTTGGTTTGCCCCTTTGTATTTGAATTATCCTGGAAAAGAGCTGTGGCCATGCAGCCACAGGAGGAGAGCTATTCATGCCTGTCCAAGTGGGTTTCTGGCTTGCAGGATACTTGCTGGGAGTCCTGGAGAGGGGAAAGTGGATGCTTCTGTGCAGAATGGCCAATTACTACATCATTTTAGAGGTGCTAAATGTCAATGGTGCTTTCTGTCCTGTGACTCTCCATCATCGGACTGAGGCTGAAGAGCATGGTGCCTGCAGGAGAGGCTGGGGCATGGCCAGGGGCTGAGCTCCCTGCTGAGGCACAGACTGCATAGAGCAGGCTGGTCACCATGAAATGGTGGCAGCTCGGGTTCTGCCATGGGAATACTTCTTCTTACCTGCTCCATCATCATGGCTGTAGCTGGATATTAGACCTAAAACTAGGACAGGGCTTATGAACCACAGCCATATGATTTTATGGGGAGCTTGAGGAAGACAAACACAGTTCTCAATGTCCAAGAAGGCCTTCAGAGAACTTAGGCATTTGAAGTTAAAACAGAATTATACTTTTTTCCTCCCTTTTTGTTTTCAAACTGCATATGGATCAAAATACCAAGCCTTTCTGCAGCACACTTTTATGAGACACAGGCTGGTGTTGCGTATATTACCAAGGAACCTTAAGAGTCTCAAGGATTTCTTTCTACCTGAAACCTTTCTCAATTACTGTCATCAAAACAGAGAACAGTACAGAATAAAGGCAGAAAGTGCATCTGGGGCTGCTCCCTCCATCATGGAGATGCACTTAGAAAACCTTTTTGTGGAGCAGATGAGCACACATCCGCATTTCTTTTATTCCCCACCATTTTCTATATACACAAGTTAGCTGACAAAACTGCTGCTGCAGCTTTTTCTCCTCTCCCCTGGGAGTATTATTTTTTTTATATATATTGTCATTATTATTAAGGGCACAACAAGATTTATTTTCTGTAAAACAAGCCATGTTATTGTCAAGACAGATTTAAAGGACTGGATTAGGAAGGGGCATTACAATACATTTTGTATGAAAATGAAATATCATGAGCAGTTTCCTGGCAGACCTAATGGCTTTCATGGCTGTTCTTTGGGAATAGCAATTCCAGGCAGGGACTCTGGAAAAAGCAGAGTGCGTTGGTATAATGAGAGGCTGTATCAGAATGGATATGCACGAGCTGAGCAGATTAATATTTAATGAACAGTGAAGTCTGCTGTCCCCTAATCATTGAGTGCCTGGGATTTGCAAACTGGCTAATTTTAAAGTATTTTGTATGGAATTATTCATGCATTAAAAAGTACATGACTCTCTTGCAGTCTAAGACACTGAAATGGAATTAAACTCAATGAAATTTAGTCATCAGAACGTTGGGCGTTGGGTCCAGCTGAGACAATGGGAACAGGACGAGGGTATTGCTCTCATTAAAGGCCTTGGTGGAGCTGGAGAAGACAGGCTTCAGGCACACAGCCTTCCTGCAGGGCAGGGATGGCCTCATCCCAGTGGGTTTTCTTGGGAACCCATAGCAGAACAGATCCCTTGTTGGGCTTTTCAAAGCAAGGAAGAGCCAGCAGCGGGTAACAGGGCCAGCAAGAGCTACAGAGCAGGAAAATCACTTAGACGGGTGAAAATCTAGCAGAAGGCTACTGGTACCGGGGCAGGAATAGGGCTGGGTCAAAACCAGTGGCCTCACTTGCGTGACAGTTCTGACACCACTGCCATCATCTTTGTTTTTGTTTGTATTTTGCCTGGAATGGTTACCTAAACCATATTTGTTCATCTAGAGTTTAATGAGACTTTACTTTGGCTTGAACAAGTGTTTTTTGGACCTCAGCTCAGACAATTCTTCTGGCACTTCTTCTAGTCTTTTCCTCACTGGTTTCTGATAAAAGAAGAATGTTCCAAAGAAAATGTCATTTTCGCCTGGAAAATGATTTTTTAATTGGGGGGGTGGGAAGGAAAGATTTTGTTTCTTGGCATCTTTAAAAGGTTTCCACTCTTTCCCTCTTAGAAAACAGTTTGTGGAAGTTAATGCACCTTCTTGAAAGTCATTGTTTGACCCAAGCTTGTGTTTTGTGCAAAAAGTGTGAGGCAGAGGAGAGTGATTCTTCCTCGCTGCACAATCTATGAATGCAATAAGCTTAATGACATAATGAGAGAAGATGAAAGAAACCAAATAAAAATTCTTTACAGCTATTTGAATGCTACTAATTATGCCAAAGAGTGCTGCAGGAGAAGAAGGAGAGAAAAATATGGCAACAAATGTATAGGAAAGGCAGACAAGGGAAGGCAGAACAGGTTGAAGATTCATTTTTTTCTTGTGTGCCTGTGCGGTTCCCCACATAAAGGATCTGTGTTATCAGTACAAGCAATAATGATGATGCTGGCTCATTAGGAAGATACGGTAGGTAAACACTGCTGCCAGGAATGAGAAAGTCACTCCTGCGGTCTTAGCTGTGACCCTTGAAGTAAAATGACTTTTGTTATTAACAAGGGAGGAAAACAAGGGTGCGTGCACATGTATCTGCAGCCTCTGGATTTGCATGGAAGCAGTTGGAGTATTTTATTTTGGGTTTTTTGGGAACAAAATGTTGAATCAGAAATTGATTTCTGCTTTCTCTGAATAACTTAAAACGTGAGCCTGAAAATGAGGAGAAAACATTTCACATCAGCTTGAGAAAAATGCTTTAATCTACCAAAAGTAAACAGTTTTCTTCTTCTTTGTTGTTGTTGTGAACTAAACAAGGATTTGGCACTGGACCTGCCCAAAGCTTTTTATTCTTTCCCCATATTTTTCATTTGATCCCTTGAAAGATCTGTTATTTTCACAGCAATTATTCTAAGTACAGCAAGAGAAAGCCATGCTAAGTCCCAATTTGAATATTAAACATAATTAAAAGTCTTTTCTACATTGTGAATTGTTCTCTTATCTGCCTGCCCATAAATGTCAATCTATTAATGGTCACAATTTGTCTCAGATGTAGGAAACAGCCTTTTCCTCCCATTGCCTTTTTTAAGCTGTGGGGAAACAAACACAGCAGGTCATGCCCATACGACCGTGCAAAAAAGTTCTCGATATAGTTTTGCTTCAGCTTCAATCGAAAAGCCAATCCCTTCTTACCAGCGGATTATTTCTGCTCTTGAATATACTCTTTAAACCAAGCAATGTTATCTAGAGGCAGAAAGAAGCACGGGTATATTTTAAGTCTTTAATTTATTAAACTATAAGCCAGAAGAAAACTGGAGAAATTAATAACTCAAGAGTGTAATTAATATGAAGCTTTTTTTTTTTTTTTTTTGATAGCTGGAGAGATAGGGAAGTGGAAACCCAATGCTTCTTTCTAATGATATGAAGAAAAGGTTAAAGTGAGTGTTTGCTCACTGCCAGATTCTCAGGTCCTTGTGTTTGATCAAAGCTTTTGAAAACACGGACAACCCTCCCATCAAGGGTCTCCACCTCTGAGGACTCTTGCTCCCTGTGATTAATTTCCATGGACTTTATGCATCATTATCAGGGTAATAGCCTTTATTTACTTATTCCTCTGGTTTGATTTAATGCCTGGCTCTGGCTCTGGGCAACTGCATTTCTATTAGCATGTACAAGAAGGGATGGAACCACCACATGCACATTGAACTGTTGCAACTTGGTGAATTTCTTGGGAAAGTTGCCTCAGGAAGCAAAACACATGTGTGAACACTGGAAATGAAAATATTAAAGACCAAAAGTTACAGACCAAAAAAAATGAAAAGAAAAAAAAAGAAAAAAAAAAATCACATTTTTCATTCCCTTGGCCAAACCAAAAGATGGTTTAAGGAAAATTGAACATCAGTGTTCATGGGAAAAAAATGGGGCAAAATACACAAACGTTAGACCTGGGCATTGCTGTGAACCAGGCAGGGAACTCTGAGCCTGTACATTTTGGTCATGTGAGATATTTCGAGACTTGCCAGGTACGCAAAAGGCAGCTTTCCTCTGCTTTCCAAAGGAGTTTCTCCTTAATTTACACCACTGGCTGGAAGTTCCCCACAGGTTCAGGTTTTCAGCTGAAAATAGGATTTAAAGAAACTAGAATGTGTCCCTGAATAGGCTGATTTTTTCAAGAAAAAGACTGAAATGGGAATTTAAGCCTTTTCATACGCTTTCATAAAATTCATGTAGAGAATGAAATGGCTGCTGCTGGAACTGACCCCGCTGATGAGTTGAAGTGCAGCATTTCAAGGTTTGTCAATACACGTCACACTTTTCAGAAGCTTTGTTGAGTGAGAAATTTCTGCTTGTCCTCGGTGCGTTACTGGATGTGTGAGCTGGAGAGCACCAGAAAATGCAGTGGCCAGGCTTTGGGTGAGCAGAGCTGCAATGGCTGGTGCTGGGTGCCACATGCCCACACCTGAAGGTCCATCCCAAGGTGACGCTGTCTGCCCTTTCCTTGTCCCCACTCTCTTCTGCATAGTGCTTTCTCTTTTATCCCTGTATCCATGTACTCATGGACCCAGACTTATTACTGCTAGAAAAGGACGGAAGCCCCATTTGTAGATCTGTTGGGAACTTGGCTGAGCACAACTCTATGAAACCATCCCGGGTGGAAATGAGCCCAAGGGGCGTATTGCTGTTGGGAGCTCTTTGCCCTTTGCTCCTCTGTCCATCAGTGCTGCCTACACTGGTCCCTCTGCTGCTCTAGAGAAAGGCAGGAGGGAGGCAAAGCTCTTGCATGGCATTGGAGATCCAGCACAAGACAGCGGGAAATCAAGGGAGCTTTGAGCTGCCATGGGAAGAGGGCATGGTGAGACTGTACCTACAGAAACTCCTTTGCTGGCATCTCTGGGCTGGCGTAGCCCAGCTGCCCTCCTTTCCCACCTGCCAGAGCTTCTCCCCAGGAAGGTGTTTGGTTCTGCAGTGCCTCAGTGCTGCTGTTAGCCTGGCAGCAACAACAAAAGCACTGGGTTAATTAAACACACAAGAACATAATTGCAATCAAACCCAAACAAACTGCTGAATCAGAATAGCAAATTGCCCGGAGACTGGGGGGAAAGGCTGGTTTGCTTATTCTTCTTTTTATCATGAGGGCCGATGAGGGAAAGAGAGGCCAAGAAAATGCTACAACATGAGATGTGCCACTGGCAAGGAGGTTTAGCCTGCTGAATAAAAGATAAGATAAAGATAATGATGATAAAAATAAAGATAAATATAAAGATAAAGATGATAAAGCCAGGACTGGGAACAGCCTGGCTGATAGAGTCCATTTAGGTTGGTTTCACTGTAGGGAAGTCCCAGGAGTCTGCATTCAGCAAACATCTTGGCAACTTAGAAACCCTCCCCAGCTGGGGCCAGTCCTACCAGTCCACTCCACTCCCGGCTCCCTACTCCAGTGATGCAAACCCATGATGGAGCGGTCTGATGGCCAAAGCACCACCTTGGCCCTCACTAAAATCCAAGCCAAGGATGCCTTCCCAAGGGATCTGCAGGAAGGATCTGTGATTTGCTTTGCAGCATGCCTGATCTTCAAGAAAAAACTCAAGGACACATCAGGGACCACCTGAAAATGAACTGTCCTGCACTCAGGCAGCAATGCCCCACAGGGTACATGGAGCAAGTTTTTGCACCTTCCCACCTCCACCACACAATTTCTGCAATACTTGCTTGCAGCAAACCCATCTATTATGCTTGCTCTAGGGTTGGTTTCTGTCGAGCTGCTTCAGTGCATCCCACTAAAGGCATAAAGTTGAGAGAAGCCAGTGAATTATAAGGTCCCCGATAGTAAGACTCAGCAAGCAGGCTGCTGTTAATCTTCCCTTTGCTACTCAGTTTTTGTTCTGGTTGTAATAAATCCCCGTGCCCTTTGCTGTTGAAACTGCAGCCTCACTACTGAAAAAGGAGGAAAAAAAAAGCCGGAGATTGCCACGTGCAGAAATAAAATAAGGGATTCATGTCTTGGTCTGGCCAATACTTTTGCTTATCGAGGTCTCAGTGTGATCACCTGGTGTTAAATGTAATGCTACGGTAACTCATGCTGGACTACAGCAGATTGGAAAAGCTGTTGGATTAATGCAGGAAACAGGTCACGCAGCGCTGTATGATTTCTTATAGTAGGGCTGAATGGGCAGTTGGAGATGTGGTGTGATGTTGCTTCCAAATCTGGAGTAATATCCTGCCAGCAATTTGTTGCTGAAAGTCTTTTCCCCAAATGCCACCTCTGTGGATTCACAGCTACTTGTGGGAAAAGGTCATATTTATAATAAAAGCTGGGAAATAAAAGAAATTCTGAGACTGCTATTTGCCTTGATATGATCAAAATAATAAATTCCATTTTGGTTCAACATTGCTCTCAGTCTGTAAATTTATATAAAGCAGAAGTTAAAAATACTAGAAAATAATGATAAGAGAACATAGCGCTCGATAGCACTCAATTTTCTGCACTTTTATGCAGGTTATTAATTTGTGAAAAATTTTGGACTTCTGCTTATTCACCTCCAGGAAAAAAAAAAGGAATTTTGGAGAAAAATCACTTGAGGGCTTTGCAAATGTATACCGCATAGAAGAAAAGGGGCAGATCTTGTGATGGTGGGAAAAGCTGCATCTTGGTGACAGTTCCAACCATCCCAGCATCCCTCCCAGTTCCCTGGTCCCTCTGCTCACAAGCTGCTGAGCTTCATTTCCTGTGGCTCAACAAATCCCTAATCCCAGAGCTGATTTTATGGTCAGGGGTTTACTTAATGTCTAGCCCTGATTCCTGTTGACAAGAAAATAGCTTTATATTACTTGTCAGTCTAGGGGGCATTGAAGAGGGTGCAAATTTATATTAGCTTCCAGGCAGGAGCTGTGTAAGATTGCCTTTGTGTCGCTGAGAATTGCATCTCTGCAGAGTGGTCACTGGGGCAGCGCTTCCACCTGATGCTATAGAATATGTAGTCTTTCATGGTGAGACCATAAATGTTGTGACAAAGGTGGAGTACGTTCAGTGGGATAATATCTTTTATTGGACCAACAGATATAGCTAGAAAATGGAAAAGCTTTTGGCACATTCCCCTCTTCTTCAAGTCTATGAATGTTATATGGCTCTTCACAGCCATACAAGCAACTGTGTTCCTGGCTATGAGGCTGTAAAGGATACTCCCTACAGGAATTAAAGTCAATGGAGAAAAATTAATATCAAGCCACCACCATCCAACAGTGCAGGTAACAAGGCTTTCATCCTCTGGGTGAAGGAAGGGAAATGAGAAATGTGGATTGCCCACATTTGAAGGACTTAAGACCTCAACAGCACAGCCCTCACCTGGGAAATGGCCTCTTGCTCTCCCCAGCACAGCTGGCTCCAGGCAGATCCAGCGATGGGACACAAGCTGCCCCGGACTGCTAGTATTGAGTGGATGGACCTGTTGATAACCCCTTGGCTCTCAAACGGGCAGGTTAAACCAAGCAGAATTGTTCCCAGGCTCTGTAACTCATGGGTCTTGATGTCATAGAGCAGCACGTGAATTGTTACCTCCTGGATCTTGAAAATTCCCATCAGAATTGGTGGAAAAGGAGGTTTTCAATGCCATGCTTTATGCCACTACGGTGGGAAACTCCAAGACCAACATGCTTCTCCACCCCATGTAGTCCCAAAGAGGGAATATCAAAGCATTTTCCCTGAGGACAGTTCTATTTTTTCTATGGTTCTGGGCAGAAAATGCTGTGGATTGGTCTAGAAACTGTCTTGGTTTGGAGAAACTTGAGCAGGTTGGTTTTCACACAGTTGGACTTTTCTGGAGTGAAAAAAAATAATGCTTTTTTTAGCAATTCTCCTGTTTAACTTTCAGCAGATGAGAAGTCACAACGAACTAGCCTTGAGTAGGAGTTGAATATGAAAAACAGACTCTTGCAGAGGAAGGAATGATGAACTTAATGAACTTACTGACTCAATCATATAAAATTGAGCAAGAGAGCAATGTCATTTTTTAGATGACAGTTATGTCATCTATCCATTTTTTTTTTGCGTTTCCCAAATCTGGTTTTTTATTATTATTCCGACTATGCTAGCTAGTCTAATAAAAGATACTACTTTGCTACCCATACTTTGCCCAGCTGATTATCTACAAATGCCAAATTTTGTATTATGTCCTCAGTAGATGCAAAATTAGCTGCAGTTGTCCCCATTTGCAAGTGCAAATCTGTTGGAAATGTTTTATAGTAACACACTGGGTTGGATAACAGCACGGGGGAAAAAATTTCAAAAAATTTGTGTAGACTCACTCCCACAGAATGAGAATCCTTGCCCTCCTTGTTCCATTTACATTTTTACACTCTTATATTGATGCTGGTATTTTTGATACATTTTGTAGGATGTACTGAAGTGCTTTTTAATATACTCAGATGTTTAAGAGCACTGAATGTTTTGGATTTTTTTCTTTACTCAAACCTTTAGACATTATTAAAACAAAACAACGTGATCTTTCTGAGGCAAATGCCAGGAATTTAAAAATTCCAGAAATGTAATTTCAATTTAGGGTGAAAAGTCAGAGCAGAGATTTGAGACTCACATCAGAAGACCCCTCTGTGTTGACCATGGGAATTGCCTGTCCTTTGTTATAAGGGCATTTCTGGTGGATCCCTTTGCTGGCCTGCTTGGAAGCAAACATGAGCAAGCTTTCCTACATTTCTTCCACATGCTTGACTTTTCCCTGCACCCCAACAACTGCTTTTGGGTCATTTGTTTAAGGAGAAGGGAAACAAGCTGGTTAAATGCATCAGCTGAGTTGTTTATGAGATGCTCAGACCCTGAAGCATGTTAACATCCTTTTATTGCTGATGAAAATTCCTGCTCAGTACAAGCTCTGGTCTTTTCCAGGCCTTCCCAGGTGGCTGTTTTTGGGAACAAGGTGAAGACGTCCATCCAGGACCATCACTGGGGACCAGGAACATCAGGTGTGAACCTCCCTGTTGCCCCCATCTACTTCTTCTACCCCATCTCCACGGGGCAGCACACCAGGGCACAGCCGGTCAGGGTTAAATGAGCAGCTTGCGAAGAAAATAGTATGTTTGGTTATTTTTTCTTTCATTTCTACCCTCACCAGAGGCCCTAGGGCTACAGCTGATGACACAGAGTTAAGAAGTAGAAACTTTTTAAACTGAGTTTTGGCCTTCACAGGAAAAAAAAAAAAAAAAGGTAACGTGGGGTGACAGGGATCCCTTTGCAGGGAAACATGTGGCAAAGCTGACAGTAAAATATTGTTCACCAGATGAATTATTAATTTTGACATAGGAGAGGATATTCCTCGGGAATTGGGTATTACTGAAATAACTCCTGTTTCTTCCCCCACCCCATACCACAGCTCTCAGACGGTGGGGTTAGGCTGAAAGGCAGCAATATTTGCTGTTGGACAGTGACTCCAGAGCAAACAAGCTCAGGGTTTACAAGGTCATTTCTCCTTTCATTAACTCCCATCTCCAAAAACTCAGCCTGTGCTGCCAGAGTCCAGCCGCTCTCTTCCTCTGTGAATCTCAGCCAGTGCCAGAAGTTTGCAGGGTTCATGCTGGTCTGTGTGACAGCACCGATACCCCTGTGTCTTCACCAGAGGATGGATAGATGTACCTGCATCTCCTGTAATTGGATTTGGAGAAAACACCAGCACAACCCAGAGAGTGCCACTAACTAAAGCCAGCTGAATTTTTCCATCTCCAGCTTTGTCATCCTAGGACACAGGAGACCATCATTTCACTGCCAGGGAGGTAATTTGGGGAAAGATATCCCTACCACAACTTCTGCTATATCTTCTTTCCTCATTCGTACAACAAAGCTCATGCTACTGTGGTGCTTTGTGAAGAACTAAGAGGTTTAGTGCTGCAAGGTGCATACTTGCAGCTAGGGATGATTAGTTCTTGGTTGTTCATTACTTTGCAGGGTGAAGATTTTTTTCTTAGAAGGTTTTGTTTTGCCTTCTCCTTAGATGCATAGTGCTGTTTGCTTTCTGAATGATGCTGGCAAGTTTGTGTATAGCAGTACAGGACCAGAAAGGGTCAAATCTTGTCCCCTTGCACACTGGGGGAATGTGCCTCTCTAGTCTACCTCACCCTAAATTTGGGGCAGTGACCTGGACGTGCGCAGATGTGCTGCTCAGTGCTGAGCATCACGGAGAGAGCCACTCCGGGATTTTTTCTTTGCAGGCACCACCATCTAGTGCAGCACACTGGAACTTCATGTTTTCCCTTTGGATTTTATTCTGCAATTGCAATCGATTGTTGGAGCTGCTGGAATAATTGGTGCTTAATAAATAAGCCACTGCACGGAGCTGTTTTTTCTGCTTAACCATTGCAAGCTGTTCTCAAAGTGGGCATGATTTCCACAGCCATGACGATGGGAACACTTGCTGCTGGATTCATTGTCTCTAAAAGGGAATTTGCAAAGTGGCTCAATGGCTGCTCTTGAAGGAGGGGCGTTTTCTAGATTTTGAAGTTGACCCAGTCCCTGTCTGCAGGACCTAGGCAGGCAGGATAGCTGTGAGCAAGGGCGAGGGAAAGGGAAAATCATCATCTTTTGGGAGGCTTGTGTGTGAACTACACACCAAGCAAGTCAAGGGTGTGGACATTTCTCAAGAGAGCAGGTGAGAGGTGCACTGAGTCAGAACCTTCCACCTGGACAAGCCCCCTCCTTTGATGCTTGGTACCCTACCTATTTACTCTTTAAATCTCCCCATATTTCTACAAACTGGCTCATTTTTCATATGAATTGCTACAAAAAGATGCAACACTGGCGTGGTGGTGCAAGAGGTCTCTGCCATCACTGATTTCTGCTCCCAGAGCCCTGTTGCTGGATCATCATGGATTTTCGTGGCCTGAGAAGTGTCAGTGTTTGAGTGGACCATGCCATAACTTTAATGAAGGATCTTTCAGATCTAATACCTGTGAGGGCTATGGACTAAGCTGGAGGACATGCTTTTCTTCCCAGAGTGCTGGCACTTCCCCCAAAATTAGATAAAGAGAGAACAATGACTCTTACTCACCTACAGATTAAGTAGGTTTGTATTTTTGTTTGCTCTGTGATACTCCTCCAACACTGGTTTCAAACAGGAGACGATTTTCCCAAATAAGAAGACAGAGAGGCCCCCAACTCCAGAGTTTGGGGAGAATTGCGCGGTAAACCATGACCTAAAGCTGTGGCATGTGCCCTGTTCCTCCCCATCCCATGGCAGCCCGCTGATGGTCACGACTTGAGCGCGGGGTAGTGATGGGCTGACATGCTTTGAGGGAGCAAACCATGGGGCAGAGTGCTCCAAGCCTGTTGGCAGCATTGGTCTTGGCCATCTGGGGCAGCCCTCCATCCCTGATGTTTGCTCACAGTCAAGCAGGAGTTTCAAGCAGTGGAAATAAAATGACATTATTCCAGCCTGAGCTGATTTCATGAAAAATGCATTGTCTTCCCACGGCTTCAGTGAAAATATATTGGTTTCTGCCAGATTTAATTAGAAGCCATCTATTTTCAAAACTTGGGAAGAATTGGCACGAGAGGGGAGTGAACATGAAAAGTTTGAGAGACTTCAGATCTCTTGCAGGGACTGAATTAATGGACTCTAACCCTTTGCCTGCAAATGAAACTAATGTTTCCCCCTTCCTGAACATGCACTGGAAAATAATCATATCAGAACACTAAAATATTCTTTTATTTATGATCTGGGCTCAGGAATTACTGCTTTGCTTTGCTTTGCTTTTACTTGAAAAACATAATTTTGTCCTGAAAGGTGAACTAAAAAAATTATAAATAAAACTATTACCCACCTTAAAAATAGGAGTAATGGTAAGTGAAACAGAAAATTGCATTTAACAACAACAAAAAATGTTTCTACTTACTTTAAAAGGCCTTCAAATTCTCTTTTTTGTCTGGTTTTCCTAATATTGCATTGGGGCAGTCTTTGAGATCAAAGCACTACAATGAGAAATCAAGACATTTCATTTTGTAAGTGTCAAGATGAAGAGTCTTGTCTTTTTCAAAGTCTTTCTACCTGTTTTCTTTTGAGCTGAACTCAGCAAGTCCACAAAAATCTATGGGGGCTCTTGGAAAGCACTTGACTTTTTTTAAGCCTCCCGTTTGGCAGACGACTAATGTCCTGTTTGCTACAAGGTGGTGTGCTGGTCAGAGACCAAATACTTATATCATTTTGCTGGCCCCAAATATGTCTTTCTGAAAAATAAATGGTCTTGGAGTGACTCTATTTGGATGCTCTTGAAGCACAACAAAGAGTCTTATTCTGGTTTAACCTTTGAAACCAAATTAACCTTCCCCAGAACAAGGCATTTATATTCTGGAATAAATATACTCACACAGAGAGTTACTCTGCAATTACTACACACTTTAAATTTGGTCTCATTGTAACATGAACAAGCGCACAGAGGCAACAGGGTGTGCTGGCTAATGAATACCAAGAGCATCCCCTGCTGCCTGGCAAAGACGTACAGTCTGTGTACTGAGCTTCATTGATTTCTGAATTTGATATTTGTCAAATAAAAAGCAATCCTTGAATGAATGAGAGACAAAATGACATGACTGCCCACAGGTTTTGTGCCTTGGGAATCCCGGTGAAATCCCTATCAGGGATTTTTACACCTGCTCTGTGCAGGAAGAAAATGATTTAACAGAAGGGATGTGAATCATCATCAAAGGGCTTTGCAAGGACTCTGACTTTGCTTTCAAGTGGTTTTGTGCCAATTCTTCTTAAGCTGGTTTGAAGCAAGGTAAATGGAAATGTGCCGTTCAGATTCATCCAGACAGCAGATCACACTGCTCGAACTAGGCTGGTTTTGTAAAACTTGGGCAGAGGGTGGAACGTAGAAATGCTTCAGCTTCCTAAATACCTGAGTTACACCACCATGGAGCAGCCCTCCTGTGGAAAGTCAGCCAAAAATGATGACATGCTGAAGATGACTTCCCCCACTGCCTGGGGCTGACCCCGTATCAGGCAGTCCCTGAGTGCTGTAAATGATGAGTACCCAGGGAACAACAGATTGACTCTGACACATCCAGCTCTGGAAGAGGATGGGTTGCATTGCTTCGTCCTGGTTTTGATTAATGGGTGTCAGCCCTGCATCTATCTCGCAGTTATCAGCAATTTCCCAGAGAGGAGGAAACAAAGCGGTTTTTGACAAGGTTCACTCAACCGAATCACAGTTTTCTGTTTAAGGGCGTTTGCTACTTGCAGTCTTGTCCTTGCTGTACTTACAGCTCCTTCCCAGCCAGGCTCCTGGGGACGGGCTTTCCCTGTGGGTGCCACAGCAGAACTGGTAACTGCAAGGGCAGGTATCTGAGGGGTTGGACTGATGCCATCACTGGAGATGCTTTCAGCCTCCTGTGCTGCCTCCGTCTCCGCTGCTCTCTCCAGGTCAGCTACAGCGGCTGCAGTGGGGATCCTGCCCACTTGCTGGCCTCTGCTCTGCTCATGCTGACCTTCGAGCACTGGGTACATGAAGGCTTTGCTGGCCTCTTTGGTAGAGACAAGAGCCTTGAAATGCTCTTCCAAAGAGCATGAGCTGCTGTTCTGGTGATAACCGCTATCACATCTGGCTTCCAAGTGAAGAGGAGTGAGGCCAATTTTTAGCTGGTTGGAGATTTGCTTCTGAAGTAGCCCATCTGCCCTGGAGAGCTGCTTCCTCACTATCCTGACCAGCTTATGGGATCTGAACATGGCTCATTTTGGTCTAGCAGCAAACCTCCCATCACATCCCACCTGGCCAAAATCACAGCCAGACGCAGAGCCATGGCAGCGAGATGGGTTTTGTTCTTCCATTAAAAGTTTATTTGTTGCTGTATTAAAACATGAATAACTGAGAAAGCAGAGATTGGACTCTGTTCCTCACTCACTGTTATTAAAACTCTAAATCAGGTTGCCTACAGAGTGATCTCTGTTACCTTTGCAAATGAAAGTGGGGAATTGGCGTCTTTTGTCTCTGACGAGGATGCAAGAAACACTCTCAGAAACACTAAAAAAGCACCTGAATTTTCCTGAACCTGCCAGTTTGCAGTTTGCAATGTTACAAGCCACCGCATCAGGGTCTTGTAGGAAAAAGACTCAGAGACCCACCTCCTAAGGGGCAGCTCTGCTGTAACTCAGACCAGCAGAGAGAAGGCAGCGGACAGGTAATTGGGCTGTGTCTTTGCCTTCCTCTGCTGCCCAGATCTCCTTTGCCTGTAAATCAAGTGATGGACTTCCTAAGTGTGGATATTTGTATCACAGAAGCCCACATTCAGATTAGTTTTCTCTCTCCATAAAATCCTAACCCAGAAATGTTGCTTTTGCTGAGACATGGCTGGAAGGACCCCAGAGAAAGTTGTGGGGGAAAGGGGATATTAATCTTCTTCTATTATATTCAAGCTGATCTAATTTTTTTTTTTCCAAAACACAATAAAAAACCCCAATGTTTTGGTTTTGCTTGGACTTTTTACTGTTACACAAACAGGTTTACTTTTTTTCATTTGATTCTTCTGGCAGCCTTTTTTTGCCCAGATATCACTCACCAGCTTCACTACAAATAGCTCTGGCTGACCTGAAAATGCTTTTCCACTGATCAGATAATTCATCTTAAAAGATCTGCCAAGTGAGAGCAGTGAGTCACTCAGGTCTCTGCAAACTTGGTAACAGCCTGCTTCACCAGCCAGGCCAGCAAAGCTCATACCCATAGACAGATAGTGCTCAGCAGGTTTCCCTCCCCTTCCCGTCTGATGCCATTAAACCAGGGAAAACTGATCCCTCTTTCATCTTCCAGAATGAACTTTCTGTCCTCCTATAAGGGAGAAGACTGGCGAAGACACCAGGGTAGAGAATTGGTGATGCATTTGCAGATGAGAATGATCAAGGATGTGCTTGCAGGGAATGTCTCCATGCACTTATGGCTCTGCCTTTGCTTTTGAAAACCAAAATAAGATGAGGAGAGGAGTGCAGGAGCTTCAGGTGCTGGCAGACCAGCTTCTTCAACCCTGCTTCCCCCTGTGCTTGGCAGGAGGTTGTGCCTGCAGGTCCTGGGGTCTGGGGAAGCAGAGAAGGAGGATCCCACCTGGATGAGCCTATGAGAATGATCATCACAGCACATATTCCATATGTAATGTCAGCGATGGGCTCATCACGGCGAGGGTGAGTGTTGATGTGTGGTCAGGTAAGAATAAATTCACAAAGCCTTTCACTGCTGGGTCACAAAGCCCAGATTGCACAAGTAGAGTTATTCATAACTGAGGGCAAAGAGAATTGTTTTTTCCTTTGGCAAGTCTGAATATCAAGTAGGAAGGGTCAATTGCAGAAGGAACAGAGCATTTCAATTTAGATCTTGGGTCCTTCTCCTTTGGGTTTTAATTTGTAAAGATTTTTTTTTTTTTTTTTTAAATTTGGACACACAGTATTTGAAAAGACAGACATGAGCTTGGAAAAAAGATCTGTTGAGCCCAGTCTGCATTTTTTTCCCCACTGAAAGCAGGCAAACCTCTCCTTTAGCTTTTCTGGGCCTTTCTCCTCACCTAACATCTCAGGTACCATCTCAGGGAACCTTTGCTATCTCACTACAGGAGCAAAGGGCTCATGGTAAGACCTTCTTCTGTCACACCTTAGACATTTGAAGGGATCTGTACAGCTTGGGCAGCTCCATAGAGCAACAATGCCTATGCTGCTCAATTCTGCAAGGGAAAAACAGTGCAGTTATTACTATGTTGCTTTGCACTGACTTAAATTATATCCAAAAGGAATACAGAAATTTCATGTATTCTTCCCCCTCAGAAAGGGCAAGGATTTAAGATGAGGTTTGTTCTATCAGTGCAGGAACAGCTCCTCTCTGGAGTGGATATAATCTTACTGAAGAGTAAATACCATAATCTGGTTGAGTTCCTGTCCCTGCTGCTTCTCAGACCATTGAATAAACGTTAACTAACCCATCCAATGTCCCCGAGGAGAGGAAAGGATTAGGCCCATTCAGCACATGGAGGAGCATAAGCAAATTAAATGACATATTTCCAGCCACCATGCACCTCAGTTGGCCTCCAGCAAACTTAACCTCTTCCTTATCCAGGGCTCAGATTTCCGTAATGAAAGGTCTAACGGTGTCATGGGATATAGCCTTGGTGTATCAATCTGTCCCCACAAAATAGTGTTTCTAGGAGTCTTTGCAGGACTTCTTTAAGTCAAGTCATATCAGCTGCAGTCCCCCAAAACCCCATTGCGGAGATCCCTGGTGATTTCTGGAAATGGAAGTAAACAATTATAGTCAAATGTAGATGGAACAGGCTTAAAATAAACAGGGCTGGCGTGGTCTCAGGTTCACACCTGTCCTCCAGCACACCACCAGCTAACTTAACCCAAGCTCTGGAGCCATCTGGAACACCAGAGGCTGAGCACAACTCAGTTTCACAACGTTTTCTACCTGCTGGCTTTGCAAAGTCAGTCAGAGCTAGGAAACTGCCTGGGAAACCCTGCTGTGTCCTCATGGCACTTGGAAAGGGATAGAGTTGGATTTGAAAGCTGCCTGGGACTGTGGTGTGCCAGGAGCAGAGCTTAATCCATCTCTCTGCTCAAACTATCCCACTTTCAGGCTGGAAATCTCCTAAGGATAAGCTTTTCCATGAGGGTAGCAGCATCTCTTTTCTCTTCTCTTCTCTTCTCTTCTCTTCTCTTCTCTTCTCTTCTCTTCTCTTCTCTTCTCTTCTCTTCTCTTCTCTTCTCTTCTCTTCTCTTCTCTTCTCTTCTCTTCTCTTCTCTTCTCTTCTCTTCTCTTCTCTTCTCTTCTCTTCTCTTCTCTTCTCTTCTCTTCTCTTCTCTTCTCTTCTCTTCTCTTCTCTTCTCTTCTCTTCTCTTCTCTTCTCTTCTCTTCTCTTCTCTTCTCTTCTCTTCTCTTCTCTTCTCTTCTCTTCTCTTCTCTTCTCTTCTCTTCTCTTCTCTTCTCTTCTCTTCTCTTCTCTTCTCTTCTCTTCTCTTCTCTTCTCTTCTCTTCTCTTCTCTTCTCTTCTCTTCTCTTCTCTTCTCTTCTCTTCTCTTCTCTTCTCTTCTCTTCTCTTCTCTTCTCTTCTCTTCTCTTCTCTTCTCTTCTCTTCTCTTCTCTTCTCTTCTCTTCTCTTCTCTTCTCTTCTCTTCTCTTCTCTTCTCTTCTCTTCTCTTCTCTTCTCTTCTCTTCTCTTCTCTTCTCTTCTCTTCTCTTCTCTTCTCTTCTCTTCTCTTCTCTTCTCTTCTCTTCTCTTCTCTTCTCTTCTCTCCTCTCCTCTCCTCTCCTCTCCTCTCCTCTCATCTCCTCTTGCTGGAGCATGTCAGTGGAGTAAATCCCTCTTTGCCTCCTGACCCATTCATTGTGCCCAAGAGGTTTTGAGTTTTGTATCCATAGCACATCCCTAAGCAAATGCTCTGTCAGCATGGGGGGGTGTCCTGATGAGGGATGTCCTCATCAGGACACCCCAAACATGATGATGTTCCCATGTGCTGGGTGTCTCCACTCCCTCAAGTCACTGGGGATTGAGTCAACCCAACCTGGGGAGCCCAGAGGGCAACTCAGCTCATCCTGAAGCAGATACTTGCCACAGGGGTTTTATGCCTTGCTTGTGCGAGCTAAAAGAAATGCTTTGTACCATGCTGAGGTCAAATGGAAATGGCACAGAGAGGTCCCCCCTGGGGAGCACTGAGGAGCATCTGTTCCATCTCACTTCCCAGCTTTGCTCCTTCGGCAGCAGGATAGCAATTATCGTGTAGGTTGTTTTTTTTCTTGTTTTCTCAGTTCAGCCACTTGAGGAAGGACAATCAGGGTTGCCATAGCAATGAAAGGATGACTTCTTAATCTGTGGTATTCTCTCTCTTAATTATTCTGAGAATTGTAATCCCATGAAACCTGACTTTGGAGAATTTCAGTTAGGATCTGCACTGGCACTGAAGGGGAAGCTAAAAAGAAAGAAAAGCTGATGAAGACATTTTGGGGCAAAAGAATGAAAAAAATACATATTTTGGTGAATTTTCCTGGCCTATTTCATGTGCCGACAAGAACAAATGCCTGGCGTTATCCAGAAACAAGGGCCTGGAATGGGTCCTAAACTTGAATTATTCATGAGTAATTCAAAGTGCTTTCATAGACTTTCTGAGGAACAGGAGTATCAGGCAGAACTAACGCATATAAATCAAAATAAAGTTGTGTAAAGCTTAACAGAGAACAAGTATGATTTCAAGGGCTATTTAAATGGGGAGGCGCCAAAGGAAAATGTTGTTCTTCTATTGCATTTTTCATCCCCAAATCCCTAAGCCCAAGACACAGACAGAAACACCATTACTTTAATTTTGCATAGAATGAAAAAAACCAGCCTGTGGCTTGCTCAGGGTCATGCAGTGGCACATGAGGATGGAGCTGGAGGCCCCTGCAATCTTGCCAGCTCACTTTGCACGCCGAGCAGGTGCCATGCGAGTCACCGCTAATGTGAATATCTTCGAACCCCAGCTGATAAACACGGCCCCGGAGAGAGGGCTGATAAATCTAAGTTATTGCAGAGAAGCCGGGAATGTCAGAGCAGGTGGGACAGGCTCCGATTGCTGAAAAACACTACTGCAAATCCAATATTCCCTTTCTGAAATAAAATCTGTAGATGTAACTTGGTCTGCAGACTCTGGGCTGATTGGGGCTGAGAGTAATCTCTATGCCCCGGGGAAGTCTTTCCTCCCATCACCAGCCAGATTTGGAGGCTGGAGGCTCAGCTCTGCCACCACTGAGCTATTAATGTGCTATAATGTTTCTGCAGGCAGAGGAGGAGGAGGAGGAGGAAGGTATCCCGGAGCATCGTCTCTGCCAGGCACAGCTTCCCCTCGAAATAGTTCTTCCACTGCAAAATGCTGATTCAACTGTCTGTCAATGTGTTTTAATCAGCATCTTTTTTTAACGGAGGCAAGGGTATCAAAATGGAGCATTTTATTGTCTTCTAACACCTTTCTTTAAAAGGTTTTTCCCAATATGCAGCCATCTGAATATTTTTTGGTTTCTTTCAAGGAGACTGTTTTTCTCTTTAATTTATTTAATGGCTTTCATTTTATACCCCATTATAAATCCAAGCATAATATTAAATACATTGAAATCCAATCAAAATTTCAATTTTCTATATATATTAAAAAGCCATTTAATGGAGCCAAAGCTACTTTGGAAGGGATCGGATTTAATTTCAAGGGAAACATCAGCATTCACCATTATGTTCCCATTTGGAAAGGCAGACTCATTTAAGTAGCCAAGCTCTCTCTGCTAAGTAGAGCTCTGGGTCCTCAACAGCTTGAAGACAACTGGCCATAAGCAGTTAGGTGACAAGAGGGTCCACAAAGGTTGGAGAAAGGCTGAGAAATGGAGGGAGACTTATAGGACCATGATTATCTTGAGGGAAGTCCTTCTTTTTCCAGGTGTCATCATCATGGGCCAAGCGCTCCCTGGCTTCCCCTCCAAATGCCTGTTGTCCTTCTCTTCTGCAAAGCCCATGGAGATGTGGCAAAGCAGCATCCTGTGAAACTGAAAACAGTGGGACACCGATGGGGACATTTTCCTGGTGCTCAATGCAACCACACAAATGATCTGCAGCTGAGAAGCTGCACCACTCTCCCAGACTGCAGCCATCACTGCTTTTTCTTTTCTTCTTTTTCCTTTTCCTAATCAAGCCTAGAGGGAAATGTAAAACCAACAAATTGGCAGAAAATGCAGCCATCTCCAGTGCTAAGGAGAGGATTCTGGCCCAGGGCAGTGGGTAATGTGCTGAACCACACTGGGGACCAAAGCATCTCCTTTTATTTTTAAACCAACCCATTGCTCTGCCTATAAGGCCAGTCCTGACTTTCCCAGTGCAAACCCTTCTCCTGGGAGGGCTCAGGTGGGGCTGTGGCAGCAGAGGGGTTCACACTAGTGAGGGGACCTCTCTCCATCTCTTCTCCATCCCCCAAAAAAAACGTTTCCCAGGTGTTTCAGGGCTGGGCTCCCTCACTCTGAGCATTGCAGCATGGGCTTGAGACACAAGAGGGCAGGCACAGGCTGTGCAAAGGAGAGAGGGATAAGGCTCAGCTCCCTGTGTCCCTCAGCCACCCTGTCCCTGCTGCCCCCCGCCAGGCTGGGGCGAGGGGGAAGGGATTTTCCTGAGGGGTATATCTTCTGGTCCCACCTGGCTCCTCTGTCCTTCTTTCTCAAGGAGATTTGAAGCAGCGAGGTCTGTGAGGAATATTCAGGGGTTGAGGTTGGGCTATGAGCTCCCAAAGCAGCTATTTCAACCCCAGGGATGTGCTGCCATTCCCTGGGTGTTCCCAAAAGGGGAGTGCAGGTCTCCTTAGATGGCCCCTGCCATCTCTGGGGCTTTTACGGGACCAGTCAGGCTGCTTTGTCCTTTACCATGCACATCCACCTGCAGAGAGGCTGTTTACATGGGTGGTGAGGGGTGCCAACTCCCCTTACCAGCCCTTGCAACCCATCTCCCCCATCCTTGCTGCTGTCATCCCATAGTGCATCCCCAGGCATGACCACAGCTACTTCCCCTGGCTCTTGGGACACCTTGGCCGATGTCAAGTCTTGGGCACAACCTGAGCCACAGGCACTCCCTGGTTGGGCCCCAACCCCATGAGCAGTGGAGCAGAGCCTGAGGAGCCAGCGCTGGTGCGAGGCAGCACTGCTGGGCACGGCGCTTTTTCCTCCAGACTGCAGCCAAAGCACCCTACATAGTTAAATAATAAAAGGCAGCAGATGGTGTATAGTATGAATTACAGAAAACAGGATTGTAAAGGCAGCGCGCATGGTGAACAAATGAAAGCACTAACGTACCCGGCCAAATAATGCAGATGGGAGGGGAGAGGAGGGAGATTTGCAGATGGGTTGGTCGTGGGTGGGAAAGGGAGCCCATTCCTCTCAGGAAACTTTTACAGGGGGGAATGGTCTTGTCCCTGGCCATGGGGAGATGGTGAGCACAAGGGTAGACAGGTAGCGAGGTCTGGAGCCCAGGAACAAGGGTGCTGTGACCACTCTGTCCTCAGCTGCTTTAATTCTGGTTCACACATTGCTTGGGTCTGCTCAGCACTGTCTTCTCCACCCCTCCTGGAAAGGACATGACAAGATGCAGGAGGGTTGTAAGGCCTCACATTGGCTGAATTTCTGCTTAATAAAGAAGGGGCACAGCTCTGTTTAGCCACAAATGGGCTTGTATTGAGAGGCTGGCTTCAGTCACGGGCAGAGATTCAGGAGGAGGGACCATTTTATGCATTTCAGGGCTGAGACGGAGCTGTACAAAGAGGAAACCAGCCTCTGGTGGCAGTGTCTGCTGCCTCTGCACCCCAACTGCCCATGAGGACCAGATGTGATCTCAGCACAGTCCTGGAGCCTTCTGGCCGTGGAAGGAGGGGTCAGCTTTAGGGCAGCAACCTGCAAGCTTTCTGGGTGACTGCTCATGAGTCCTTTGTCCTCTCCGTGCCTCAGTTTCCCTAGTGTAAAATGGAGAGAGTAGCGTTGCGCTGCCATGTAGCGGTGCTGGGATGAGTAGCTCAGCACAAGAGATACTCCTACAGGATACTCTATGCTGAGGGATGCCACAGCTGGGCTTGCGTTTGGCTGCAAGGACCAAAGGGGGTTTTGGAGGTAGCAAAAGCTGAAACTGTGTTATCTCTGGGTGAAGATCATCAGGGGGAGGACAGGGTGGCTCGTGGCCAGGGGACAAGGGACTCAGGGGTCTGTCAGTGGAGGTGAAGCACCTGAAGAGCTGAAGGGGCCAAATGGTGCAAAGTGCAAGGGCTCTTTCAGGGTCTGCTCTCATGATAACAGCACTTGGGGTTATAGATTAAAAAACTGGATTCATTTTGTCCCAATTAACCTTTGGGTTTATCCTTAAGGTAATTTCATGGGTGGCTGAGAGTCACCAGCCACTGCCCCACAGACTGTGGCAGGGTCTGTGCTTTGACCCTCTGCTCCCACCTCATCCAAGCTGGGAAAGTCACCTCCTGAGCGCTACCATGGCCCCTGGTATCCTCATCTGCTGTACTGCTGTGTGCTGTAAAGAGACAGAAACTGCTTTTTAATTCTGGACCTGAACAAAAGCAGGCAAATACTGCTGCGCACCAAGACAATATGGAGGGGGGATTACTCCAGACCCTTCTCAGACCCCAGCACCTTTCATCTCTGGGTTGAACCCCACTCATTCCCACCTCCTGCTGCGTGCTCTAGGGATGCTGTTATGTCCGGAGGCATACTTACGGGATTTTGCAATATCTCTTGGGTAGGAAACCTTTCCCAGTTTGCTAGATAGCTCCCCCCCACTTCCAAACCTCCCGGCTGAATGCACATCTGGGAGCATCTTCCCCAAACACATCCATCACAGCTGCCTTTCCACGGCAAACAAACATCTGGAGATCCTACTGGCAGAAAGTCTTCCGAGTGCTCGGTGGGTTGAGCCCGGGGGTGCAGGAGCTGCTCAGCAGAGCCCCCCCGGAGCCCTCCGGGGCACNCTCCGGATCGATGCATGACTCACGGCTCCCAGCGCTTCACTCTGTCGAGAGTCCTGAAGTGAAGGGAAGCTCTGAGACAGAGAAAGAAGAGATGAGAGATGCTGCAGCCCCTCTCCTCCCGCTGCCTCTCCCCACCGAGTCCTCCCCTCTCTGAATTTTTGCTCCGGGCTGCTGCATGACAGAGGAGATGCTTCATGCTATTGCTTCCTCCCCTGCTCAGTGTGCGTGTGTGCGTGCATGGAGCTGAGCAGCAATTTCCCCCCCTTTATTTTTTTAGCCTTTCCCTTTCCCTCCCCCTTTTCCCCTCGTACGTCTCCTGCTGAATTAGCTGCCCACCTTTCCCTGAGAGAAGCCCTTGGAAACAACACTGGCAGCACAGGGTGGGTTTTTGGGGTGGTATCTCTTGGAACCCTGCCCAAAAATGGAGGGGTGGGGAGGAAGAGAGATGCCTGAATCCGGCAGCTCTCATTCCCAGAGCACGGGGAGCATCTCCCGATCGGTCTGAAAGCCCCACTGCTCTGCAAGACATCAGCTCTGGGAAGCAGCATCCTTGGGCTTTACGCACTAGTTAACAGGCTGCGAGCTGCCTCCACTTGCTTTAAGCTTGCTCTCTGGCTTAATCTCATCTCCCTTCGGCGTGTGTGTGTGTGTGTGTGTGTGTGCATGTGTGTGTGTGTAGGGGGAGGACTTTATTTCCATTGGCTCAGCTTTCGCTGCCCACCCACATCTCTTCCACATCACCTTGGTGTCTCCCTAAATAAAACCAGCCCTTCTTATCGCGCCGAGGAAATCAAGAGCGAGAGTTTGAATGGATTTTATATAAATATTTACCCCTACGAAGCTACTGCTGAGCTTGCGGGATAAACTCACAGCAGCTGGCCTGAGACTCTCCTTCTCTCTCCCGCCTCTAAAAGGGTTTAATTACTTTCGAGCGGGGAGGGGAGAGATCCGGATCCCAGTTCCAGCTACAGACTGACCCAAAAAGCAGTGCCAGGATTTAGCTAACTGTCCCTCATGGATCTGAAGGACAGCACCAGCGAGGGCAGCATGGGCAGCCTGCAGCCTTCCAGCATCCAGATTTTTGCCAACACCTCCACGCTCCACGGGATCCGTCACGTCTTCGTCTACGGGCCAGTGACCATCCGCCGCCTGCTCTGGACCTTGGCCTTTGTGGGCTCGCTGGGTCTCCTCCTGGTTGAGAGCTCAGACCGGGTGGCTTTCTACTTCTCCTACCAGCACGTGACCAAAGTGGACGAGGTTGTGGCAAACAGCCTGGTCTTCCCTGCTGTCACCATCTGCAACCTCAACGAGTTTCGCTTTTCCCGGCTCACCACCAATGACCTGTACCACGCCGGGGAGCTCCTGGCTCTGCTTGACGTCAACCTGCAGATCCCCAACCCTCACCTGGCTGACCCAGCTGTTTTAGCCATCCTCCAAGAAAAGGCCAACTTTAAGCAGTATAAACCAAAAGTTTTCAACATGCAGGAGTTCCTGGCGCGGGTTGGCCATGACCTGAAGGATATGATGCTGTACTGCAAATTCAAAGGCCAAGAGTGCAACCACGAGGACTTCAAAACTGTGAGTATGAGCAGACACTCTGCTTTTCTCTTCTCTGGGTGTGCGGACGGTAGTGGTGTTGCAGGATCAGGACAGCACTGGAGGTCACTGGCCAACCTGTGTGGGCACAGTGCGATGAGTGAATGGTGTCTGCCGGGCTCTGGCATGGCAGAGGAGGAGGAGGAGGAGGAGGAGGAGGCAGCCTGTTGAGTTGAAGTTTGTTTGCTGGAGTCCTGACGGGGCGTTGGGTGCCCCAGCCCTGCAAGGGGTTTGCAGCAGGTCCAGCCTCCATCCTGCAGAAAGCCCACAGCTCCCAGGCAGCTGCTTGATGTCAGACCAGGGCATCAGATGGGTCCTGCTGAGCATTGGAGGGGTCTCGTGTGATGGCCAGTGGAGGTTAGCCAGCTGAAGGAAGTAGAGGGGGCTGGAAAGAGGCCAGCAAGAAAGGCAGGCATTGGGTGATGGTCTGAGTGATGTCCATCAGCTGGTTGTATTTCCCCAGGTGTTTGTAGCCTTGCTGAAATCTTGGAAGGGGAAAATTTTCTGCTTGTTCCTGGTGGTCATGGCTCATAAATCTTAGTTTGCTGTGCAGTGTGGGCAGCAGCTAGGTCCCTTCCTGGTGCTGTGTTAGAAAGAAGGGTGGGAAAAAAAAGAAGGAGAGGAAAAGAAATCAGGCTCTGCTCTGAGCTCAGTCTGCTCTCAGGCTGGTGGGGAGGTGGAGCGAGCTGGGTAGCCTGAGGATCCTGAAGGAAGCAGACACTGTTTAATTTACAGCTTGTGGATGACACCCTGATGGCAGTGCAGGCTGTCCTGGGTAGTTTGGCTCACAAAAAAGTATCAGCTTGAAATAAAAATAAGAAGTAGGTTGCCTGGAAGAAGTGATGCCCCCAGTGTGTGGCTGGGGCAGGTGAGGGTGCTGAGCAGGGCAAGGGGCTGCAGAGGGGTCTGCTCCCCCTGGGCTGGTGCTTTGAGTCCTGTCCTGGCAGAGATGTGGGTGTGCAGGCTGGAGACTGGGCTAAATTGTACTTTGCTCTCAGGCCGCGCTGGCCAGTCCCTTCGCACCGATTCAGCCGGTTGAGGGGGTTGGTAACGCTGGAGTCAGTAACGCTACAGCTTTCAGGTGGTTGTTTCTGTGGCAGCGATGCTGCTTGTTCTGCTCTCTACTCACTGTCCTGCAGATAGGCAGGTGCCGTAACAGGTTTCATGACGGTCTGGTTTGCCAGCAGGATTTTTGTCTGGCTTTAGGAAAAGGGAATATTTTGGTCTCTGCTGCTTTTGGATCTCCCAGCAAGTGAGTCCAACTGACTCATGCTACAAAGTCATTGCTGTCACCTGGACTGTGCTCTCTTTAAACGTCTGAGCAGGAACATATAATTTTATGCCTCAGTTATTGCCTGTGCATAACCCTGATGTCTTGCCCATGTCAAACTGGATATGCAGGCAAACTGCTTCTCTGCTCCTTGGGCAGACGTTGGGCTGTGCAAGTCGTAGGAAGGTATCAAGAAAGTCACTAGGAGAAGAGCTTGCTAAGGAAAAGCCATGTGTGACTAAGTCTGGAGAATGGGATAGAAAGGAGAAACAAATGCAAAAGTCCAGAGGATGGAAGATTTGGGGAGTGAGGACAGATCCCAACAGGATGGACAGACCTCCCCTAACCATAGCAAGGGTGTGGGGAGAGGGAGCTGTTCTGCCTGTGGTCTTCCCAATAATGTAATAAACACCAGCCAAAGGCAAAAGCCTCAGAGCCAGCAAGCAAACAGCACATTCAAAACATCTGCAGGACTTGTTCTCAGATAAGAGGGGAGCTCTTGACAGCCTCCCTGGCACACGGTGGGGTGTCATCTCCCTGGCCATTTAGTTTTTCAAGGTAGCTACTTCTGAAACAATGATTCTTCCCCCCCCACTCCATAGGGGATACAGTAGTTTCCAGAAAAACTAAACATTCCCTGTCTGCTGAATAAATCCTTGCTCTGCTAAAACAGGTTAGGGCCAGCTGGAAACAGATAGGATATTACAGACTGACAGCGCTTGTCCTTGTCAGAGCACTGTAGAGATTCAGAAACAGGGCAGTGAAATTACTTCAGTCCATTCTGCAAAGCAGCTCCTAGATGATCCAGAAGAAAACATCTGCCCTGCATTGCCTTTGTGCCTTTCTAACAGAGGCAGGTGTTTCAGTCCCACTGACTCCAGGTAGTCCCTCAGGTTATGGAAATCCAGGGAGCAGTACTCACAAGGGACTCACCAACCCTGTGTTCCTACCAGACTTTACCTCTCAGAGATACAAGGCAGCAAAAAGTGTCTGCTTGAAAGCTGAGTAGGTCTTTCCACAGGGAAAGACTGTGAAGGTCTTTGAACTGCCTCTGGGCTGAATCAGAACCTCATGTCCTGGATGAATTTTGCATTTAATCACCAACGACCTGTTGCAATTGCATATAGGCTCTGTGACAGCCCATCCATTCTGCTGCATTACCAGTTGGAAAAAGAGAAGCATCATCCCTGAAGCCTGATTTATTTCCTGCCAGGAAAGAGAGGGTGTAAATCCCAGAGCAGTTTTGTAATACGTCATCATGGCGAAGAACTCCGGCTCTTTTTCTATGCTCCCCAAATTCAGGCATCTGGGAGCAGAAGAGGCAGGAGTTTTGCAGCAGGAGGCTGCATCACGGCAGTTTACTCTGCAATAAGGTACTGCTGAAGAAGTTCGTGCAGAATTGCCAGCTGCTCAGCCATCTCTTTTGACACACGGGGTCGTGGGTGTTGTGTGCAGCGTGTCCCCTGAAAAAAGCACGCCCTGCTTTTATCGCCCGGGAAAGCAGGAGCTGCAATGGCAGTGCCTTAGCACTTTGAAAACGTGACTTAACCCCCCTTCCTCCTCCGGTTCCCTGTTTCAATTCTCTTGTCACTGCTTTATTAACAGGATTTGAGCTGTGCTTTCCTTACCCTCTCTGTTCCTTCTCCCCAGGATAATGTCTAATGCCTCTCAGACAACAGTTCCCCATATTCTGGTCTGATCAGAGGAGTGAGTCCCCTAAGCTTTTCTGAAGAGATACATCCAAAGGGAACAGCAAGGTCTTAGCCGAATACGTGCTGATTCCTGAGCCGGCGTTGCAATGCACTGAGCAGTACATAAGATAGCGCAGACCTCTGCTGTAGGCAAGGCAATGAAAAACAGAAAGTTGGCAGAATACGCATTAACAAACCCATTCCCTTGGAGTGTTTGGAGGAGGGAAGCCTGGTAACAGCAGCAGCCTAGGAAATCCCCTCCTTTTTTTTATGCATTGCTCCTCCCAGGAGGTCTCTGTTGAAAATGACCTCGCAGATGGCATTTTTCTGGAGGAGCTGTGCTCATGCTGCTCGACATGACATTAAGGTCTTCCCATCCTACTGCTGCTGAGCGTGGCAAAGCTGTGGCTCCGTCAGCCCTAGACAGACTGCTGTGATTTTCTGGGTATCTCTGTGGGAGTGCTGGAGCAAAGCCTCTTTCCTGGGCCTGTTGTTGTGGCACGTGGTCATTTGCTGTTCCAGCATGGGATGAACCGAACGATGGCAGGGGAGATTGTTGTGTGCGGCACAGCAAATGCATGGGGCAGCAGGGAAGGAAAGTCTGTGAAAACCCTTTCAGCCCACGGGGCAAAGGCAGAATGACTGACGGGATGACCCGGCTGTAGATACCAAGGATAAGAGCAGCAGCAGGGGAATGGGCTATCTCAGTCTCACCTTGCTGAGAGAATCAGCGCCAGCAGCCAAGCCCTGCCAGGCATCCTCAGACAATGGCAGTGGGGGTGTGTTCTGGTGTGTGAGCATGTTTTTCAGGCGGGTCATTTGCTAAATGGAATGTGTAGTGTGTGCTTCCTCGCACATCCAGTTCTTTTCAGAGGTAATGCAGTAACTTAGTTTGTGCCTGCTATGCCTTCGTTGCTGGATGTCTATTTATTTTCAGTGGCCATGACAATCGAAGGATATAACTCATTTATTTTCAATACACATTCTTACTGACAGACAGTGTCCGCATAATGGAGAGCATCTCATGTGAATTTTTCTATTTTGAGACACAAGTTTCTGTCAATCTATCTGTCTTTCTCCATACACATATTTTCTTCCATTCTTTCTACTGTGCCCATGAGGCCACTATTTAGTAAGTAGCTTTTGCTTTTTAGACTGATTAGTCCATTCTCATCTCCTATTACACAATTTTCACTTTCCTCAAGAAAAGAATGTCAGGATGGTGGCTGCTTGATTTGGAAAAACATTACTTCTTTCTATTTAACATTTTTTCTGGAAAATCATGACTTTTTCCAAAGTTTGCTCAAGAATCTGAGATGCCATGATGAGATCTGCAATTCTCTGATACCTTTTACACAAATAAATAGTTCTTTCACTAGGAGATCAAATCTTTGTGCAGCTTTCCCAGTCTGCATTGTAACATCTTGAGTTTGCACATGCTGTTGAGTTTCAGTGCATGGGCATAGGCACAGGACGGAGTGCAGGGTTATTGTGTTGCTGTTGTAGGTGTCTCAGTTGAATATCTAAAATGAGGTGGGTTGCTCCTGCGTCACGTATCAGGCTGACGTGCAAACCATGCCCTTGAGAAATGCAGACCCTCATTCTACCCAGCATTTGCCGGGACTAAGGTTTTTTTGTCTCTTAAGGATTTAGCTGTGAAATGAGTGTGGTAGTGCTTCCCCATGAAGCTGCGGGGGTTTGTATTTTCTTTATTTATTACAGAATGTAGGATAATGCTTTAAAATTCACCAGAAAGGTTCATTGGAAGATGCCAGTTGTGATGGGCATTTGTTCATTAAAAAAGCTTCCTGGGTCTTGAATGGTTACTGGAGCTCAAATCTAATGAAGAGAAGGCTGTAGAACCTCATTGGGATCTTTTCATGGCAAACCCAATTTTAAATGCTTTAAAACTGAAAGTTCACTGGATGAAACAACTCTCATACAACAGAAAATTCAGAAGTGTGACTGTAGGTCATTTACTTGGGACGTGGCTGATCCATGTTTGAGATATTGGGTTGACTCAAGACCTGAGCAGCACAATGATAAACTCTGCCTTAATTTTCTTTCAAAAGGTCTGTGGTTTGTTCTGGTTTGAGTTGTTTCTTGGCCAGGTACACTCCCCTTCCTCACTAGGGGTTTGGGAAATAATCTGAAGATTTGAGTTATCTCGGAAATGAGCACAGCCAAAGTATCAGAGACAGCTGGAGATCAGAGGGTTGTGAGTGCAAAGAGAGATGAAGCACAGGGAGGGCCCTGGAGGAGGAAAGACAAAGCACTTCTGTGCGTAAGAGCCAGATGTGGACTCAGCCTTCCCTTGCCCGCAGCCTTCGCTTACGCCGTGCACCTGGCTGCTTCGTTTGAGGGAGAGCAAGAACCGCTCTTGTCTTCTAAGTGATTCCCATTCACCACAATTATTCATCAGGAGGCCAAGTAAGAGCTCCTCTGTCCCCCAATCCATACCACACCTGCCGAGGGATTTGCACTCAAAACAGCATCTGGAGCTGAAGCAAAATGCAAATACCACCCTTGAGATGAGGAAGAAATGCTGAGCAAGAAGGATGTCATTAGAATTGCTGGGACGGAGGAGATTTTTGAGGACTGCAAGGCTTTATCAAAATATTCCTGGCAATTGCATGAGGCTTTTCTCTCCATTGGAAATACCTCTGAGTTTGGCTTCTTGCACCTCAGCTTTCTTACCTGCAAAATGGGGGGAAACAGCCTTTCTCCCAGAGAGACACTGAGAACTAAAGTACTGGAAGGCTGTAGAGAGGCAAGGTTATAAGAAACAGAGAACAAGAATGACAAATGTCTTTCAGCCACCATCTCCTGGTGTTTCCTTAGCCTGTGGCTCTTGGCGACTAACACATTTCATCTCACAGGGTCTCCCTGACAACTGGTCTTGGATAAAGGTCTGGGTAGAGCCCACTGCCAGCAGTGGATGAAGGGTGAGATCATGGGAAGCATGCAAATGTACTTGTGCTCTTTTTGCATGAACCAGACTTAAATCTAGTCATGCCCAAAACTGTAAGTGAAGACCAAGAAAGACAAAGAACATATAAAAAAAACAGTGTGGTTTCCATCTGGAGAGGTAAACTGGAACAACAGAGCTTGTCCTGACCTTCTTCCATACACCTCAGGCAAGTGCCCCTTGGAGACTTCCTGATAAATAATAAATAACCTCCCAGATGTTCCCTCTTGCAGAATCTTTGTGCTTATCTGACCAAGTGCAGTGATGCCACATGAAAAAACATGATGTCACAGCTGTAAACCACTCTGTGGGTTTACTCTAAACACTCTTTGCAAGGTCCTGACCACAACAGTTCAGTGTCCATGATCCCCATGGAAGGATATGGGCACAAAGTGATACCAGCAGTCACAAAGGGAAACCAGAGGAGTTCTCACTTGATTAGAGGAGAAAACAGGTCTGACTTTAGTGTTGGCCTGGGTGGCCTCTTGAGGTCCCTTTCAACTGGAATTATTTTATGATTCTATAACAAAAAGCAGGTGCATACCTGCTGGGTCTTATCCCCTTTTGTTGTTTTTTGGGAGTCTCATTTTTTTCATGCTCAATTCACTCTCAGTCTTCAATGCAAGCATGAAAAATGACAGCCAATTTTGGAAGATGGTTACCTTCCCCTCTGTGAGCCTTGCATAGACGTTTGAGTTCACGTTACGGACCTAAGGAAAAATATTGGCCTAAAATGCACAGTTGTTGACAACTCTGTCTGCACTGAGCATCAGAGGCATTCACAGCTCTGATTCAATAATGAACCCGTCACAGTTCCTCTGAGCAAGCCCCTGGCCTTTTCCATCTCCTGGAACCATCCCTGTTTGCTTTAGAAGCAGACAGTGGAGATTCCCTGAAAAAAAGACCCCCTCAAATCCATCATTCAGCTCCTCTTGACTGAGAAAATGTGCCTCACAGCTCCTGAGGACCGCAGCCAGCTGCACGGCATCAGGGACAGCGAGGTCATCTGAGGCATCTCCATCTCCTCTGGCAGAGCCTGGTGTCTGCGAGTCCCTCCTACGCCTTCACTAAAGCATTTGTTAAAGGAATTTATACCTGGAGTGCCAGCCAGACTCAGCGTGGCTGGTGCAGCAGAATTTCGCATTAATTGGCTGTCGGGGGAGCGCACGGTCAGGGTGTGGGCAATGAAAGGCAATATATCGCTCAGATACCGTGTTAAGGTGGGCCCAAGCAGGGTGCTAGATGGATGTGTTGCTGACACAGCTACACCAACTGCACGTAGCATTCAAAAGACACAGAAAGTATTTTGCCTGCTGGGCTGATGTGACCCTTCATGTAGGTTTCCATAGGAAGACCTCTTTGGAAAAACTTTCTTGCCTGCAAGATG